>CM057002.1:104318305-104739528 GCA_029891345.1 Dryococelus australis | reverse complement strand
ACAATTGATTTAGCACATGCGATAGCATAGGACACGCGCAGAGCTCGAATATAAAGCTACAATCAAAATAGCACACGCACAGAAACGACGGATTTTACAGAAAACAGTCGTGAAAATGAAAGGAAACGATGATCGTTAAATTGCGCGTGCATATGTTGGTAACATTGGAATGAAAAAATACTGTAGACAGCTCTGTTTATTTTGTTGCTCGTGTCGTAATTTGTAGAAATATAATATGTTATACCGTTCATCTTAACGTACACTGCTTGTGCAGTAACAATTTGAATAAAACTAACTTCCGTTTATATGGCGCCAAATTCTTCAAGCACTAGTCAAATTTACTACTTTTATAGCCATTTTCATTGTCACTGAACTCTTTGGTATCGACGTTGATTGACCCCGCACTGCGCACATGCACAGGAATTATAGAATACATCTCTACTTTTTGTGCGCTTCCCCTGTGGTATTTTTCTGTGCGTGTGTTGTGTGCGATTGTAGCAAGTGTCATGCTAATGCATGTATTCTAGTTTCTGTGCTAAATCTATTGTAGCCCGGCCTTATGATAATCAGTACAACATCACAGAGGACAACTGTTTTTTGTGTTTTTGCACACTCGTAAGATCATTATTGAAAGCTAAAAATGTGCATTTGTCTGTAGTAGAGTACGTAATTATAATAATTTGATTGGATGATCAATAAATTCGATTTTATGAATATATGTAGTTTATATCCCTTTTTTAAGGCAGCTACCTGCCCAGGTCGTAAAATGGTGTGCAGAGCTCCAGCACAACATGTTTCATTCAAAAACCACTTCATGTGAGTGAGTGCAATCGCTTAGGAAAAGCATTTACGGTACGTTACACATGTATATACACATTTCAGGTCCTCCATTTAGCTATAAAATCGTTTTCCTCGCGAGTGAAAACGGCTAAATCGGGTTGTTCTCACTGTCAATTATAGAAATGAACTTCGCTTAGCATTTGCAGTTAGTATTACGTAATATGATCACCGCTGAACGTTTCAAGAGGTGCGTTACCGACGGGGAGACTGCACGCTGAAAGGCCAGCATACAATTCATTTAGCACACGTGCAGCACTCACGACAGCACAGAACACACCACAGCTTGAATCTAAAAGCCAATAAAAAAACAGCACACGCACATAACCGACAAATGTTCAAACGAAACAGACGTAAAAATGAAGAAACTATTCTCGGTAGTTTCGCGTGCGTGTATTCGTCACAATGGAATGAAAAAAAAAAAAAAATATGTTAACAGCTGTTTACTTTGATGCTCGTGGCTTAGTTTGTAGAAATACAATAAGCTATACCATTCATCTTAATATACATCGCTTGTACAATAACAATTTCAATCAAAACAAACCAATGTTTGTGTGGTGCCAAACTCTCCAATTACTAGTCAAACATTACTTTTGCAGCCATTTTGATCGTCACCTGAACTCGGTGGTATCGACGTACTGATTGGTCACGCACGGCGTACACGCACATGAATTATAGGATATTGGCAAATTTTCTGTGCGTGGATTCTGTGCATAAATTTCTGTGCATGTGTTGTGCGGATTGTAGGCAGAGCCATTCCAAGACTGCTGCGACCCTCTCTGGCTGTAAATATTGAAGCTGGTATAAAGATACCAACTCAGAATCCAAATGTAACTTGAGAAGTTAGCACCACCTATCGTATTACACACTGAAATATTATATCCTTCAAGTTAGATATAACACTGGCCAGAGGTTGCGAAGATATAGTGCATATATCCTTTTATAAGAGTTGCAATGTTGCAGAGTACAGAGTAGATTCAAGAGATAAGCTGTCAACACACATTATCACATATAAAATTATCACAGTTCACATGCTACGAAGTCCAAGTATTTTATAACTACATGAAATATACGGTAGAAATTGGCAATTTGCGATCCTTATCCCGGCAGAGGCCGTAGATTTAGGGCCGCTGCCATGAGGCTTCGGGACAATTAATAAACTTCCTATATATGAGAGACCTCTTTTTCATACATTAAATCTCATATGATCACATACATATATAATAAATATTGAATATATATCAATGATTATAAACCAATTCTACATAACCCAATATTCTCATATTACCACAAGTACCTCTTAACTTATATAATCATATAAATTTAATCACCAACACAAAATTTCATTTTCTTACATGAATACATAACAGGATTTCTCATTAAACTCAAAAATTCTGTACTAAATCAATTGTAGGCAGGTCTTAAATCAGCTAAAACAGTGACTCAATTAGTTTAAATTGAATGACTGTTTAGGAATTAGTGCATAATGCAATGTACATTGTGTCCTTGTAACAAATATGGTGTGATTATCGTAAACTGGTAAGATTATTGCATAATTGAATCATAAATGTGACATGCACGTAAATGTTTGTTTTTCGTAGAAAGATATTTATTTAATCATAAAACACAAAAATTTGTTGCACAATTAATCGAAAATGGTTAACTGCGTAGGCCCCTGTCTCATTGCATAAAAATCATAAATATTGTCCTCAATGGAATATGCTCTAAAATGTAGGATTTAGGTGGGGAAATTACTATTTAAATGCAAAATTTTGTTGTGTGCTTGAACAAATAATTGATTACTAATAGGAACTGAATACGGACATGAATATGGGGTTCCGAGCAGGAAGTCGTAAATTGGGAATCACATTCTACATTTTAACAAATGGGATCAGTTGTATTTCACTAATGTATCCAAATTGCACTTAATATGGAAAAATATGGAGATATACACCAAAAAATTGAGAGTTACGGAAGAAAGTTATTCCACTTAGTCATTTTGCTTTACATTGCATCATATCACATGGACCAATAAAATTGTTTCCTGTCTAGCATCTACTGTAAGCGAATCATCATTTTTAACTTGCTACCCTAAAATCCATACTAGTACAAAGTTTTGTATAAATACTATTTTTATCCGATTAAATTACTCAGCATTCAGCATTATCAAGCATAGTAAAATAGCAAATTCCTCATAAGAAAATATAAATGTGTGTAATTGTTACTGAAAGTTTGACGAACTTCACATGCGATATAGTACATAGATACTTATCACATTGCGAATGAACTACTACATATTTGTAGTTAAGAGAAAATATGTTTCCACAATTATATCATACTATGTTAACCTAAGCTAACCACTTCATGCTCATAGTACGTCAAACAACTCTAGTCAACTGCAACAATACTTCCTATTCCACCAAAGTTTGTCCTTTTCTTTCACTCTCAACATACCTCACGGCAAAAAATTTAACTAGTCAATAATTTTGTGACTAGCTATGCCAAGTTCGTGAATGTAATAATCTATATTAAGCCTCACAACACCAAAAGGAAGTTGATAACATACATCCCTCAAACTAACCTACGTACGTGAAAACCGCAACCCTTTCCTAACTAAACTGTACACATTGTCTTTTTTACATTTCCACATCAATGACTTTGTCCTTTTCTGAGGAACATCAATCAATTTCAATTTTATTTTGCATTTGGGACAATGTTATCTTTTTGAAAGCTGCCATTTTTCTTGAAAAAACTTAATGCTGTCATTCTAAATTTAAAAAATTACAAAAATAAAAATAATTTTATTACAAACATTAGTAGTAATTTCTTGATCTCAATCACTAGACGAGTGAAAAGAAGTTGGTCTTGCCTGTCACCTTAACAATCTACTTGTACCTGCCTGACTGCTCATTATGGCAGTAAGTGTACATTTTGGACATTAATTGCCTTAACAGCATTTCTAACGTCTGATCCGTGGACGAGCCATTGATTTAAAATCATCACATTGGCGCCATAAACAAAACTGAAAATTAACCTAACCAAGCAAACTCGTAAATCAGTCTATGCCAATCAAACACAAACAAATATATTGCTGCCACAGCACAGTATACATCAGTGCATTGCAGTACAAAATGTTCTGCACTTGAGACTCTATTTTACAGTGAATCCTTTTTCCTCATTTAATCAACAGGTTTCCCTACTTAAACTAACATGGTTGTGTGTTGAGTTCTCCAAATATGTATTGTCATTTTATAATTTTTCTTACTGTAACAGTCATTTTGTTCCTCAGAGAATGTTGGAATTTAATTTGTAGTCCCTGTGAAGTGTGCGTGGGCTTAATGTAAAGAGCAATTTTAGTCTCAGGCCTTTTGGTTTCAACTTTGGGCTGGTAATGTGCCGAATTACCAAAATGAGATAATACAAGCTTTATAAGTTGATATTCATAACCGAAGATATAATCTGCCGTGTTCTGTGTGCACATTTTGATTTCAAATGCAGATTGATTTTATCATAAAGTGAAACTATATGCTATTTCTTTTGACTGTGTATGAAATAGTATATAGTTAGATTAAATATCAAGCTGGATTCATGCTATTTCAGAAATATTATGTCGAAAAAGAAGTATTTGTAAATAAAATAAGTTCAAATATAAACATTTTATGCTACATAGTAGAATAGAAATTCTTATCTGGGAAACTTATGGAGAAAACAACACATAAAAATATGCACAAACATTTAAAACAGATTAAATATGTATGTTTACTATTCCCCTAACTTTAAAGACATTTCGTTTTAACATAAATTTGTTTAACATAAGTTTTCAATGGTTGAAAAAAAAGTTTAACTCGTGTAGTCCTTCAGTCGAAAGAAGCGATATTTCCAACACTTAAAAAAGATTTAGCGAGTGAAAATATCTCTTGTATTTAATTTAGTTTCCCACACTAAAGTGTAAAGGTATTGCTGGAAAATGGGATAAAATGTTATCAAAGTTTACAAGATTAAACTTGCATTTTATTGGTTTAAGCTTAAGTTTTATTGGATTAAAATGGAAAAAAATAATAGTTTTCTTGAAATTTAATTTGGGGATCAAAATTCATTTCTTGGAACAAAAAACATTTCGAATACAGGAATATAAATTCCATTGGGGGGACTGGGTGGCAAATCTTATTTGGCTAGAAGTAAGACAGGCTCTTGTGTCTCGAAAAATAGGAGGAAGCTTCCTTTCTGAATAAGTCAGTGTCCGATCAAAAGTGAAAGTTTCTAGGGTAGAGGGCAGGGGGAACTAGCCAGGCAGGGCGAGTTAAAAATTCACTTGCCCGTGGGGTGTCTGGTAGTTGGAGAGTTCCCTGCATTTTGCACAAAACATACTTCCTGGGGTAGGGTAAATGTGCTTCCTAGCCGAGGCAACTCGGGCCCGAAAAAAATGCATTCGGGCTGGAGGGTGCAGGGTGCATGACCTTGGACAGGTTTTGTGTACCACTGTGTTGAATCTATAGTGGGAGTGTGTAGTGCCCTACATGGACAGGTCAGAGGTTCTTCTAGCAGAAAACACACTCTGGGCTTGAGGTAGATGTGTGGCTGGATATAAACTCTCTTTAAGATCAAAGTACCTTCTGGATAGGGGGGAGCAGGTATAAGTGAGTGTAGGCAGGCAGGAGAGATTTGTCCACCTCTCACTGACCAGCACCATGTTAGTTTGACGCCAAACATCACCATGCGTACACACATACATTGCTCTTTCCTCTTCACCGGGTGCAGCGTTCTGCTGGGGCCCCATGCGATAAATGAAGGTAAAGGCCGTCCGTGTGGCTTCATCTCTCGTTAAGCCAATATAGTGTGTCAGTTATTATGAAATAATTTTATAAGCATTTATCATTTAAACCCAGTTTCTGTGCTTTGGCCGACGAAAGTTTATAGGATTTTCAACTCACTTTTGTGTAACCAAGTGAGGTGAATTTCCCAGACTTAACGGAAATTTGTGTTAAAATTATTCGACTCGATGAATTTCGTCTGTTATTTTTAATACTTTTTCGTTGAGGAAGTATACATAAAGTGTTGCAGGGTTATGCTTGTGGGATAAAGTCTCCTTATGTTTGATGTAAATTGTGTTTAAAGTGGATTCTTCATCTTACTATAGTGAAATTTGCCTTTAAAATCTGGTTAGTTTTTTTTTTAATGTGAAACATTCAGGAAGACATATTTAAATTGTTTGTTGGTAATAGTAGTTTTGTAGAGACCTTCTTTTCTAGATATAATTCAGAATGCAAATGTGTAGTGTGTAAATAGTTCGTTGTCTTTTGTATGATGCAGTGTATTCAAATCAGTTCACAGTGTTTTGTGTTATTTTCAACATCTGCTTTATTACATCTTCAAGTTTGTCAGAATAGCTGGTAAACGAATTTGAAAATTCAACTTTTATGATTCGTATTCCGAGTTTTTGCCATAGCTTCAACTCAGTTGCCGTAAGATGTCGACCATGCTCAACGTTCATTCATTGACTGAACCCCCAGCTGGACAGACGTCGGCTGTGCTTATGCACATCATGCACTGCAGACATTTCTTCACTGAACTCGCAGCCAGACAGAACATGTTTTGGGAGACATGTTTGTGCGATTTCATTATGTGTCTTTTAGCTCAATCTATAATCAGACATAAGCTACCACACACACAAGTTCTGTTTGCTTTGAATACCTCGTTCACATTATAACTCGACATAAGTGGTATATTCAAGTCAGTGCCACAGCGAACTCCAGAGCGAATAGCGTATATAAAATCACTGACTGTTTAACATTTTCTTTTTTATGCATATTAATAAATTAATAATTTTAACATGTGGACTACATTTCAAAAGTTCCTCACCAGTCTCACAGGTGGATGGACGTGTTTTAAAATCATGTCAGCCACATGTAAAACTCGGAGGCATCAAGTAGTTTTTATTTTTTTTTAGTGTTTTCAAATACCTTGTTATTGTCTTTAGGAAGACAGGTGTTTAATTTATAGGGACATTTTTGCTTTGTTGTAGCTGTGACCGTTTAGTGAGTTAGCACTTTTGCAAACCAGGTTATTCATGTAGTTGTGTTCATTTGAAATTTGCATTTCCATCAATTCTCATGTGTTTAACATCACCAGTTTAATTGCATTTGGAAACAGTCGTCGTTTTTTAATCGATTTCACTTGAGTTCTTCTGTTTGACATTACTAACATACCCAATGTAAATCGTATCTTGAGAGACGCCTATCTCCCAACACAGTCTACAAGCAATATTCCACTCTAAACAAAAAAAACACTTATTCACTCTTGCACAAAACTCAATACATTATATACCCCAGACAATATATAATTCCTCTCATCTAATTGCCAGTCGTCGTGCAGACAACATCGGTCCCCTATAAACATTCCTTCCCGAACACACCACACCTCAGCACAACCAGAGCTCCAAGGATGAGGATGTTCCAGAACCACTCCCCACTCAAAAAAAGAAAGAAAAACAATGAAGCACAGCAAATTATACACACAAACAAAAAAAATTCCATCCAAGAAATTTGATCAAACTTTTTCATCAAATAAATTTGTTCACATTTCTTTGATCACATTTTATCGGATTAAGATCGAATTAAGAATTAATCCAATCGGATTAAAATCAGATAAAAAATGATCAGTTTAAGGATTAATCCGATCTTAATACATTCAATAAATTAGTATATAATAGGTTAACCTGATTAATAAAAAGTGGGGTAGAACCGGCACGCCCCTACTTCTGAGAACTTGAGTTACACGAAATACACTTGCGACGAATAAGAAGTAGTGTGCTATACTACACTACTATATGAACACAATTACCATGTTGATGTCCTGAATAGTGAATTAACAGATGAGGTAAGCGTGGATGGTATTCAGATGTAGAATGTCACCCACTTCCCCAACGGATTTGTCGCATTTTTCACACCCATGAGACTATTTACCGGTATATTTGGCAGTGTACGCAGACACTTTAATTAAATGTTTTCATGCATGTGTAGTGGCACATGGTGTACATTGTTTTATGTGCACTGACATAAGCTGTCAACACGTTAGCGAATGTCATTGGGTGTGGCATGTGCCACATAACACGCTATAGTATATTCAGGGTTTCTTCACACATTTTGGATATGACATTTGGAAAATCACCTCATATGTGATGGGTTTAGTTATTTACTAAATATATTATTTTTCACGATGTTAAGCTTAGTTTGAAGCGTAGGAATATGTTGGAAGTTGAATTTTAAAAGGGCTTCAGAAAATTGTGAAGGAAGTGTGAAAATACTGAAATACATAATGTCTCACAATTTTGGCGTATGGTTCGCCCTTGTCACAATCCCCTTGGCAGCAGGCTGGATTTCGCATCACATGAACCCCGAGTGTTTGTATCTGTTGATAGGTAATTGCAAAGTATGGCAGATTGTTGCGTCTGGCAAGGTGTGTAATGGGGCCATATTTACGTATTTACATTGTGTGGCGGAAGACATGCGAGTTGGTATTAGAAGATTGCAGCAGTGATGGACGGGATGTGTGGTGAGAGTGGGAGAAGTGTGGGTGGGGGTAGCACGCCGAAGGAGTGACGGCACGTACAGCACCAGACAAAAAGCGCCCATCCTGTGAAACACGACTTCATTTAGTAATACTGTGTTGGAACTGGGTGTAGTCTACATCTGAATTACCATCCACACTTACCCTACACCGTTAATTCTTGTTAAGCCCACCAAAATAGCAATATGTGTTCATCTCGTAGTGTAGTATGCCACATGACTTCCGGACATCGCAGCGAAGAGGGGAGCATGTGGATTCATTATAGATCCCCCTCCCCCTTATAGACCAGTTCTTTAGTCTGTAACCTTGTCATAACATAACCTATTCTCCTTTTACATTGACTAAGTTTTCAGCATCCTGATTCATCTCATGTTTACTTGCCTTGGTCATTACTATTCTGATTTCTCATGTCCTTTGTTCGATGCTTTGTTCTTCAATATACATTTTAAGGTTCTTCCGAGTGGGAGGCAAGGCCTCCCAACTCTTCAGTCGGCTTCTGATTTTCCCTTTCTAAGTTCTAGTCTATGTGCTTTGGGAACACCCAAGTTGTGTGGTGGGGCGGCTCCCACCACAATATTTATATAGCGGTTTTACAGTGTCACACCAGTATGACTATTATTTTTCTTAAATCAGGTAATGGAAGCCCTTATATATGTATATATATATATACAGGAGGATCATTCACGAACTCTTGTGGATTTTCTCAAATTCATTCTTCGAATTCTTCCAGATGTTTCCTTATATTTATTGCAAACTCTTCCATTATCTTGGCAGTTTTGTTATTTGCAATGATATTTCTAAGATCTATATAATAACCTTCCATTTCTAGCTTCCTACAAAATTCATTCTTATATATTCTATTCTTGGACTTTCTCATAGTACATGTTCAGCAGTACCTTATACCTAACAGATTCGGAAGAAGGGAGAGTCAACAAAATTATATCCATGTAACTTCGCATTATATTTTCCATGTCTAGTTAATAACTGTGAGAGATGATAAACTGTAACAGTCCAGTGCTGGCTACATCTTTCCATTATGTTTGGAAAGATTCTATAAGTGACTCTGCCCTTCTCCGAATTGTTCCACCTTTCCTGCCAGAGGGATAATGTAACTCTTCTGGCTTCTTTATTAATGATCTTCGTAGCAGATCTTCCTTAGGTTTGTTGCTTTATCTGTCCTCGTTCTTTTACAAGCAAATACAGTGGGATTGCTCTAGCGATCACCTGTAGTGCTTCATTTGATGTTGTCTCGTAAGCATTTGATTGGATATTAATTAAACTCTTTGTGTCTTTAGCAATAATCTTTGAGTATGTACCAGTCTTCTGTCATATACCACACACCAGCTCCATAAAGGACGATTCCTAGAAATGCACTCTTGTACAGTGTCAACATGGTCCTGAACCCAAGCTCCTCGTGATGATGCTGAGACTGCCGTCATTTTAGTAAATAGATACACTGCTTTATCCATCAAATACCTTATGCATTCCTGGAAGCGAAGTTTAATATCCAAGATCACACCTAGGTACTTTACTTTGCTGTGTAGACGTAATGGTCTTGCCTTGAAGCAGACCCCAGGCGATCTCTTTAAGCTTCCTTTAAGTAACATTAAGTTGGTCTTCTCCACTGAAAATTGTAAATTTACTCTGGTAACCCAGCTCTGAATCTTTTTTAGTATTTCATCAGCTTTGGTCTCAATTTCAGCGCGACTCCAGGCTGGAATTAAGAAGAACACATTGTCTCCTTATGCAAATATCTCACAGTGTTCTGGCACCTGAAGACGAAGAAGTGTGTTAAACAGAATGTTCCATAGGGTCGGTCAAAAGACCGATCCCTGGGAATATCCTTCTGAGCGTTTTCTTCCCACTGTCACATTGTTTACTTCATACTGACAGTACATTTCTTTGAAGTAATTAACAATAATGGTCTAACTGTTTATTGGGCATTCCTTGTCTCTGAGTTGTCACAGCACCTCTGACCACCACATATTGTCAAATCCAGGAAAATTCCTAATACATAGGTGTGTCTGCTAAAGTTCACTTTTTCAACTCCATCCATAACTGCCTTCTCGATATCTCGACCTTTTCAAAATCCCTATTGTTTGGCATGGAGCCCTTGTGTAGCTTAGAGAAAGCTTATTAATCGTACATTGGTGAGTTTTTCGAACATTATCTTCATGATTGTGTGCCGTTTTCAGGCACATTTTTATTGGGTAATTTTGTATTCCCCTTTCGGAGAATACTTTTCTTCTTTATGGCAACATTTTGCGAATTTCGTTCACCTAAATGTGTTTATTCTTTTCCGTGTAAAGCTAACTGTATCTGTAAATCAAAGTGAATTTTCTGTAGTCATTGTGCCTGTGACTAAAGACTCGTACATATGCTTGTGATGTATTTTAATAAGATTTTAATTTGGCTTATGTGGTATAATTCGCTTGAAGTACCTTACTTCTGTCTTTACTTAAAGCTTGGTTTTCACGAGATCAATTTCTGAATTATTTTAACAGTTATAAACAATTCTTGCAACAAGATAATAATTTTTTGAGTTTATTACTGTCTAATATTTTACTTCGTTTATGAAATATTTTCACTATTGAGTTCGCCCTAACTGTTAGCGACGAGACCATTTATCTGATTTCAATATTATTAACCAATAAAAATAAAAATCTGTAATATTTGTCTTTAAATTATCATTTAAACATTATCAATTATGTTCATGGTTTCAATAATTTTGTGTTGAGCATAATGTCATTTCAGTTAATATTTATTTGATATTATCGAAATACTGTACGTTGTTTCGATTGGCGACTCTCCGAATCGATTAACGCTAAAATACACCTTCGTTAAGGTCACTTTCGTCCTTCTCTAAGAACAAAATGTCGTGCGAACATTTTTCTTCGAATATAGCTCCAGCTATTCTAATTTATTCAATGTGATATCCTTCCATTTACCGCTGCGGGTGAGTTGTTCTTGAAGGTAATTTTTACCGTCATGTTTTCCATTAATTATTTTTGAACGATTCTTTTATTTCGTGTGTCTTTTTTGTTAATTGTGTAGTGGTTCCCGGCTCTGCGCCTCATGGCATGGCAATGGCTATTATGAAAGCGGAATCTGCTTCCGATGGCCCTGGCATGGCATTGAAAATGTCGTGACACTACATCACATTACGTCCTGCTTGCTTTAACTGCTGTCTGAGCCGGATCGTTACATGTTACACTGATCATAGATCTATTTCCATTAACTTGTTATCAAGACGCTACAGGGTTTGACTGTAAATAATTTTTGAAGAATGTGCAAATGCGCTGCCTTTCACATTATGTTACACAAGACAAATAGATAATGCAGACTTAAATGACATAATATTTAGTAGCACACATTTGGTTCAAAATACAAAATTGCGAAACCTAAATCGGTACACAATAATAGACGTTATTGACTCAGATTAATTTAGAACCATAGTGATTCACTTAAATTTAGTATCTAGGAATTTTCTTGCATGTATATAGCGCTCAAACCAAATTAGACCTCAGAAGGACTCGAACACGTAGGTGATCAGGTCACGATAAAAACCATGTCGGGGATAGACAAGAAATTTTGGCTGGGGAGGTATGGAGACCTTCCAGCACACAGGAAGCTGGGGATGTGAGATGCCCCACCCAGAATAGTTTTATGGCTGGCCAGCCAGGCAAATAAGAAAAATAACAAAAGAAATTTACAGTTAGGAATGGCCGCTCCTGAACACGTAAATAAACAATAACTTATTTGGACATGGGCGAATGAAATGTCTTTAAGTGAGAGACATGTGCTCTAGTAATATACTTCCTAGAAATAGGATCAGCAAGACTGGCAGTGATGGGCATCAGAAAATATTGGATCTGGTGTGGACCAGTCCAGCGAAAGGAACGTTTAGCCATCTTCTTATCGACTGCCCTGATGACAGGGCGAGGTTTGCAAAAGACTAACTCACCAACACGAAATGGGTTGTCAATCCGGTTCTTATTACATTTCAGACTGCTTTTGAAGTGAGCACATTTAAGATTTTTAAGGATTGTTGCCCAGGTTTGAGGGATGTCCTTGAAATCATCCAGTAACAAATCATTCAGATTCCACACATTACACAAAGGATTATTTGACAAATAGGTGAAGACAAAATTAAACGGACTATCTTTATGTGACTAATGATTAGCAAAATTAAAGGTCATCTGCAGCTAAGTAAAATATTTACCCAAACAAGAATTATCCATCGCATGGAAGGCTATGAGGGACGAACGGAGGTTTCGATTGAAACGCTCTGCATGCGAAGGGGGTGGTTGTAAGGATGCCAAAATATAAACCCATGTAACGATAAATCTTTTAAGTGAACTGAGAAACTTTATCAGTTACAATTGTAGTAGGAATGCAAATATTTTGGAAAATGCAAGCATGTAGGACTCAAAAAGTTGATGCGGCATCGGCCTTCCTTAAGGGGATAAACGTAACTAATTTAGAACATGCATCAACACAATCTAACAACATGTTATTGGTGAACTTACTTCTCGGAAAGGGTCAACAAAATCAATAAACAGTTTTTGCATAGGTTTCTCGGCAACATCAGAAGAAAGAAAACCCTGATGTGTGTTTTGTGCAAGCTTCCTCAAAGCACACAATTTACAACACCTAACGCATTCTGAAATTTCGGCATCCATGCCTTTCCAAATAAAATGTATTCGAATAGCCTGTATTGTTTTCCATGTCCCTAAATATGCGCCAAGGGGTTATGAATAAAAATGTTAAAAAACTATGGGGGTCAGATGAGTAGGCAACACAGCACGTTTTATATTATCGCGGGATTTGCAACACAAAATACCTTTAGACAAGGAATAGGGTTTCTGCTCAAAACCTGCTTTTAATTTTATAATAAATTCTTTCAGATACTGGTCCTTTTCCCGATGTTCATTGACATTAGTGAAGGGCAAAGGGAAATCGGCTAAGACATTACAATTTGGAAGAATTTGAGATTCTCTACTTTCTTTAGAATCATCAAACATACGAGAAAGATCATCAGCAACTACATTTTCTGACCCTCTAATGTGCTAAACTCTGAATTTTAGGGATGAAATGCGAACGACCCAACTGCCAATTTTGCCCAGTTATTGTGGGTGAGCCAAAAACTACGACAAAGCTTGGTTATGAGTTTCCAGGGGAAACTCTGCATGTTCTAGATAGTGCCTAAATTTATCGATGCCAAAAACCACAGCTAAGCATTCCAATTCATAAATAAATGACTTTCGCTCCTTGGGCGTGAGTGTGCGGGACGCAAAGTAAATGGGTTGCATAACCCCGACAAATTCCTGACAAAGAACTGCTCTCACTACCAAACTGGAAGCATCGGTTTGTAAAATGAATTCCCCCGAGAAGTCGGTCACCGGAAGAACAGGAGTTTCATAAGATCTTATTTGAGGTTATCAAAACCTTTTTTGTTGTTCCTTGCCCCATACAAAATGAACCGATTTTTTACATAGTCGATTAAGTGGTGCAGTTTTCTCTGCTAAATTAGGGATGATTTTTCCAAAAACGGTATCATACCGATAAAGTGGCAATGCCCTTAACATTCCGGGGTGGGAGGAATTCTCTTTTACATCTAGTCCGCTCAGGATATATTAAAATTCCTTGAGAAGAAATTCTATTTCCTAAAAATGAAATTTCTTGGACAGCAAACTTTAATTTACCAGGCTTGACTGTTAAACCTGCCTTTTGTAAACGTTATAGGACTTTCTTTAAATGATCTAAATATCGTTCTAATGATTCAAAAATATCACTATGTCATCCAAATAGTTGCAAACACACTTAAATTTTGCATCATAGAATATTTTGTTGAAAAGATGAATAAGCACTTGGGCACCAGTGGGCAATCCAAAAGGTGCACGGGTGTACTGATACAAATTCCAAGGAACACAAAACTTGTAACTGGTTTGGATTCTTTAGACAACGGAATTTGGTAGTAGGCTGAATTAAGATCAATTGTGGTGAAGAATTTTGCCTTACCAAACCACTTAAATGCCGAATGAAGTTCAGGAAGTGGTACAGACTCTATTTATATATTTTTGTTCAGTTTATAGTAACCAATGACCATTCTTTGTTTACTGCTCGGTTTTGGAACTAGAAAAGCAGGGCTACCCTACTGTGAGGTAGAGGGATCAATTACGCCCTTATGAATAAATTTCTGAACCTGTTCTCTCAAGATTGCCATTTTTGGGAGAGATAACCTGTAAGGATAGCAATTGACATTATCCTTGTTCACTAATTTAATTTTATATTCCTGATGGTCAGTAAAACCTAGTCCTGAAGTAAGCACTTTGGAGGAATTGCTCAAAACTTTCTGAATAGCACAACAAAGTTGAGGCTCTAAATGTGCGAAAGTATCTTCAATTCATCTGAACTCAGTGCTGATTTCGGATGAAAAGGTCTGATTCTGATGTACCAAATATATTTGTCATTTAATAACAGAGAAATTATATCGCTAAACTTAAACTCTCTCGAAAAAAAGTTGTAAAACAATTAAACATAAATGTCCACAGATAACAGAATAAAATTTCTGAACTCGATCATCGTTGTAATAAACATTATGGTTTTTGAAATATTTAATGAAATTTCTAGGAATATTGCCACCTAATGAATCAAAATAATAAACATTATTAGTTTCTTTAAAATAGCAAACCCAATGAGTGCCAGAATTTGTTTAAATTTCAATATTAACCACAGCACATTCATTTTTGAGCATATTTTTTGGTAGTTCGTCAATCATATAAAAATTTTTGAAATTTTTTATATTAATTTTTTTTTTTTTACATATTTTTCAATATCGATATTGTATTATGGAGCTAATTTTTTTGGCCTTCTTCTTTTTTTCGCAACTACACCACTTCCAGCTTTATTTTCCATTGCTAAATTATGTCTTTTTTGTTCTAATTCTTTTTTATTTTTGCTAGTTTTTTCGACAGTATTATATGTTTAAGTAGCTACACCAAGGCCACTTAAAGCTGCAACTATGAGAGGGATAATTTCTCCATGATGTAAACCATTGCCAGTTAAAGCTGCAACTATGAGAGGGATAATTCCTCCATGATGTAAACCACTGCCAGTTCAAGCTGCAACTATGAGAGGAATAATTCCTCCATGATGTAAACCATTGCCAGTTAAAGCTGTAACTATGAGAGGGATAATTCCTCCATGATGTAAACCATTGCCAGTTTTTCTTTTAAAATTTTTTTGAGTATTGGCAATGGCAA
Organism: Dryococelus australis; assembly: GCA_029891345.1. Taxonomy (NCBI): domain Eukaryota; kingdom Metazoa; phylum Arthropoda; class Insecta; order Phasmatodea; family Phasmatidae; genus Dryococelus; species Dryococelus australis. Next base: position 104,723,860 of record CM057002.1, on the reverse strand, counting down.
AGTTAGCAAGAAACCTTTGCCTTCTTTTAATTTTTTATTTTTTCGCTCAAGTTGATTTTTGTTAAAAATTTATCTACACCCAAATCTCTTAATTGATCAATGGGTGTTTCTAAAGTTAAGCTTTTTATCTTCATTTATAAGTTATATATATTCAATAAAACATTTTAATTCCAAAGCCTTAATTTTCTTTTTGTAAACATTGTTGAGGCAACAGCTGCAAAACCAATTTTGTCTCCAATTGGAGTATCTTTATTTCACATTATTTCTTTTGCGTCTTTTTGTAAAAAAAATTTATCAGCTTCATGTGTAGTAAATCTTTGTGGTCTCTATAAGCATTATCATGAAATTTACAAGCTTCATCTAATTTATTTAATCCTGCATCTCCTCTTTCTAATATTTCATTTGATTTTGTAAATGGTCGATAATAATTATAACCTGGCAAATGCATTTCGGGCAAATTTAAATTGTTTAATGCCCAGTTTATAATGTCTTTGCCATGGTGTTCATAATTCCTAAATGAGTACGGAATAACATTTAAAACTTTTATTAGATATTGAATTCCTTTCGTTGTATTAACAACAAAGTCAGAAAATTTATTGTTTAGCATATTCATAATGTTTACTTTTTCATTGTAAAAATTATGTCCAGCAATTTCTTCACCATGAATAACTAATTATCTGCCAATTAATTTTCTAATATTATCCATCCAAATATATTCTGTCGGCAAATTACTATTTTTTTTATACCTTCTCCAGATCTAGAAGAATATGTAAAATTCGCTTTTTATGGTGTGTTTGGCGCTGATCTTGATGCTCTGGTATAATAATTATAAATTGGCTTAATTATATTTGCATACTTTTAACTTCTATTAGAGTTTATTGGATTATATTCTTGGAATGCAGCATTGGTTGATAAAACAATTTCTGTGTAATTTTCATAATCATTATCGGTTAATTCACCTTAAAGATCCGATTGTGTTTTTTTTTTGTTGAATTATAAATTCCTCTTGTTAATGTATATCCTTTGCCTTTAATGATAGTTTATCATTATTTATCTTTTCTTCTGTATCTCCAATTTATAATTTATGCCCATATGGTGTTTTAAAAACAATTTTTTCAGAAATTTCTTTCCCGAGTTTTATAACAGAATCCGAGTGCGTCAAACATTTTATGGGTACAATGCCCATTCGTTCTTCTACAATAGGTAATTTTGGGAATAATTCTCTTTCAAAACAATTTTCTTCTGGTGTTGGTGTATAATCTAAATTTTTTGCAGCAACAGGTACTAATGCTATTATAAAATTTTTGTTTTCTTCACTCACTTGTTCTACTTTTTTGCCAATATTTTGTAATTCACAAATTAATGGTATATCGTTTTTTTTTTTTTTCATATTATTTTTATAATTTCTATACTTCTCGTTGAGTAATTTCACTCGAGAAACGACCTGTGAATCCTTCATTTATATATATATTTTTTACTTGTAAAAGAGTTACAAAAGCATTGAGAGTTTTGAGAGACAAACTCCCCCCTCCTCCACCCTTTTTCCCGTTAAACCCATTTGATAAAACGAGGGGGAATATTAAAATATTTACAATTATAGAATCGAGTTTGATACTCCCATATGTGATGGCTTTTCTTTTCCAAACGATGATTATATTTGGGAATAATATTGCCTACTGAAAAGAGAGAAAACGGAAGATGAGGCAAAATAAGAAAAATTTAATTAATATTGATATTTGTTCTAATTTTTTTCCATTTCAGTTTTCTAGAGTAGAAATTTCAAAACATGGACATATTATTGAGGCTGTTGATAATCCAGGAATAACTTCGACAATGATGAATATTTTGCTAAGATCACCAGGTGAACAAAATTATTTAAAGTCTACTGGTGTTGATAATAAATTTCGAGTAAAATCTGTTCGTAGTGATGGAATAAATGTAATAATGTATCCATTAAGGTATTTGTTTAGCTTTATTCGCAATAATAATGGTGTTTACTAGAAAGACGGTTATAAAATCAATTTTTTTAGAAATTCATCTGATAACAATTGTATATTTCTTTATGAAAATAAAAAAGCAGATGGTTCTGTTTATAAAACTTATGCTAATCCAGGTAAAATTGTTATTGAAAAATTAGAAATATTTGTGGCCTATTGTTTAATACGAAGCTAACACATCAATTGCAATTAAAGAAAAAATACATAAAAATCATAAAATTCATATTGGTTTTAAGTATTGACAATTTTTAGAAAAAGTAGTCCCTTCTGGGACAACTGTTTTTAACTTTGATATATAAGATCAGTTTAATTTGACATGCCTGATTTTGTAACTGTGGGTTTCCAAACTACTAGAAAAAATCGCGCTGAGCAATATGTGCATGCTTCAATGTTTGATCATTGTAATGTGAGAAATATTTTGTTAAAAATGGAAGAAATGAAATTTTTTCAAAAGAAAATCGGAATATAGATATTGATAATGATCTTTGTCTTAAAATGTTTCTAGCTTTTAATTATTTTAGAAATTCTAGAACAAAATTAGATACTATATACAGAAATTATGTATGAACTTTATTATAAGCCAACTACAAACTATAATGGCGATATCAATTATTATTCATTTTGGGGAAGAAGACCATTGTATTTTGTTGACTGCCTATAAACAAAAACAGCAGTAGTTAAAGATAAAACAAATATGAAAATTAGTGTAGATTTTATATAAGCCATTGAGGATAATACAATTTGTAATGTTGTTTTAATTGGCCAACGAAATTTAAGTTATGATTATTTGAAAGAAAATATCACTGAAGATATATTAATTTTTAATTTTATTAAATGGATAATGTAAACGATTTTTCAGAAACAAGAAATTGTTTCGATATTTTAATACATTTTTTTAGATATTTGGTTGAGTTGTTTTATCGAATAAAAATCATTCTTTTTAATCTAAGAGATTTTTTCTTTCTTTTATGTTTATATACATAAATGAATGTTTCTTTGTTTGTCCCGTATGTGTTCCTACACCATTCATCCGATTGCGATGAAACTTTAGTAATTTGTTGTTCGCACGCCGTGAAGGTTTGTGAGTTGGTAAAACCATTTTAATATAGGTGGCGCGTGAGTCGTTTCAACAAATGAGTTTATTCTAGCTATTGTCTTACAAAAGACATATGATGAATGAAAATGTACCTTAAGTGGAGTACTTGTTAACTCATTATTTGGGACGAATGTGCTATGAAGCGCAAAAAAGCATTGGAAGCGCTTCGTCGTAAACTAAAAGATTTGAGAGGAAATAAACAGCTCTTTGGTGGCGCACTCATTTTATTGTCTGGTGATTTTCGAAAAACTCTACCAGTTATACCACGCTGAACACCCACTGATGAACTTAATGCATGTCTCAAATCATCAGTTTTATGGCGACACGTACAGAAATTGACTTTGAAGACCAATATGCGTGTGTAAGTACAGCATGAAGCATCCACTGAATGTTTCGCAAAACACTTGTTGGATATTGGAAATGGGAAAATGGCAATCGATGAATCCACACAATGCATCACATTGCCAACAAACTTCTGTAAAATCACAGCAACCACAGACGAATTGATTCACAAAGTTATCCCAAATATCGCACAGAATTACTAATGTCATCAGTGGCTCAGCGAACGTGCTATATTAGGAGCCAAAAACAACGATGTCAATGACATCTATTTCAGCATTCAAAACGAAATACCAGGCAAAGCGGCAAAGTATAAGTCCATCGATACTTAAATGAATCAAGACGAAGTTTTCAATTATCCAACTGAATTCTTGAATTCACTTGATTTGCCAGGCAGGCTGCCGCATGTGTTGACATTGAAAATTGGCGTGCCTATAATATTTCTCCGAAACATCAATCCACCGCGACTTTGCAAAGGAACCAGGCTTTCAGTGAAAAATATGATGAACAATATCATAGAAGCTACAATTTTAAAAGGAAAATTTAAAGGAGAAAATGTACTGTTGCCACGCATCCCAATGATTCCGACAGATATGCCATTCGAGTTCAAACGTTTGAAGTTTCCGGTGCGACTCGCATTTGCAATGACCATCAACAAGGCACAGGGACAATCGCTACTTACATGGACAGCTGTATGTGGCCTGTTCACGCGTCGGAAAACCTTCTGACTTATTCGCGTGCTCACCAGACGGTAAAACAAAAAATATTGTGTATCCAAAAGCACTTCAACAAACAGATTTAAAAAACAAACACTTTCTTTCATTGCGTGGCGTTGCAACGCATGCCGGGTACTCCCTAGTTTTTTTTTTTTATAAAAATCAGTAGAAGACTATTGAAGATATTGGCGCAAAGCAATAATTTAACTAAAATTCGCGCAAATTTCTCACTTACAAACAACAATTTTTCGATTTCTTCTGAGAAAATGAGTCATCTCTTCAATTTCACACCCAAAATCAAGAAAATATGACCCAAATCTGCATTTTCAATTAAGCGTACTTTTTTTTAAACATACTGTGTTCAATCTTTGATCATTTATCCATTTCCAGGGTCAATGAGGCTAAAGTTAGGTCAAAAAGGGTAAATATTTACTTCAAATTTGAATTATATCACAAGAAAAGTATTCAAATTTTTGGAATTTCAGCAAAAATATGGTGATTTAGCTTGAAAATTATTCTTTAAAGAACCGCACACAAAGAGTGAACACAAGTTGAAAACTGATTCTGATTTTGATTTGCGCTTTGAAAAATTTGATGGGGTATTCGATATTTTTTTGAATTTAGCTTGAAATTGGTTGAATTTTAGATCAATTTTTCGTCGCGCCAATATCTGCGAAAGATTTGAAGCGGGAATTAGAAATTTATTTGAATTTAGCGTATAAATTGGCTGCATTTTAGTTAAATTATTGAGTTGCGCAAAGAACTGCTATAGTCTTCCTTCCTTGTTATTTAAATAAGTGAGAAAATGAGTTAAAAGTTGTTTACATATCGGAAATGACATTGTTAAAGTCTGTTGCATTTGGTAATGCAAAACTATGAATAAAATAGAGGGAATTGTAGATTTTCATTATGTCTAGTTTTAATCATACTTAAATTTCAGAATAACGGTAACTTACAGAGTTAATGACATTTTCACCAACCTCCCTAAATAGTTTACTGAAGCAAAGTTTTGCAATTTAAAAAAAAAATGCGTTTCTATGTGACACCTAAAGTTTCAATAACATGATAAATATCCTTTTATTACCAAGTAATAGACATTTGAGTTTGACGCTTCATTCCCATCATACTTGTGGATACACCAACACGATTTTACGAACCACAAACTAATTTCATCGTATTGTCTTTTTTTCCATGTTTAACAATGATGAACTTGTTTTATTAGTGTAGGATCAATGAATATTGACGCCGTGCGGCTGGTGGGGAAATGGGTTAGTTAGGTTTTGAGGCGGTGGAGGTGAAGTCTGAAAAGGAGTTACCCGACTAGGCGCCAGGAGTTGGCAAGGCGACACCGAGATGGTAGATGATGCTGTAGCACGATGATTCTCGATAACCTCAGTATTACAGGTCGTTCACCAGGTCGATTATCCTTGCCAGTGAAGTTGTTGACCTCTGGCCCGATGATGCTAATTCAAATAAGCTGTATTATTGTTGTTTGCTAAACGGTAGGTGGGGGGGGGGGGGGGTCGACTATGTACCATGAAGCTCAGTCCTTTGGCGGTAAAATTTCACAAGACATTAACATTCGCGTATGTGGATTGTTAGGGTCAACCACACGCCCATAAAAATACGGAACAACCTGCTAATACATATACACTAGAAAATACTGAATAGAACTAAGAATTACTGACGTGATACGAGTGGATATTGTTAGGGTACGTCCCCTTAAATGCACAAGGCGGTCGAAATAACTTACGCACTGTCCAGTTCACAATGGCATTTATTCTACGTCACTACACATCCATCTCAGGGGAACACTATACATGTGAAAAATAGTGGCTAGTAAAACACCGACCACTGCGGTTAAGCTGCAAAAACTGTTTTAGTACACACAATGAGTTTATGTTAATGTGATACTTCCCGGGTCGACGCTATTCCCAAAGGAGGTGGTGTGGTGTACCGGGTGGCTAAATGAAAGAAGGTTCCAGAATAATTAAGTATATTGATGCTAATTGTCCATGCCCAAACGGTGAAGGCTGCCTGGAGTGAGGGAAACGCTAGAGCTCGCAGTACACGCACCAAGCTCGTACAATGCTTCTTGTTGACTAACTCTCCCACCTGATATGCTGGCGGGCCTCAGCTGATCCACGTGCCAGAGCGGCATTACTTTCTGTTGCAAACATTACATCTCCTGTATGACATCATGCTACCTGCCAGAACTTATGTTACAATTAATATTACAAACGCTGGAATACAAAACACTGATGGATGATGATGGACATAGCACTAGATGAGTGGTGGAAATAAATACACATGATACATAGATTCAACAATGTACTGGGAATAAAAAAGAAAACAAGCAATAAATCCTTTTATAACAGTAACGGAATGATTAACAGTGTGGGCCCTGAGCCTTAGGGTCCAGTTATTGAGGGTCTATTTTCATGTCACTCCACTGTAGTCGTTCTCGCCACTTGCTGTGCTGCACTAGCGAGCCCCCATGTTGCACTACCCTGTGCTGATGACCTGGTCGCGCACCAGCGACCCGGTTCACACTCTACACGTCTATAGAGCGCACATCCCTGCTACGGTAGCATTGCAGGACTCGGCCAGACAAACTGTCTTAGTCGTAAGAGGAACGTGGCACACGTCAACATCCCAACCCCTCTTCATCCTCGCGAGACCGTTTGTAGGCCGACAGATGTCACTCACAGCAGCTGCAGGTGCAGGCCGGCCTGTATCTCCACAGGTGGTACTGCAGCTTCCCTGGCCCTGTTGCACGATGCATTGCCGGCAGTTGCCCCTTCCTGTTAGGCAATTCTGATGCCTGCACTGATTGCATGATTTTGGCAGTTGTACCCACCGGCGTGAACATCGAAGGGGGAAAGAGCACTCAGACCCGCTACCTTCACTGTCTCCCTCTTCGCTCATGCTGTACACTTGCCTGCTCTGCTGTTTCCAGGCGCGACTCGGCTGAACAGTCCCTTCAAATACTTCTTCTTCCGGATTATTACCTAACATTTCCTATTGCTTTTCCTCCTGAACTTGCATTCTTCTCTGCTCAGTTTCCTGCGTTTCTGTGAACGCACCAATGCTGGCATGCATCTTACCTTCCATGATTCTGACTTGGGGCGCTGCAGGTTCTCTGAGGGGCATAAGAATTCTGGGTGACTCCGGTAAGCTCTCCTCCCCTGCTCCTGCACTTACTTGAGGTGTTGGTGCACCTTCTTGCTCACTCCCTTGCTCCTGGAGCTTGTTGACAGCTCCTGGAGCTTGTTGACCTCTGGTTAACTACTCATATCGACGTGCATGAGTGAGTCCTCTGTGGACTTTCCCACCCGAAGTGCCACGATGCCTCGCATCTCTCCAAACTCCTTCATTTGATTGTCATTACCTTTGCCATCATAAGGCCGAGGTACACCGGGACCGTCCTCGTCGTTAACGGCACCCGGAGTCAGCCGGATGTAGTCCCGATGCACTCATACTTTGCGTCTCCCCTTGCAGATGTTGTATGTTGTAGGTCTGTGCTTCTGTAGCACACGATGCAGCCCACCCAAACGTGCTGCTAATCCTGCACAGAAGCCCTCCCTCGCTGCCGACTGCGGGTGTGTTCGCACATAATCTTCTTGTCCTTCATGCAATGTAAGCAAAGGTCATGTGGTGACCGTCAACCATCTTGCTGTGTATCTATTTGGTTGTTACTTACTTCTAGTAAGCACCTCATGTGCTGTCTCCTCTGTGTGTCCATGCTTGCTTGTTCACTACTGTCCTCCCTCTGTAGATACTTCGCCTCTCCAGGGAAATGCAAGTAGCGGCCTAGCAACACTTCTGACGGTGATTTTCCCATTGCTGCAGTCAACGTTCTCTGGAGTGTATACAAAATGGCGGGTAAGTGGTCTGTCCATATTGCATGCTGTTATACCACATGAAGCTGTAACTGTCCCTTGATCTCCTGATTATGGCGTTATGTCGGGTTGGCTCTCAGGTGGTAAACGGCGGTTGTGACGAAGTTTACACCCCACTTCGTGCACAATTCCCTCCACTTCCGGCTGGTGAACTGCATACCATTGTATATTAACAAGTTCCTGGGAAATCGCCAATGCGAAAAGAATTGCTCCTCTAGCACCTTTGATACTATGCCTGCTCGTGCTCCACTCGTGGGGTAAGCTTCCGTCCATCTCGACAAGTTGTCAGTCACAATTACGAGGAGGCATTTTCCTTCCCTCGTCCTCAGATAAGGACCCCGCAAATCGATGCTAACTGTCTCGAATGGTTTCCTCGGCGTGCCTGGTCTCTGTTGCTGTCTCCCGTCCGCCCTATGTGGTTTGTACAAGTTCCACTTGTTACTCTTTTGCACGAACTGTCTTGCATATCGATTAAGGCCTGGCCAGAAAAATTGTCGCATACATTGCAAACTGTCTGTTCAACTCCTTGGGGTCCAGCCACACTGTCACTGTGCGAATAGGCGATCACCTGATCCCTCGCACACATGGGGACATACACCCTCCACTTCCCAGGCTGTTGAGCAGAATAGGTCTCAAGTCTGCATCTATGATGCACCATCCTTCCACTTCTTGCTAGGCACATTGCCTAACCTTCCCTTGCATCAACGTACAATTTTCCTATGCTTTTGTGACCTTTTGGTACAAATCACTAATGAGTCTTTCATTTTGGTGATGGTTATTTGTAGTACACATACCTCAGTTACAGGATCATGAGAATCTGGCAGCAAAATCCCCTCCCACTTTGCTCTTCTCTAACAACTACCTCATTGTTGGGGTTGCGTGATAATGTGTTCTCCAGTTTATTTTCCCTATCGGGCACGTGTTCTACTACAAAATCGCAGGCCTGCAAATGTTATTCCCACCTCGTTACCTCTCTTCTCGCCTCCTTCATGTTATGCAAATATACTAGGCACTGGTTGTCAGTCTGTAGCATGAACCTGTGGTATTTGAGATATGCACGGTACTTATTGACTGCCCATATGACTGCTTTACATTCCACTTTCTTTTACGTTATACTCTTTCCATTTGCCCTAGTTTGGCACTTGCGAGATCAATGACGTGTTTCGCCTCACTAGCATCCATCTGGTACAATATTGTACCGATCCCTTCTTGGCTTGTGCCAGTTTGGAGGTATAGATGCTTGCGTGCATCATAGCATGTGAGTGTTGGGCATGTTCGAAATTCGCTCTTAATGTCTACGAAGGCCTTTCCCGCCGCGTCCTTCCAGTGGAATCAATTTTGCGGCGAGAATAAGTTCGCCAAGGGGGCTGTGATTGTTTCAAAATATGGGATATGTTCCCACAGCCAATTAATGAGTCCGAAAACCTTTCATAATTGCTTATGTGTATGTGTCTGTGGGTATCTGACAATGAGTTTCAATTGTCCAGGGTTTGGCCTGTTCCCCTCCTGGTCGATCACGTGACCCAAGAAATCGATACTGGTTTTTCCCATGTGACATTTCTCCACTGAGCATTTTAAGCCATTAATCGCTAGCCTTTCCAGGATCATTACTGCCTGTCCTACAGTCTTTCTGCAATGCTCGTTCATCGCCAGTTCAATAATGTGACTATTAGGCATAACGTCCTACTTGCATACCAGGTGCAGTCGTATGAAGTTGTGTGAAGATGCAGTATCAATCAAACCATGTCATATCTGACCATAAATAGAAAACAAATTATATATTAATGGTACGGACCTGCTGCTGACTAGCTGAATTAATGTTTGTTGAGGCGTTAATTTTGAGTTTTGGATCCGAACTCTAGTGGGTCCTTCACCCTTGCAACCTGTTTCCCTGCTTTTTTACAGTTTGCTGCTACCTTAATGCACTCCATGTGCAGATTGTTGGGGTACTGGTTGTGATAATGGTATTGTTGATTTGGAGAATACCTGCAGGGATATCGCGGCGAATAGTATGGATTTCACCCCCTTGGAGCATTGTTGACAATACCTGCAGGGCTCCTGCTCGGTGGTTTCTGACCACACTGCCCAGTTTCTCCATTCTGCCTTTGCTTATACCTGTACACTTTTTCATGCTGGCGTCCATTAAAATTACATGATGGATGTGAAAGTGGTTCTTTTGGGGTGGACTGATGGCTTCAATTCAAGATTTATTCCTGCTACTCGTGTAACAATTTAATGGCGTTTGATTCACGGCATGACTGCTCGTGTGTACAATCCAGAATAATAGCTGCATGCACAAGATCTTCCAGAGTACTATTAAGCAGATGTACGAAGGCCGCTCTGAACTACGGCCTGGCTGTTTCAGCTACAACCTCTAATAATAAGTGCTCTGGTAAATGAGGGTGAAAATATTTAATGAGGTTGCTTTTGTGTGTAATGAGAGCAGTAAGTGACGCACCCAATTGTTGATGCTCTAATGTTAGCCTACTCTGGGCTTGTAAGGATTAAAAAAATCGCTCTGAAGCGACATTGAAAAGAGCGACGGAACTCCTCTCACTGAATTCTCTAGTGGTTTAAGGAGGTCCATCAAGAGCGCACTTCTCTGTGTAGTTGCACTCTGACACAGCTGGCCCATTCATCGCTGCTGACACCATACCTGGTAAGGCAAGCTGTGTAGTCCTCCAAGAACGCTGTCGGATCCTTCATTGGCATCTCGGCAAATGTTGGTAGCATCTGGAACTTGGACGGTATCTTAGCCATGCTTGGTCCTCGTAGAGGTTGTGCTTGATTGCATTCTGTAATTCCGTTCTGTGCTGCACTTTCTGTCACTGTCAGCTTCGGCATCGTTGCTCCCATGCCATTTGACGGGTATGGAGTAATATAGAGAAATTTGGAAAATATGGTGTCATGTTTGGCTGTACCATGGGATAAATTGGCATAGAATACATATGGGGTAGTGGTGCATATAACTGCATGAGCGGTTGGAATGGATACGGTGTGTGGGTTGGGGTAGGTTCTGGTAGCGGGGTTTTATTTACATTTGCCATGTGCGTGGAGGGAGCACGCAGCATCTCCACTTCTTGCTGCAACCCTCCCCACTCTGTGACCACTCTCCTCCTTGCTTTGCGTTATTGCACTCGACACGTTATTGCTTTCCCGAGCCACTATTACCTGAGAATGATTACTATTTACATTCACTGCCACATCATTGTCCGATTGTCCTATCAAGTCAAGAATCTGATCACGCGGTGTGTCCATGGATAAGGATTGTGTTCAGTTTACACACTGCCTTACTTCTGTTGTTGTTGCACTGCACGCCAAACAAGTAAATGTCTGCCCCAAGACTGTGTCAAATTCCTTATCATTGAAGCACTCGCGGTGATAACTGATTGCACTGTGTGCATTTGAGCACAATAATACCTGGCAATTTCACATAAGATTTTCACAATATTTCGGCAAGTTGTAATTTGGAAAACTGATACTTTCTACCTTAAACTGCACTGGCGAATACGGAATGTTCTGCATTGTTAAACTGTCACTGTCTTTCACTGTATCGCGCTTTTCACCGACGCGGCTGTCAAGGCTGGGCTTATGACGGAATTGGCAAATATCACTGGATTCATGTTTTCTCTGGAAGCCTCGTGTCATGGAGCGTAAACATTCTGGACACCTCGGCACCGGCGCACTTTCGGCAATCCTGCCAGCCATGCTTCGTTTGTCAACAAAGCCACATGCGCGCAAGACACAGGAGTGCCAGGGCTTGGACGCACAGGGTTGGTGAAAGAGAGCACCCTCCCCTCTCGCAGCTCGGCTCTCAATGCTCGGTCCGCAGCGCAGGGGTCAACAACCTGGTATGCTCAGCTGACGCATGGCGCAATGCGACACGAGTGGTCAGCTGGCTTCCGGCGACGGTGGAGATTACTGGAGACGGGGGCGAGGAAACATCCCTCCCATCGTTTCTCCTTCTCGCCGTTTCTCCCAGCTCCTCCTTCGTGCAGTGTGGTGTGGGATGTGGCATGGCGTGTTTTGCGGCGGGGCATGGGTTGCAGTGTGGCGTGGGTTGTGGTGTGGGACATTTTTACCAATTGTAGAAAACGTGATGCAGCTCCTAGCATCTGGACGGTGTCCCCAAGGTCTCACGACGCTGCCGTTGCCCTTGCTGAAGAATTCCCGTCATCCCCTCATCGTTGGCAGGCAAGAATAGGCGGGAATAACTCAGTAGACAAGAAAAATTGCAGAACAATTTTTGGAAATCTTGCGGAATTTTTTTTTGTTGGGAGTTTTTGAGCAGGAAATTCGCCTCACGGAAGGACAACACTTGACACCGTGTGGCTGGTGGCGAAATGGGTTAGTTAGGTTTTGGAAGGGTGGAGGTGAGATCTGTAATAGAGTTACCCGACTAGGCTCTAGGCGTTGGCAAGGCGACGCTGAAATGGTGTATGATGCAGTATAATGATCACTCTCGATGACCTCAGGATTGAAGGGCCGTATGTCTCGAACGAATTTTCTCGCCCATTAAGTTGTTGATCTCTACCCCGATGACGCTAATCCAATTAAGCTGTATTATTGTTGTTTGCTAAACAGTAGCCAGTGAGTCGACTACATGCCATGCTTCTCAGTCCTTTTCATGGTAAAACTGGACAAGACTTTAATACTTGCGTATGTGGAATGTTAGGGCCAACCGCACTCCCATAAAAATATACGGAACCTTCTAATACTTATACACTAGAAAAGACTGAATAGAACCAAGAATTACTGATGTGATATGAGTGGGTATTGTAAGGGTCCGTCCCTCTATAAACACAAGGCGGTCGAAATAACTTGCACACTGTTCGGTTCACAACGGCATATATTCGACGTCACTACACATCCCTCTCAGGGGAACACTTTACATGTGAATTAGAGTCGCCAACACATCATCGGCCACTGCGTTTAAGCTGCAAAAACGGTCTTACGACACACAATGAGTTTACGGTAACATTATGCGTCTCAGGGCGATGCCATACTAATGTAAGGTGAGGGTGGTGTACCGGACGGCTTAATGAAAGAAAGTTCCAGAAGCTAATTGTCCATGTCAAAATGTTAAAGGCCGCCCGGTGCACGGGATACACGATATCTCGCGACATACGCAACACCCTCGTACAATGCTACTTATTGACAGACTCTCCCGCCTGATGCGCGGGTGGGCTCGGCTGATCCACACACCAGAGCGAAACTACTTTCTGTTGCAAACATTATATCTCCTGTTTGACATTATGCTACCTGCCAGAACCTATGTTAAAATTATGTTGCAAATGCAGAAACACAAAACATTGATGGGTGATGATGGACATAGCACATGATACATATATACAACAATGCACTGGGAACAAAAAAAAAGTAAACAAGCAATAAATCCTCTAATAACAATAACATAATGAACAACGGCGTGGACCCTGGGCTTTTAAGTCCAATTATTAAGGGTCTATTTTCATATCACTCTGCCTTAGTCGTTCTTGGCAACCACCGGCTGCGCTGCACTGGAGTGCACTAGAGTAGTGCACATCTTGCACTACTCTGCGCTGATGACCTGGTCGCGCACCAGCTACCCGGGGCATACTCTACGCGTCCATATAGCACAAATCCCTGCTGTGGTAGCGATGCGGGACTCGGCCGGACAAACTATCTTAGGGGTAAGGGTAATATGTTATTAAATTTAATTTACTGCAGCATTCACTTTTACACTAAATACTAGCAAAATAAATTTGACCTAGGACTTAATATACATGCTGTAATTTCATGTATGAAATAAATTATATCAATAATTTAGTTTTGGTAAAGTTCGCTTTCCCTAGAATATGCGGATTCCTTGTATAAGTTATCATTGGATGTGCAAAAAGTAATATAAATGAAGGAATATACATTCAGATGTACTTATAACATCAGCAGTAAGTTTAATGTGAGGATTACTCAACAGCCGAAACACACATTGGCTGTAATAAATAGACGGAAAGTTATACAAGAATATGCTAAAAAAAATAATAATTTTAAATCTGCCTGGAACTGAAAAGTAAGTAACGAATTAAACAAAAACTTCCCTTACTGTAGCCATATGATTCACAGGGTAACACTCACTATCCCGCGTATTTCCATGTATATGAATGGTAATCCAGCAAATGTTCTGCATCCCGCATCACCATATAGAGATCAGAAAAAAATAACTAAAAATGTAAAAATAAAGAAATTAATTTAGGCATACTTGAAAGATAAGTTTCACAAACTTCCTTATACTTGCATACACTTTTTAGTTCTTATATTGTTGTTAGCCTGTATATCGTTTTAGCCCTTATAATATAATTAAGAAGTTTGTAAAGGTACTTGACAAGTTTGCCAGCTAAGCCAGTTCCGTTTTTTATTACAGAGTTTAGAGATTTTGGGCGGCATCAGTCGCCTTGCATGAGAGCCAGGGAGAATGAAATTGTGAAGGATGCGGAGCAATGCTGAAATGCAACGCCAAGGAAAACGAGAGACGCCCGAGAAAATCTGCACAACAGAAGCATATTCGAATACTAATCTCTTGTTCCAAAAACCCCTGCGTTAACCCATCAGGACCTCCGAGTGATAGATGAGTGCCCTAGTCTCTATGCCAATCACGGACCCACAGTTGACATGGAGAACATAACATAAGTCTACTTGTGTGTCAAATACTCTAAAATATCGTATCATTCATACTGTGCATCTAAGTACGCTTAAATAAATTCATCGCAACTAGTGAAAAGCATTTCTATGTTGAGTAGTTTGATGAATTACGCACCTCTCTAGCCCAAGACAACCTCCTCGGGGCCGCCTAACAGGACACGCCTGTCATTGAGAGCAGACAATATCCCCCCTCCTGCCCGGCCAGCACTCGGGGCGAGACGAGGAATGTCATGTAGCGAGTAGGCGGCAGCTGGAAGTGGGCCTCAAAATGCGCAAAACATACCTACCGGTTTAGTTAAATTTCTTAAAAATTAATGCTGTGACAATGTCATTTGTTGCATGATTTTACACAGTAAACTATAGCTGATTCCAATATTATTTTTTGTTGCTAGTATATTTTTCTCAATCAACTGAAACAAGATACGTAATTTCATCATTAAAAACACTGATAAAATGGAAAATATAACCATTCCTCGAAAAATTAAAGCCTTTTCTTATATGCGAGGGACAAATTTCGTCGCTACATCTTTAATAGATCCAAAATAATAATTATTAAAAAACCACAGCGTGTTTCTCACTCGAAATGGAACTACACTATCAATGAAAAATTAATTGGGCACCTGTGAAGATAGGTAATTCAGTACATTAGTTGACTTGTGTGGCCACTATACGCTGCAGGCCGGTGTAAAACCAGTTGACAAGGAGATGGCACGAGGTACAGAGCTATCAGACTTCGATAAGGATACTCATTCTGGACGACCTCCGATCTTGACCGACAGAAATCGCAGAACCCTGAAACGTGAAATTGTCAAAAATAGGGCACAACCCATGCCTACCATCCGACAGGAGTTTCATGCAGCAACAGGAGTATTGATTTCCATTGGAACATTGGGTACAGAGACCCACCGACTTGGATATTTCTGAAGAGCAGATGCACATAGCCCCTATCACGACAAGCAATAAAGCTCAGCGACTCAGATGGTGTTTGGACCGTCGCAACTGGACACTGGAGCAGTGGAAATCGGTTCTGTGGAGTTACGAGTAGAGGTTTACATTATTCCATTCCGATGGACGCTTCTACCCAGGGAGCGGCTTCTACCGGAGTGTAAAGTGGCAACTAGGAAATAATGTAGTGTTGGAGTGATGGTGTGGGGCTGTTTCACTGCCTTCGGCGTAGGACCGCTGGTGTTTGTCCGTGGTAGCATGAACACAGAGGCCTATTGTAACATTCTGGATAGTGAAATGCTCCCAACATTGTGGCGTTTTTACGGAATGGAGCCGTGTTACTTAAAGGATTACAATGCCAGGTGCAATGTTTAAAGGTCTACTATTTAGTGGTACGCCGACAACAATGTTCACTGATTGGACTGGCCCGCCCAGAGCCCCAACCTCAATCCTATAGAACATCTTTAGGACGAATTGGATCGCCGGGTGAGGGCTCGTCAGGCGCGGCCAAAATCCATTGCTTAACTCATGGAGTGGTTGCAACAGGAATAGCGACGAATCCCCGTGGATGTCCTGCAAACACTCGTAGAGAGTATGCCAGACAGGGTGGCTACTGTTATAGCCGCAATAGGTGGCCTTACGAGATTCTAACGGAGTGACAACCACCGAGCAAACATTGTGGACAGGTGCCCAATTATATTTTGGACGATAGTGTATATAACACTCTTAAGAGCCGCCCAAATATCTTGACACACTTTTCACTCACTTAAACTCGTTCACTCCCAAAATACATTTACTAACTCAAGTGTTGCAATCGATTAAATTGTTTTTATGGGTGGTGCTTGGTGCGGAGTGTACTTCTTGCAGCCAGTACACACAACGTTGGTTGATGTCAGAACTACTCATTCACGGATGAGAGGTGCATAAACTCCAAACACATATTTCCCACAAGAGAGACGTTCAAAACAGCGGACATAGAATCCTCGTGTACAGTGCTGGCCATAAACGTCCTTCATTCAGTTATCAAAAACAGTACGAGTGGCTACTGTTCCTCATTCTGGCAGCCTTTCATACATTTTACGGGGGGGGGAGGGGGGTGAGAATATATACCCTGCTACTCGGCCTGATTGTTACGCAACTCGCTCTATTTGATAGTACAGTATTATTATGTATGACAATAAATGATCACCATACAATAGTCGAAGTTTTGAAAGTCTACATAAAAATATTTTCAGCTGTGATGACAATTATCATTTCCTGTAAAGTGTGCATGTGTACTGAAGATAACGAATGACAACACATGTGAATTTTACCAAACACATGTTGATAAATAAAGTAAATGAATGATATGTGAATGTGCGGGTAGCACATTAGCAGGATCGGATCTATATTTTCGGTTAAGAATTGGAGGGAGAAAGATGGCAAAATTTTTACATTGTACAAGTGTGGGCATGCATTTTAGATTCGTGGCATGGAAACGAAGCAACGTCTCATAATAATTTTAGGGAAAGATATTGAATTAATCAATTAAATTCTATATTTTTTACACTTCTGATAGTGTTTCACTTCAGTTTTGAAACATTCGTAGTACAATTCCATGTCAATGTAAGAGTTTCGAGGGGGAGTATGTTTCTTGTGACCTCTCCCCTCCCCCTTTCCTACCAATATATACTTTGGATTCACCCTGGTATTTGAGTAGCTGCCAGGCATATGACTTGGGATCTCTAGAAAATTTTCTTTACTGATATATAGCATAAAAAGGAACTTACCGATAGAGCAGGAAGAAATGTAAAAGTGGTGAAATAGAAGAGTGCCGAGGAAAATACCAGCGACATTTGCCACATTTGCTACATTCTGAAATACAAACTCAAAACCGCTGTGCGTCTCCGGTCAACATTAGGGGAGGCCAGATTGTTTACCACGTGGACACCAATAACACCCATTTCCTGGCCGATAATATGAAGAATGTTTGATAAACAATAAATACATGTTAAGAACAGATGCAGCATGTGTTGATGCACGCCCCACCAACAATTAAACACATTATTTTAACAGTCTCCAACGAATTAATAATTAAGCCGGGTGCCCATTAGCCGTACTGTGGTCATCTTCATACATGAATTGAAATTTCCTCTACCCCTCAGTTATAATAATAAATAACAATGAATTGGCTCAGGCCAATAATAAGAGATGACATCACCATTGACCCAAACTATTATTATCTCACTACACTTATCTGTGCATGTTGGCCTGAAGACAGCTATTATGACTCATCACATCCGACCTTGTGGTTTTTGCAAACACCTGCAAAACTTCACATGAATTTGTACAAAATAAGTATCATATAAGAATAATAGTTAGCAATTTTAAAGCAGTACTTCTTTCTACAGGTTCTCAACCCACCAGACAGTTACTGTAACTGAGAAGTTATAGTGATCCTGCTGATGATTACATACCGACGAAAAACCCAGACGTCGTGGTGCCTTTCATAGCCAGAAGTTTCTTTATCGGCGAGGAATATTTTAATGATGCAGGGAAATCAAAGAATGGTAATAGTACACTATGTTTTTTTAAACTGATAAGGTACAGTGGATTAAAGAAGGAAAATTGGGAAGGTCCAAAATAGTTATGAAACTGAGACATAACTACTGACATTTTCTTCACCCTTAATCTTAGTCATTGATTGTTATCAAGGGGGCTACTATACTGAATTGAGAAAATGATTTTATGATTGGTTTTTGTAGGAATTATCTTAAATTTCCAAGCCCCAAAATAATTCAAAATAAGTAATTAATGCATTAAAAATATTAGATATTAATTAATATAATATTAAGAATCCGTGTGTGGTTATGCAAAAGTAAATCCCTAGTTGTATATAACATGAAGATATGCAAAAACTTACCCCAGTGGTCACTGAATTGTTAAAATAAAAAATTTGTTCGTTTTTTGTGTTTACGATAGTAATAGAGGCTGGAACAATTTTAGCGATACCAGGTAGTCTCAGGCATCGTCGAAAACTAGACGGGATTATATATAGGTTTTTGTACTTATCACTGTTGTTTGAAAACCTATGATATACAAATTGAACTGAAGAAATTTCCAACTTCTCTTTGAATCCTCGCCTTTACATGTACCTGAATAGGATAGAAGATAGTTAGTTTTTGTTTTGTTTTTGTGTGTAAGTATATATGTTTGTGCACTATGCAATTCTACGCCATTCTACAGATCTGACCAAAATTGTAACGGATACCCTTCGCAGCCCAACTTTAAATCCTGTGTGTGACAAAACTGGTTCTGGCCCTTCTATTGGACCCGAAAACTAAAAACTCTACCGTGTTTGATGCCCGGGCAACGCTGTGTAGATCCGCTAGTTTCTACTTTTTGTTGATGAATATAAAAACCTCATCGTCACTTAAAAGGCTGCAGTGCACAAAGACTGTGGGTTCTATGCAAAACAGAAAATAAAATTTGCGGTGCTGATAGTGAAAGTATTTAGTCTCAGTATTCAGTATCTTACGAACTTCATCCTTCACAGCATGTCAAGTGAATGAGTGAATGAAGAGATTTAAGCGGATTTAAACACTGAGGTCTTGAAAGCTGATTAGGGTGACGCGAGGTGGGCATGGAGTACCGTTGGATTGCAAAGAGGGGGGTAACAGGAGATCCCTGAGAAAACCCGTCGACCAACATCATCTGCCAACACGATTCTGACGTGCGTAAATCCGGAAGCAACCCTACCGGGAATCGAACCCGGTTCGTTAGGTGGTATACAAGTGGACTGATCAATACACAACTGCGACTCCTGTTTTAATGTATGGTTTCGGGTGTTGCAAACAAGAAATGTCATGATGTGTGCTGTTCTTAAGCCGACACAACATTGTTTCGTTGTCACAGACAATGAACTGTACTTTTATTGGGCATAGGGTACCAAGCGGAAAAATTCCTGAATATCGAAGGGATTCCACTGGTGTTCATGATGAACAAGACACTGATGAACCAGATGCATATTTCGCCGCTCTTGTCTCAGGGCGACGAGATCCACCCGAGGTTCTTTTGCAACAGCATTCACTTGCCAGCACACTGCAAGCCGCCCACCCCATGTTATTGCACACACATGTATCACATCGAGCTGGACAGTTATGTTGACATGATAATCCTCAAACTTGGTAAGTCGTGTGACACTGTCCTCTTAACAAACTGCTCTCATTCATTTGACTCTAATAGTTAACACCTTCAAACCTTTTCAATTCACTTTAATTTATCTGGAGAATAGAGTGGAGTGATTTGGGTGGCTTTTACCATCGAGACCTTTAGAGCCGATGAACTGAAGTAATGATAGAGCAGCGCCGGAACGAAAGTGTAGAAAATACGGAATATCTCCGAGAAAACCTGACGACCAGCAGCATCGTTGGGCACGTCTCCCACGTGCGGAAATTCGGGAGCGACCCCACTGGAAATCTAACCCGGTTCTCCTAGCGGGAGGCGAGTAGTCTGTCTACTACACCACCGTGACTCCTGCCTTAATTTATGGTTTTGCGAACAAGAAATATCAAGACGTGTGATTTGCTTTAGCCAACACAACATTTGTTTCGTTGTCACAGCTAATGAACACTTCGTTAAGCCTCTAGCAATCTGCATCAGTCATAATCTACGCCTGTAAAACGGTTTGCGAAGACTTTCTGTGTGTGCCGTAGATACCAAGAGTTGCCCATTTGCTGTTCGCTATTAACTGAACACATTAAAATAGATCTTTGCTAAACGTACGCCAAAAAACCCATATTTAACAGGCACACTGAGGACGGGAATAAAATGAATTCACGTGTCACATGACAAGTAACGAGCAATACTTTCAAGTATGCCAGCTACGCATTGATTAATGTGTTCCAGCAAAACCTATTATGATCCTTTCACGTAACATTCACGAGATGAAAAAGCTTGTCAATGTTTATCTTTTGCATGTTACATCATATGTGACTCCGCACCCCGTGATCTCGCTGGCCAATTACAACCGGGACGTTGTTGTGTTATCTTTGCTTTTCATGGGTTTGCTTTTATTTTCACGATGTCGTCTTCTTACGTTTTAAATTTCTGAACCGGATATATAATTTTCTCCCGGGAATGAGGACAAAAGTGTAATAGATGTCAGACTAAAATTATGTATTTAATGTGTAAAAAATTAGGCAGCCTTGTACTATAACAGTTTATTAATTATGAGTCTCAGAGGTATACAATTATACGTGTGAAATTCTAAATGTTTACCGTTAAGTTTAAAATAGAATTAAATACACTGAAGAATTTTGGGCCTACATCACTAAACTAATTTTTAATTCTATCAGCAGATGAAAGTTTATAACATACGATTTATTCTGTGTACACGAAAAACGTGTCTACATCTCCCAGACACATTTAGTTCTTGAGGCTATGACAATGTCCTAGTTGTTTTCAAAGCTTGTATAATGAATCACGAACGTCATACTGCTCTTGCCACATCAACATTAAAACACAAATACGCCTATATGACACGAAATTTGAGAGTTTTCAATCAGAAATTCAACATACTTATCACCGACATTTTCATTCAGTGCCCACAAGCACCCACGTGAAGTGCTTGATTAAATTACAGAATGTTTACCGTTAAGTTTGAAATTCTTGTAAACCTATCTTATTAAACGAGATTTTAATTTTCACTGCAGACGAAGTTTACTAAATACAATTTATTCCATATACACGAAAAATGTGGCTACATCTCCCAAAGAAATTTCATTCCTGAGGTTATTGCGATTTCCTAGCCTTTGAAAGTTTATACAAAACACGAACGTCATACTTTCGCAACATTTTAGACACGTCATTGTTAAAATACTAATATGCCAGTATATAAAATTTTTCTGGTGTTTTCAATCTGAAAAGCAACAAAACTTACCCCTACATTTTTATTTACTTCGAAAAGGTTACGCGATTACGTAAACCATCATTATACACTAACCAAGAATACCATATTTTACACACAAGTGAATGTGTTGCTCGTTACGTTTTACATTAAACATGAATTCATTGTAATCCTGGCCTAACTGGTATGAGCCCAGTAAATGTTAAAACAACACAAGGAGAGTAGTCCGATGTGTTAACATTCTACTGAGAGTATAAAGTAAACATTTGTGAATAATAAAATGACTTATATTGCTTTCAATTCCTTCATGTTTCATGTAAGTGAAAGAATTAGAGAAAATTGTTTAAATAATAACTTTTATAATAATTTTACAGTTTTGCTTAACCAACGTATGGTTTAAGTGGCCAGGCTCATGTAAATTTTAATTATATTGTGTCGAAGTTTAAAATTGTTTTCAGATATTTTTTTTATTTAAACATTTTTATTTATTTTTGTTTAAATGCCTTTAATGTTTTCTAAGAAGCAATTTATATATATTTTTTATTATGATGAGTTAACTTATTATTATTTGTTCGGATCGGTTTGAATTATTTTTAAAGTTAGGATATACGGTTGCTCAGTTGGTTTTCCCAGGAATACTCCTGAGTATAGAGTATAGAGTAGCTGCTGGAAATGTTTATGTATCTTTTCGAGCTGAGATCAGCCTCAGCACTTTCTTTGTGTTGGCTGCAGCTGTGCAGGTTTTATTTCGCCACTGCATCCCTAGACTTTGCGTTCATTTCCTTCACGAATAGATTTAAGGTCTCATGCTGCAGACAGCAGAAAAAGTGTTGGGTACTCAGGGGCGAGGGGAGCAAGTTGAAGCAGTTCACGTTTTTGTGACCCCCTTTAGCTAACAGGTCACGCATTTATTTACAAGAGGGTTGGCGTAGTCCAATAAGCAAGATCATTAATATCAAAACACTACATTTTATTGAAACCATTAATAATACAAACAATGCAATATATAGGATGTTATGTTACTCTCTTGACCCAATACTAGATACTTCAATATAGTTCAGATTAATAGGACATGAGTCCAACGAAGGAATATTAATCTTTCTCTCAGAAAGCAGTTGGTTAGTAACTCACTTGCCTTCGCCTCATGGTACTTAAGACACCCTAATGGGAATGATATTTACGGGTTCACTCAGGCTCGTCTCGACGGCTACTCTTCCTCGGAGTCGAACCCTGGACCATTAGACCAGCGGTTCTCACAGCAATGATGTCTCGGGCGGCCCTCTGGTGTCGGCAGGAACAAATATGGCCACGAACCTTCCATGCTCGCGTCATTTATACCTCGCTGCCCAGCCTTGTTTAGGGATACCATTCACCTGGCTGTTGCCACAGCTACTGTTACCATGGCCGACTTCCTTCTAGCAGCAATCTCGGCTTGGTAACCCTTGCTCCGGCGGTGCTCACAGCACTGCCTCCTTTTTCCGATGCTCGTGCGTCCCGCGCGAACTGGCCTGCGGTAGTGGAATGGGGGAGGTACCTAGTAATGTTGGGTGTGGACACTCCCACTTGCTGCTCCATCGGAGCTGGCAGAGACAGGTCTCTCTTCCATGCGGAAGCCGAGTGGGTAAGAAGTGAAAAGTGTCCATGCGCACTGTATGTATGGTTTCCCTAGGGCGTTGGGAGTAACGTGAGGCTTAGGTTCGCATTACATATATTAGCTTTACAATTTGTGTGCCTATAGGTGAACACTGAGTACTTAGAGAATTGATTTTACGCAATATTTATTATGAAATTTAAAAATGTGTAGACGTCATTGTGCCTTCAATTTGATTTACAAAACTAATGCTAAAATAATGATGATTATCATATAGTACAGGATATTTCACATTGGTATTTATATTATATGAAGTTTTTTAACCTCATGTATAGGCAAATATGTGTTATTAATTTTTGACTACCTATATTTACTGACAACAGTTCAACTTATGTGAATGTTTGTACCTATTAGTTTGTAATATAACTCATTTTACATTTTATTCTTTGAAGGCATCGTTAGTGGTATTGCAGATGTGCGTTACTGCACTAGTTGGAGATTTGGATGTATTTCTGCATCAGTGTGCAGCAGGTTTAATTCACTCTTTCCTCTGTACAATGGACTGTAATATAGATACTTTAATTACTTAATATACTGGTTCCTACAATTCTACTATATTAGTATTGCTGATTTATTATGTATATAGGATACAATTCACCCTAATTAATTGTTATTTCTCTACAAAAAAACTGTAATTTTACACAACAGAAGTTGCAGAAATGTAGTTGTAATTAGTACAAGGGATTTTCAGTATCTTGCCGGAAAGAGATTTTCGATGATACAGTTACGTCTATTGCTTCGTGTTGGCTCTGGATGGAGGAGATGTGCTCAGCACCTGATATTAAACCCTGAAAATACATTTGTCCCGGCGCCGACCACTGGGATAGAGGATTTGAGGTAGTACAGTGAACCAGTTTCAGCAACATTCCACAATAGTCATATTGTGGTGTGCTAAGTGCTACAACTTTGAAGCTACTCCTTGCCTTTGGTAAGGCTGATTACTTATGTGTTATAATTATGATGCGCTGTGGCTGTACTTGGTTTTGACAATTTTACACCTTCTATGTGTGGACAACTAATATTATAACAATTGAAACTTTTTGATACACATGTTTTACCCTACAGTTGATGATTTACATTGCAGTCTTCATTATCTGTATTTACAATTTACTGAATTCAGTGTGTTATATTATATTAGTGGCCAACGTAACTGAATATGTACAATTAGCTGATATATAAGCAAAGTGGTAGGATGCCATATTTACAGTTCAGGGCATTAATTTTGGTGTTCTTACCACTCGGATCTCGTTCGTCAAGTGGTGCACTCTAGTGTTCACCAGGTGAATTGAATTGGCATGCCAAAATGCGTAACTGCAATCTGTCGAAGTAGGTGGAATTCGTGATGTCTCAAGTATCTTGTTGTGCATGCACTTTATATTGTCCTCGCCGATAGTGCGTTAAGTGTCCTGACTCGTATGGCAATCGTGTTTGCCTAGCAACACGTCGACTCTAAGTGCCAATACTTTTATTCGTAGGACATTACCTTCTGGCAATTTCATAATACACTACGGAAGTTAGTGCTGAGCAGGACGTGACTTGTATTTAGCATGTACTTTATTCTTAGCAGGTCTGCTCTGTGTAACTGTCGCCTACCTGATTTGCGTATTACTCCACCATAATACATTTCTAATCTCCACACATTTGTGCTGCGGGTGTCCAACTGAGAAAAAAATTGCTGTGCGCAATCTTTGGGATAGTTCTACTGCCAAGGCTGAGTAAAGGTAAGTTAATGTCCTGCTACTACCTAAGCCATTTGAGCAACTTTGTTTAGTATGATCACGATTCTTACTAGCTTACAGTACAGAATAGCAAGTGCAAAAGTGAGAAATAATATAGTTGAAATACTGATATAATTGAAGTGTTCCTGAGGCAGAACTGAAAATTTGCGTGTTGTATCTGCAAGGGAGCATATTTGAGTTGATCCAAATTCAACGTGGGTAGGTCCACATGTTGGATTTTCCATTTGTTATTAATACTGTTCTGAGTGTGTAAAAGGAAATACTTTCATTGACTCGCAATTGATTTACTTCAAAGTTGGCATACTGCAACCAATGTATTAGTACTATTGTATGTGAGGTTGGCAGTGCCGGATTTCGTTTGTCGCAAATGTGAGTTGCCTGTACAATCGTCATTTTTTCCCGTCATCAACATGCACCCACATGCGATTTGGATTTCAATACTACCAACTGACGTGATTGGAATTTCTTTGCTGGAGAGAAACATAATGCAGCGCAATATCAAGGTGCTGGGAACATTGTTATAATATATTGGTGTGGTTGGATAGTATTTACAATTAATGGTTAGCATGGCATACATGTAAATTTGCAGTGTTGGTATAACTTTTCAGTGCTATCTAATTTAATTGCTGCTTTGACGCAGTTTACTTGGGGGTTGTCGGCAATTTTCTTTACAATGAAATAAACTCCGTTAGCATTGTCGGTACCTGACATGATTCATGTGTGTGCTTATCTATAGCAATTATTTTGTTCGGCGTAGCAATGTGATATGTTTCATTTTGAAATAGATATGGCATCTTGGCAGTTTTGAAAAACTGCCAGTCGTTGTTTACATTCTGTATTGATTCTTGGATTTTCAATAATATCTGGGTATCTGACAACACACATTCTGTGATTGGGGTTGCATTATATTTAATAATGCCCTTAATCGGTATGCTGAGCCTTAATTTAAGAATTTTGATAGTGGTTTTAAGTGGCACTGCTTGTAGGGGCAAGCGATTTCTCTGGTAATGTTGAATGTAGGTACAGATTCTTTGTTCATTAATTATATTATTCATTAGTTGTAATACCATACTAGTTAACACATAACTTTGGACATTAGAAACCCCAACCTCATGTTGTTGATTTGTGAAGTTTTCAGACATGTATTTTATTTTGTTAGCAATTGAATTAATTTTAATTTCTACCTGGGATTTAATTTCTGAAATGTTATGAATAGAAATATTGAGATGTTTGCTTGATAACATTACATGACTTTGAAGTTCATTAATCTGTGTTGCCAACATCTCATCATTTGTGAGGAGGGATTTGAGGTGTCTGGTGGTGAGTATGTCGCAGCACCAGCTGGTGACATGCCTAAGGAAGGTTATACCTCTCTTTATTCTGACAGACAAGGAAATTTCATTCCAAAAATGCATCAATCAGACTTGTTGTTTCACAGAACTAATCATAAAGTGCATCTGCGTTGTTGCATACAGTGCTGTTCCTAGTAGTGCATGCACTGTATAGCCCTATCTGTAGGTTGCTGGGTGGGCGGGGCTGCTGAAGTGGCATGCGGTAGAGCAGTGGTACTACAGTAAAATTGTGGATACATCTGCTGGTAATAGCTCCCGGTGTGTGTGCGATAGATTTGCTGACCAATGGCAACTATGCACATTTGCAGCTCTATGAGCACCACGCTGCAGGCCATTGTTCCCATGTTTCGATGTTTTTACCTGTAACACAATGGGATACTTTTAATATCTTACATTGGCAAGCTTTAAATTTCATGTACTGACAGTCTCTCTTTTGTTGTCGTCCCATTTGCGTTTTTCAGTAGAATCCATCGAGGGCCCCAGAATGTCATGTATTATATATGGCCTGTGATATTTAAAATGAAGAGCCTTATTCCTTGCTCGATTTTTGACCCATATCCACTGGCCTATTTTTAGGGTATTCGCTCTGAATTTTGTGTCGAATATTTGTATCTGTTTGTGTTTTGATGCGATGAGGTTGATATTTGCTTGCTCCCTATTGTTATATATTTGCTCACACCACTTGTCACCATGTTCGGAGTATTCGTGCACAATTATGTGAGAGGGCCGTATTGCTTCTACCCCATTGAGTATGAGATAAAAACGGGCTATAATTTTGTGCTATGTTTGACAGCGGAGTTATAATTTAAAATTATATTAGTGACGTATTTGTCCCAATGAGCTGGATCTTCAGTAGCGCACACAATTAGATTTTGTGAAAGTATTATGTTGAACTGTTCGGTTAGCCCTTTACATGTGGGATTGTACACAGTGGTTTGTATTTTTTTTTTATCTTGCAGTTTCTTGAGTAATTTTGCCATTAACTTGTTATTAAAGATGTGTTTTACAAAGTTCGTGCATGTTTATGCGTCGATCGCTTTGACTGGCTGTGCCACGACGTATCTACTAAAAAATTCTATTATCACTAGGATGTATTAGTTACCTTTATAAGATGTTTGCAATGGACCTTTCGCATCCAGACCCAATGAAAGAAGTAAGGTTGGGGGAGGGTGGGATTGTGTGTCATTTTCCCAAATGGTTTCTGGTTTGATGGTTTTATCTTTTGGCACATGGGACAGATTTTGTTAAAGTTTTTGACATCTTTGTTAATTGTTTCCCAATATATGCATTTTTTATCTTTTGCAGTGTTTTATATTCGCCGAAGTGACCACCGTCGAGAAGGGTATTATGGTGTGCGGTGAAAATTTTACTGACATGGTATTTAGGTACTAGTGTTAGTTTCTTTTCGCCAGTGGGCAGGTGTAATTTCATATAAATTATGCTAATGCCTGCTATGGCATATCGTTGCACCATTCTCTGATACTTTGGATCGGCCTTGTCAGGATCCATTAGCGCGATCTGAAATTGTTGTATATGGGGATCGTTTGTGTATTCATCTAAAATTGGTGAGGTGTCATGGATAATTTGTGCTATAAGTAACTGGGTGTCATACTCAATTTTAATATACTCCTATTCGTGGTGATAAACAGGGGAGTAGTATGGTGTGTTGTTGTGTGGTTGTATGATGATTTTGTAATTCAGGAGTGGGTCTACACAAGTTGCTTTAATTTTATTATTGTGGTTTTTCATTGAAATTTTAATGTTTACTTGATAAAATGAGCTGATTATTTTTGCTATTGCATGTAGTGGCAAGTATTACTCATTAATTATCATCTTTGCTATGCGTGCTTTACAGGTTGAGTGGAGCTCATTTTCATTACATATTTTATGTTTGTCCAATTATTGGTCATGTATTTTGCAATATTTTTCTTAATTTCCTCGTGTTTTGTGTGTATTCTGAAATAGAAATTCTGCTAGTGCTTTGTTAAAGGAAGTGCAGCTTAGCATGGCATTTTAAATTTCCTAACTAGTGTTGTTTATTTAGATTGTTGTGGTGGCTACCTTACCTGTGGTCAGCAACCTACTCATTGCATCAGCGAGTACATTTAATTCACCTTTTACTATTTTAGGTTCGAAGTCATATTCCGAATGTGCAATGGCCATTTTCTGTATGTGGATATTGTGTTCCCCCATGGTTTTAAGGTATTGTAGGCTGGCGTGATCAATTTCAGTGGTAAATTTATTTCTGTATAAGAAGTGCCGGAAATAGGTAACAAAATACTTGACCACGGATATCTCTCTCTCTCCTCTGTGGACCAGTGTGGCTCATTCATCGATATTTTTTCGATACAAAAGCTATGATTGCTCATTCTTTGGTGCCTGGAATTTCATGCATAAGGACCCCACCTATTGCCATTTGCTATGCATCGCAGCCTAGAATAAGGTATCTGTTTTAGTAAAATTTTTCCAGAATAGGCGAGTTGCGAATAGCTGCTTTGAGTTCGTCGAACACTACCTGTTCCTTATCTGTCTATTTGAATGGGACATTATCTTTAGTCAGTTCAATGAGGGGTTCCGCCTTGTGGGGGTAGTTGTGTATGTACATACGTAAGCATTATGTTCGGCCTAGAAAAGTTTGAAGTTGTTTAACATTTTGGGTTGGATCATGTTCTCATTGGGTTCAATTTTCTCTGGGTCTTTCTTAATTCCTATGGGTGTTATGTAATGCCCGAGAATTTTTATTTTGTCAGGCACAAAGAGGCATTTTTTGTATTTATTTTAATGTAATTTTTTTGCAATCTATCCATCACCTTTTGTATATTGTCCAATGTTCTTGGAAGGAATTCCCGATTATAAAAATATTGTCAATGTATGCCACTACGGTATTACGGCATAGTGGGCCAAGCATGATATCCACCAAATTTTGAAAATAGTTCACAGAGGTGGCATGCCCCATTAGCATAAGGGCATATTTATATAGTCCGACCCTCCCGACAGAAAAGGCGAGTTTCTCACTACCCTCTTTTCTGACTGGTATCACATAAAATCTGCTAAACATATCAATTGAGGTCATGTATTTGGAGTTTTGTAATGTGATAAATATGTCTGCAGTGTATGGTATCTAATACTGGACTTTTATTTGATATTGATTTAGTAGTGTGTCAGGAATCTGATCTTACCATGACGTTTTTTATTACAAGTCTCAGTGCAGCATATGGGGATTCAGATGGCATAACTATCCGAGTGCCTACCATTTGTTGAATTTGAGTTAGTACTTGTTCCCTTAATTTAGAGTTCATTCTGTAAGGTCTAGTATGTACAGGCTTATTGCTCATGAGTTCATATTTATTTTCATAATTTTTTTTTCACTTAATTATGTAATAGAGCTCGAAAACCTGTCTTCATATGTTTATAATAATTCTTGTAGGGCTTGCTTTTCTTGGTGAGATAGTTTGTTGTTGATTGTTCCTAGTTTAATGTTAGGTATTACTGTATGAATGCTTTCAATTTTGTTTATGTAGTATTCCATCATGTGGCTTGTATGCTGCTCAATAGTGGTGGTGTTTTAAGGAACTTATAATAATTTGTTATTATCAGAGGTTTGTATGAACATAATGATTTTATTGAGTTTCAGTATGAAGTCATATTTCTTTATGAAATCCACTCCGATTAAAAGATCGAGTTTCAAATTACCAATCAAGAGGTATCATTCCTGTTTAAACATGTGCCCTAATATGCTCATGTCTATAGTATTTTTAAATTGAGGAAGTTCGATTCCTTGAGTAGCCCCTACTCACCTATCATCATCACCACCACACTGTTCTGTTTTGATGTTAACAACCTGGGCTGTTCGGATAGTCGTATTTTTTCTCAGGCACGGTAACTTGAGTTGTACTTGGCAAATCGCAATCCTGTGTTTGAACCTGTGGAAATGTTCACCAATATCTGTGCGAAATTCTGTTGTTTGATGAGGAAACAATGTACAATCGGTGGCGTGCTGTCCTGTGTACAAACATATTGCACATGCCATCGCCGTCTGGCTGCATGGGCCTATGAAGGCTGTGCTGTCCATGAGCTCAGAACAGTTTAGCTGACTTTCCCATTCCTGTCCCACGTCACACTCTTCTTTGGCATCTGCTTCTATATTGTGTGTTGTTTCCTGGGGGTCACAGCATATCGGTTTAGCCTTGTTGTCAGGTTTCCCTCATCAGGTTTTGTGTTCACCAAATTGGATACTAGGTGTGTCTCCATTTCGATTCAAATTTTGCGATTTCTGCATAAGATCACAAACTTTTCATACATCAATTACCCTGTGCACATTTTGTTTGTACTTGTCTGTTGGGGGATGCATCTTTCTCTGTAATTTTATCAACTTACTTCTACCTGTGTATGTTCGTGTTGTTTGTTTTGTGGCCTTAGGGGCCTGCCTGACTGTATTTTGCATATTTATGAGGGCCTTAGTTCGATGGTTAGTGCTCCCTGGTCTTCTCCCTTCCAAATGCCATGGTCTGGTCTTACCTGGCCTGAATTGGTGTAATGTTTTGGGTTGGGTTTCTGTATTTGTGTTCGAATGTATTTTGTTTTATTTTACTCTCATTTTCCATTGAATTTGTGGTACTTTTGTCAGAGTTTCTAAGTTTGTGTATTTCTTGTTGTAACATCGTAATCTCCTCTTCAAGTTTGACGTGTTCTAAAATGAGTAAATTCTTTTCAATTAGATTTTGGTATTTGTATATACCTAGCTCAATGTTTTTAACATTACCTAGCAGTTCTTCAAGTCTGTTGTTCTGTAGAGGTATGACTTTGTTTGAAACTCTTGGTGAGAGAGAGTTACAAGTTTTTTGTAGAAGACTTAATATTTTATGTGAGCCTGGCAACTTTCGCCTGGTTGTTGTTTCTTTGTGTGTCTGTAGTTGACTTTTGTGTTAAGTTTTGTCAATGTTTGCAATAATTTATTTTCAATTTGCTGCCAGGAGATTTGTTCTGCATTGGCGTAATATGTATTTTTATAAACATTTTTGGCTGTGCCTTGCAGGTTAAACTTCAGATGCTTACATTTTTTAATGTCAGTCCATCCATTTACTACCCTGGTGGGGATTTTGAGTGTCCAAAAATTCCTCCACATTTTCATTGTTTTCGCCTGTGAATGTGGGGAATTGTTCTGGTTCTTTAGGAAGATCTGTGCTGTGTTGGGAGGTTGTTGAGTGTGCTCTGTGTTGTTTTCTATGTTAACATAATGGTGTTCTGTGGATTCAGTTTTTGTGTCTGGTATTGAAATTTAAAATGGTTCTGTTGGAGGGTTTTAAGTGGGCGTGGTCTAAGATACCCAATTGTGCTTGCTTCATATGTGTTTTGGTAGTGTGCGTGGGGAAATAAGTAATCAAGTGTGGTGTTTTGCTGAGTGGGCGAAGTGTGTAGGGTTTCTGCTAAGTCTGTAGTGTCACCAGTTAACTGGGTGTGTTGTTCATTGTTTCTCTCTAATGCGCACTTAGCATCGCTCACATCAATTGTCACTGTATTAACCAATTTTCTTATCAGTTTTGCACTAGATTTCCCATGTTTATTCATGTATATGTGCAGCATGTTCGCATGTTCAGGTACAAAGTATACAGTATAGACTTATGAAATAACAGGCACAGACTGTATAAGCACTTAATTAGTGTTCTACACTTGGCGCACATACTTCAATGTGGAGGATTGCATTTGCAAAAGCAATGCGGATCCAGAGAGTAGTTCCACTATAAGGCATGCATTAATTTTACAAGCGAGGAGCTCACACACTCACTACTGCTTCAATACAATGGGCATCTCTGTCCAGTCATGTTTTTCTGGCATGGCAAGGTTACTCACGCCTTTCCTCAGTGATTGCAATGTGCTGACCCTGAATTGTACAATGCACGACTTCATATTCTTATGAATGGGTGTTTAGCACGTCAGTGTTAGCTGGTTTACTACTAAATTTATTGTCGCTACTATACATTGTATTACAATTCTCACTGTGGATGTCACTGTAATTTTATGAATTAATAAAAACTCAACTTAACTTTCTAAACTCGGCTTTGTAAAAGGTGGGAAGCGTGAGGCAACTCCACCAGTTGCTGTGACCCTGCTTTAGCTAACACATCAGACATTAATTTATAAGGGGGTTCGCGTAGTCCAGTAAAGCAACAGCATTTATATCAAAACACTTCATTTTATCTGACTGATTCAAAAGTCACTTCAGTGAATTATACTGATGAATCAGTGCAAAAATCCTATTTTCTTTCATTTATTGTTCCAGTGGCATTTTCCACTGATCCATCAGTCATTTCCCCCACAATTTTCCAGTGTAAATATGCCTATTAAACAATGTGTATCAAGTGAAATAACAATGCTTAAATTATTAAAACTAATACAAAATGCATTCTAAAATGTGTTCTGTAATCCAAAACACGATTTTATGAGTGTTTCATTACGTTTATGTCATGTAGGGCCCAATCATCACAATTCACTGTTTAAAATTTTAAACTGCATATAATGTGGTGATGAGAGTGCACTAATATGTACTATTCGTTTAAACAATCGCAATGGTACCATTAAAACTAAAATCGAAAAGGAAGGGCATACAATTAAAATACTACACACTTTCGATGAGGAAATATCAAAGACATATATTATGCTCTATATTATCAACTTTAATTGGTAGCTCAGATGGTAAGGTAACGGCCCAGAAGAAAGTTGGAAATGGTTTGGGAGTTCAATTGTGATTACCTGCAAAATGATTTTTCCTGTTTGAGATTACATTTAATTGCGCAATATAAAGAGTAAACTGCCATAAGTATGTTAATTACTAGTAATTATTTGGCTTAATTGAATAAAAACGATTTTTAATTCACAGTTGCAGTTGGCAGTCGCTTATGAAATCAGTGAAATTGTTTCATGTCACTAATTCAATCACTGAAATTTTTTGACTGAAACATTCAGTTGTTTTCCATTGATTCTAAGTGGAGACATTTTCACACATTCGAGTAGTTGGATTTCATTGGGAATCAGTGGGTTTTCTCTGATCTGAATTTAGAGTGCGTGCGATGTGCAGGTTTGGCGGATGGGTCATCCAACTCTCCAGTGTCTCCCCCAGATCAGCCACCAGTCATTCTCCACTATGCCTTCCACATGCATGGCCTCCACTTCCATGTGCTGAGCAAGGGCCGCTTATCCAGTACCAACGTCACAGAGGAAGATATTAACAAGTTGATACACATGGACTGCCAGAAGCTCCTGCACAAGCAAGCGTACAGATCTCCTCTCAAGGACACCGTGGCCGTAATGGCCTTTGGCTATGTAATACTCAGTTTTAAGGCCTAAAATCCAGGTGGGTGTGCTCACCGAATGCCTGGTTTAAATATTTTGGAATTTTGGTTCTGAATAGTTCAATATTGATATAAATTACTGTATGTATAATTGCATAAAAACTACACAATTTAGGATAATTTTACACAACATGTTTTCATCTAAAATAAAGGACAGCTCTCCCCTATCCCCTGCAATATGATGTACACTAATGAGAATTTTAATTAGTGATTCCTGCCTAGTAGCTTGTTGCACCTCCTCTCGCTCTGATGACGACAGTAATGTGGTGCACCACAAGTTATGGGAGCATTATGTTGATCGTATTGCTCAAAGACTGTTTTCGATCCTCCCATAGTACACAATGATTAGATTGAGAAGATTCCACGACACACACACACATCCCTCTATGTAGCATCCCAGATGTTTTCACTAGAGTTGAAGTCGGGTGACATAGGGAGACAGACAGGCAAACCAAACCCATGGAGATTCAACCATCCCTTCTGTCACAATTCGGGAATGGAAGGCCTAGGGCATTTCCTTGCTGTAGATACAGGTACCTGCAGGGTGCTGCGGACGCAGAATTGTGCGCACATGATCCACCAGAAACCTCTGTATCGTTCGCCAGTGAGAGCGATGGTACATTTACAAGGTACCCATTTCATCCCACATAAACAGTCCCCCTATGATGATGCCACAACAAGAACTGGCCTTAACTATATCCTGCTGACACAAGCGGTCCAACGCCTCATGTGCTTGGTGACATATTTGTACCATGCTCTCACTATATATGAAAGTCTACCTCGACATACCTATCCAGGTGGCCTTTCCCCATGTGTTGATGGTCCAATGGCGATATTTCTGTGCTCACTTCAATAGTTGAGTATTATGACGTGCTGTGAGTAGAGGTACACTGGTGGGGCGACTTATTCTGTACCCAACTGCAAGGAGATGGTACTGGATGGAATGCCTGCTCAGGGGCCATTGTGGTCCAGCATTGAATTGGCGATTGACAAGCTGCTATGTGTCCTCTCTAATCTTACCAATCGAGATTGCCAACGACAAACCCCTGTTACCAATACATGGTACAAATTCTGTTGAAATGAGAATACGCAAATCTTGGTGATAAAACTAGAGTATGTGATGAGCGCACCATCAAGTAGCCCTGGACTGATTATAACTCCCAAGTATTGTACAAGGGTTGGTGCCAAAATAATTAAATTATTGGTGAATTAATAGCACGTATAAGCATTTCATTTACACAGAAGAAGAGTATATGTTGTACGTTATGAAATTAAACTGAGGCATTTTTGTAAAATATGCCCCAATATGAAACAATAATTTCCAAGTTTCGACAATGCACTCAAATCTTTACTTATAGGTATAGGCTATTCACGACAAAGTGAGCATTTTTTAAGGCCCTTCCTACAGGCTTTAACCACTAATAAATATATCTTATTGTAGCATCAGCCATTAAATTTTGATGTTGGTGAAATGTATACACTGTGTTTATTCGTTGCAAAGCAATGTTTATATTAAAAAGCAGCAGGAAGATGGAAATAGGATGAAAGGAAAAATGTTGAAGGGCCTTAAAAAGAGCTCACTTTACCATGAACAGACTATATATATATATATATATATATATATATATATATATATATATATATATATATATATATATGCACTATTAGTGTTTTCTACATATTTTTCATGAGTAATCACATATCACTGCATACTGTTGAAGAACATTCGTCATTAGCTTATGTTCCAAACACAGTCTCTATTTTCTTGGAGATATATATATTTTTTTAAACGCTGTAATGATCATCTTCGCAAAAACTGGCCGCCTCTTCGACGTCATGTGACGCTGGGCACTATTCCATTTGACTAGCAATAATAGCACTATTTTCTCAAAATGGCACGCGTCGCTTATGCACCTGCTAAAAGTAAATTCTTCATGGACGAAAATTTTAAATTTAAAAAATGGTGTAATATGAATTAATCTTTAAGCTCCAATTTGAAATTTAATACAGTATGTGGCACAAAGTTGACGTGGCTGGTACAATGTTTATCCAAATGACTAACAATTTACTTTGACAAATCGGCAGTTGGATCTTGAAGACTGGATCGTTTTAGTGCAGAACCTGTAACTTTATATTTGTTAACA
The DNA here is from genome assembly GCA_029891345.1 of Dryococelus australis. Lineage (NCBI taxonomy): Eukaryota > Metazoa > Arthropoda > Insecta > Phasmatodea > Phasmatidae > Dryococelus > Dryococelus australis. The sequence goes on along the minus strand of CM057002.1, from coordinate 104,688,065 downwards.
ATTGCCGAACTTTAAAGAGGTTATTTGGTTAGTCAGTACATAATTTAAAAATATATGTTTTCTGACATTGTGATGCATTGATTAATAGATAAATCCCATCAACAAAAAATATTTCTAAGTCGTGGATAGGAGACTTGAAATTTGACATAAATACTGGGGTTGTCCGAATAAAGCCAAACAGAAAGTAAAGTGAAAACTGTGGCATTCACTGGTTAATAATGAAATAGAATTTGTGGTAATAAAGTGCTTTAATTTTGGTAAGTATTAAAATATTTTACCACTTATGAGTAAGTTAACTTCGACGGCAGATCCTAGGGTATAAACATACATTATGCATCAACGAACAGTGTTGGGACAAAGAATGTGCTGTAGTGGCTGAATGTTAGTTTGTCTTGCCCACGATTGCATTTTTATGACAAGCCAGTAAGTTTCCAGCAAGCATGTGGTGTGTGAGTCAACAGTCAGCAAGCTTTAATGAATCTAACTAGTGTCTACGTGTCAAACTTGTAGCAAGTTTGGTTAGTTGCTCTTGGTGCTAGATTGTAGTAGCGAGCTACAAGTACAAGTTGCGCCGTTTGCTAGCTTGCTATCAGTAAGTATGTGGTTTTAAGTGATTATGATTGATACAATCTTGAATTACATGTGATATGACAAACTTGCGCTGCAAGGAAAAAAGTATCAAGCTTAAGCAGTTTTTATACAATGCAAGGTACAGGAAAAACTTGCGCGAGATGGAACTCTCATGCTAAACCTCAAACGAGAATATTTAGTGTAAGGCAGATCTTGTACGGATTGAGGAGGTGCTATAGAGATACGAGCAGAGAATATAGCTTTCCAAAGAAGAATTGGACGACAAATGTTCAGTGTAAAGTATTCTTGATTTTTTTTTTTTTATGGTGTAGAGTTAAAATAGTGTTAGTAAATTGTTTTGCCGATTAGAAAGAACATAACAATGTTGAATTTAATTGCCACTACTTAAAAACAGCGTGTGTTCATTCTGCTGTGTTTAAGGCCTCTCGATCCTCCACTCCTCCGTGGCATACCACAAAGTGATCGACTTCGAGGTGATCCTAAAAGTTGGCGACAAAAAAGACTGGCCGCCTGTTCCACCGGATTTCCCAAGATGCGAGAAATTCACACCGTCTATTCTAACTGAGGGTATTCGTGCCTGTTGCCTTTCCCTTTAAGAGTAACCTGATCACATAATCATGTGTGCATTGTAACAATAAAGTGTAACCATTTTGAAATGATAATAATAACTACATTAAACCACGAGAATTTTATTTAATATAGTTGTGGAAAAACATTCGAGATATCAGAGGGGTCACAGTTTCGCTCTAGTTAGGTCATCTGTCACTTCCAACATCAAGACTGTTTCCCAGATTATAGAGTATCGCAGAGTTAGTTTTCTTATGTGAGTACACGGTCCACGATCAGTAGGGATATGTTAATTTTGCGAATTTAAGTATATATAGGCTAGATTCCACGGCACTGTATATTTTTGAGTCTCTCTATTTCCCAAGTAGCAAACAACAAGCAGATAACAGATGGCCAACTGTTGGCACAGGTGGTACATGCTCGCCCATATGACTGTAAGAGTTTTATTATGTGGTACACAATATGACCACGTGAATAATAGTGACTGTATTTGCTTGGGAAGTATTTTTTTATGTGGGCCATTAAACACAAAATGAGTGACAGAATTTAAAATATGCCCCACAAGAAAACATCAGTGAATCACCCACTGGCATCTTAGAACACGTGGAAAACATCTGGCTTATGTATGCCAAAGAGTATGAAAGTAAGAACATTTTTCCAAATAAAACCCTCATGTGGTAGACAGGTTCAATTATGATTGTTGGGCATCATTATGTGGCCAATTATGAGCCACTTATTACAAAATGACTGACAGATTTTCATATGTGGCCCACAAGCGCAAAATAACCTTGTGTTGACGTACTAAACTGAATAATTCAGCTCAGTTGCATGGTGTATAAGTGAGTGTCCGACAAGGAAGATGACTGAACTCGCAGTGTAAAATAGCTACAAAATAACCTTATCAGTGAAACACCCACTGGCATACTAGAATATCTAAATAACGCTTAGCTGATGTATGCCAAAGAGAATGATTATAAGATCATGTTTGCGTATAAAGCCCTCGCGTTGTAGAGTGGTTCATTCTGATAGTTGGGCATCATTATGTGGGAAATTGTGAGCCATTCAACACAAAATGAATGATGGAATTTCATATATGGCACACAAGCAAATGTCTGTGAAACACCCACATGCATCTTAGAGTATTTAGAGAATGTGTGGGTGATGTTTGCCAAAGAGAACATAATATAATATAATGTTTGCGTATAAAGCCCTCGCGTTGTAGAGTGGTTCATTTTTGATAGTTGGGCATCATCATGTGGGCCCCAAGTAGCAAACAACAAGCAGTTAACAGTTGGACAACCGTTGCCAGTGGTGACAACTTTCTCATTTATGACTGTTAGCATTTCTTATATGGTTGACAATCAGGTCATATAAACAAAAGTTATAGTACCTATTTTACAAATACTTGTAATGTGGGCCAATGCGCTCACGACGATTGTTAGATTTTAACAGACACCTCACAAGCAGATAATAAAGAATATGCTAAGTATTACTCATTGTTGAGAAAATATTTGCAGCATGTTCATGGGCCATTTACAGCATGCCAACTGTTGTTCACTGCTGGGGACATAATAGCAGGACTTACCGCCTTATGTGGTGTGCCAACTGTTCCTTATTACAGAGGAAACATGATCAGCAAGCTTATGTTCCATTTATGTTGTGCAGTAACAAATAGCATATGCGTATTCAATTCATTTTTTTTAATTTTATGTATATATGAGATAAAATTATCTCATGGCATTGCTAGTAATAGTAAAAAATAGTTTTTAGACCAGAAACATGCAAAGCATAACACGCAAAAAAGTCATTATTTAGCATTTTAAATTCTACCTGAAAGTAGTCCGAAACTAAAATACTAGTCTTTCAAACAAAACACATAAATCCCAGTATTGACTTGTGACACTAACATTGCATGTATATCAAAGCCAATAATGCATTATGTATGTGAAATAAGTACCCAGAATTACTTTAAAGGTCGTATACGAATAGATAGTAGAGTAGTTGATAGCATACTTGACTGTAGACGAAAGGTTTGTGAGTTCGATTTCAGGTTTCACCAAAGAAATATACTAATTGTGAAATAAAACTGAATATAACACATATTAATATGGTAAATACATCAATTTTATTTGGGTAAGACACAATTATTTTTCGGTATTTAAAATGCATGGCAAGCTGCGTCTATGTGGCCCACAAGTGACCAATAGCTGGGCCACAAGTGGCTTACCAACAGTTGACTAACGACACGTGGCTTACTTACAGCAGGCCAGAAGCAGAAAGCCGGAAGTGGCCCGCTTGTGGTTAAGTTACGGGGAACTCTTGTTTTCCCAGACATCAACTAACAGTTCAACAAGATTAAGTGGCCCGCTTGTGGTTGACTTATGGGCAACTCTTGTTTTGCCACACATCAGCCGATAGTTCGTCAAGAAGTGGCCTGCTTGTGATTGACTTATGGGCAACTCTTGTTTTGCCAGACATCAGCCGACAGTTCATCAAGAAGTGGTCCGCTTGTTGTGGGCCAACTATATTTTGCTACTTGGGTTGTTAATAGGCTCTTGCCCCGCTGTAAGTAGCAATTTTTACTGCAGATCACGTGACACGGAAATCTATCCTTGTTTCTTAGCAAGTCTATTATTAGCTAAGATTTCCCCTAGGCGTGTCTGAAAATCTGTGCAGTTGTAGACACGACATAAACGTTCATGTGCTTGAAGTTCATCATGCCCTGAAATAAATTCGAGAGATTATTTTAATGTCCCTATACTTATAGCAGCAACTGACAAACAATATTTTCCCGACTGGGAGGAAATCACGGGAAGTTGCGGACTAATTCAGAAATTTTTCGGTGTTTTCTTCTATTCTCCCAGTTTCCGGAACCCTAGGACTTACACCCAGCTGTTAAAATAAAAACAATATATTAATTAAGGGTTGTTTTACCAATAATTCTTCGTGCACTAGGGACTGCGGTGGCTGAGCGATTAGCCTGCTCTTTTCCTACCAATGCGAACCAGGTTAAATCCCCTTCTGGGTCACACTAGAATTATTGCAAGTGGGAATCGTGCCGGACAATGCTGCTGATCGGTGAGTTTTTCAGGGATATCCCGTTTCCCCCACCCTTGCAATCCGGCGCTTCTCCATTCTGGTCTCATTTCACCCTCATCGGTTGTCAAGTCCTCGCTGTTAACAGCCGCCCAAATCTCTTAACTCATTTCAAACCTGTGCAATCTGCTTGTCATCGAGTGGCTTAATAAATACTCTACGAATTGAAAAATGAAAACACATTGACTTATGATCCGCTGATTAATTTAAATAATAAAACCACATTTTATTAAAAGTGAAAGAAACGAAATATGTGAGAAACCACATTACATCTCAAATCAATGCAATCACATATCTGTGTTAATTTCTGTCTCTCTTTAACTCGGTTAACCTAGACTGGATTTCTCATTACAATTATCTTTAACTTCCGTTCCGGGGAGCCCCCGCACTTGAGCTATGGAACGTATTTCCAGATTTTTTAATTTACGGCGGGGAAGATGATTTATTTAATAGAGGCTTAAGTTTACAACAAGAAATACTTACTTCACAGACGATCCAGCGCCAACTCCAATGGGCTGGTGGCTGGTCACCTCGCTTCTCCAGCACTCGAAACACTTTCCGCCCTTTTAGGCGACCCCGCCTTAACCGCGGTGAAAATTCATATAACCGCAACCTTGCCGCACTCACTCACTGAAGGACACTGACTGGCACAGGCTGCTTCTCTACAACTCCCACGGGCGGGTACACAGAACCCAGGAGCACTCACTCCGTGAAAGTCTAGCCTGTGTTCGCGGGAGGACACCGCCCCCTATCCAGGTAACCCAGAAGAAGTTCACCCGTGGTCGGAGCAAGGAACTATTGCGGTAGGCAGGCCGTTGCCCTCAGGGACGATCGCCTTTCAACATTCACGCCAACCCGGCAACCTCAGCGAACTGCACTCGCAGGATCAGCCCAGAGGAGAATCAACTTTCGAACACCCCACGTAAGATCCTCTACCAAATAATAAAAACTTATTATTCTGCAAATCCGAACGCCACAATATCATTCGGTTGCTTCGTATCCTACATGTTGTGTTTTCGAACAGTGGAAATTAAGTTCGTGAATTAAGCATACAATTGTGAATTTTTAGCACTAACTAATGGTATAACGTGCTACTAAATATTATTGTGGTTGAAGGAGAGAGAAATATAATTATATAGAAATTATATATTTGACTTATTTCCGTAATATTATTATTTAATAATACGTGGTGTGCTAATATGAGAGTTACTTCTAGTGTTAATAGAATCACTGTATTAAATAAAGTAATTTTTACCTGCTTATAAGAGTAACAAGAAGTACCTGATATAATTAACGAGCACACTTTCCTCTACATGCGTGCAATTAATTCTCAAAATTATTCTTCAAATACTGATTTGGAAGGTAGGACTTGTCTTCTCGTAGAAAGTCATCACATTAGAGATGAAACCATAAACAAATGCAACAGTAGTGAGACAATTACAAATACACACGTGCCTTACTCGGGACTCGAACCTAGAAATCATCGTACCACATGCTAGAGTGCAATCAATTGCATTATGGAGGCCGTGTTTCAGCATCTACATCGAATTTAATCAATTTGATGTGTCGAATGATAAGGTTTATTACCCTAAAATATTTACACTGTAGTCATTTTAAAAATAAGTGACCGAGCCACTTAAAACATGTATGTTTACATGGCCTAACCTAGTGCTACTTGTGTGAATAATTTGGTGAAAATCATTTGATTGGTCCCTGAGATATGGCACACCTTCATATTTGTCATGTGACGATCTTCACAAATCTCGGAAAAAGTTATGTGATAGCACATTCAATGATAGTATTTTGCCACCATAAAAATAAAGTTAATATTGATTACGTAGTTTTGCAGATATAGCTCAATAAGTTAAACTGATATTAAAGCAGCCATTCTCAAAATAGGTCTTTGTCATCATTATATATATATATATCCTGCAACAATACAAATCCGTTGCTAACTTTCGTAAGAATGTGTTGATTGTTTCTCAAGATTATGTCATAAAAATCACTAATATTGTGAAGATAATATACAAAATGACAGAGAAATGAGGCTCTGTTTAGACAAATTTGATGGTTGTTATTGATGCTGCCAGTATACAAAGTTAAGTTGGGATATGTTTCGTTAAGAAAAGATACTGAGCTAAAATATTTATGTAGCCACTATTTTAAAAACAAGTGCCTGACCTTCTTAAAACATAGCAGTTTACACTACAGTGTTCATTTTTTGCGGATTCGGTAGGAAACTCTCAAAAGTTTCCCGATATATTGTCACAAAATCTTTATTTTTTCATGTGGTATATCTTACAGAATGGTGGCCAATGATTGTTCCGTGTAGACGCAGTTTATTGTTGCAATATATAATGCAAGCATACAAAATGATATGGGAATTGATTACATGGTTTCAACAAAAATGTATACGTAGTTCAAGTGCCAATATGGTCACCGTTTTGAAAAGAAGTGTCTGACAATCTTAAAACATACCCTTTGCATCGTCTGCCGCAGAACAATTCTTTTGCTAAATTTGGTAGGATATTGTCAATTGTTTCCCAAGATACGACTTAAAACATTTATTTATTTGTGTGGCACTATCTTACGAAAATTCGATCACAAAATGCTTCATGTAGATACAGTTCATAGTGTTAATATCTACTGCTAGCATGCAAAGCTAAGTTGGAATTTATTACATTGTTATTCCGCTATAGCATTCTAAACTAAAATGTCTATTTGGCAGCCATTTTGAAAATAAGTTTGTGTCATACTTATGCACACATCATCTCCCACAGTACTACTTTACTGCCATAATTTGGTAGGAATCAGTCAATTGTTTTTCAAAATGACATACACATTTTTTAATTCATGTGGAGCTATTTTAGATAACGGAGGACAAAAGATGGTCCACGTGGATACAGTTGATAGTTGTAATATCTACTACCATCATAAAAATTTAATTCGAATTCATTACACGATTTCGACAGTATAATATTCTAAGTTAAGGTGAGTATGAGCACCATTTTAAAAATAAGTGTTTGACATACCTGAAACATAAACTTTCACATTATCTGCGCAGAACTACTTGTTTGCAAAATTTTCTTTATTATTCATGTAGTGCCATCTTACAAAATGGCTGACAAATGTGGCTATGTGTTGGCATATATATATGATTGTAATATATATTTTCAGCATACAAATATTGGTCGAAATGATACAATTTATATAGCAAATAACCCTAAAATATTTTATAGCCGCCATTTTGAAAGCAAGTACCAAATAAAGTTAAATCACTTACGGTAACATTGTCTGTCAAAGTATAACTTGCATACAAAATTGGGTGGGAATTACTTTGATATTTTCCGCAATATAATGTAAATGTGTTATTTTTCATTTGGTGCTATCTTCCAAAATAGCACTCATTTCAAAATATATACTTACACGATGCTCTGCCAGCATACAAAATTTGGTTTAAATCGGTTGAATGGTTCCCGAGATATGACATATCACACTAAATATTGAAATAGCGGCCATTTTGAAAGTAAGTTCTCAGCATGGTCGAACACAATAAAATTCTGGTGTCCTTACTAAGTACTATATAATTACCGAGCTTGGTAATTACGTTCGCTTGATACGTCAGAAAATAGAAATGGCACACACACACAGCCATATTCACACGCACCTACATACACATACGTACACACATACACACAGACAGGAAAGTGGTCTCACAAAACTTTCTTTCCTTCGGAAAGTTCATGTTCAAAAGCAGGTGACAATCTCCTATAGGAAAAAATATAAAAAATCAAACGAATAAAAATATTTCTCTCACAGATGTGTCCTTCGTCTGAGCGAACCAAACAGTGTGCCGTATGTGGCCCCAAGGAAGTAATTGACACCAGACAGTATACACAATAAAAAAAACAACAATAATTTTATTCATGAAACAACACATGTTTTACACTCCAATTCCAATGTTGGTATTTCAGATATTTTTTGGCACCTTGACCATTCAAAATAAAGATTACTGAATGATAGACCCAAGTCAAATCACGCCCCCATATGACTGAAGCGGGGCTCAAAAATTTATAAACATTCAAACTGGCAAATATTCAGAAAAAAAGCTTAAACAGAACGTAACCATGTCCATAATTAATTCGGTCTAACATAAGCCACTCTTTCCTGTGCCCTAGGTATTGATGTAAAACATCTGATTTTCAACCATGGAAACATATAAAAAAATTAACAGGGGCGGCACACCAAACCACTTCACAAGGCGCCCTTAAAAATCATGTTACTCATGAGCATAATTCATTTATAAAAGGCTGACAACCCACGATGGTATTCATTGAAAATTCCAAGTTAAACATGCGCGGAATTTCACACGAAAACGCTAAGAAAAATATTACAATATTTGGCAACAGCCTTGCAATCAATAAATAAGCTTTCTATGCACAATAATACGCACTAAAATGCATGATTCAGAAACAGCAGGTTTCATTACATAATTGCTTTATTAACTTGATAAGTAATACTTTGATTTATGAAGAGACTACATCTATTCTGGCCATAGCACCTTTTGACCATATCCATTCGTGTTTAATCGAGTCGTTCCTAGAGGAATCACACTACGACTCGTTTAATTAAAACTTCGATGCCTCACTTTACTAGCAAATACACCATCTTTCAACATTTATTACGTGCGTAAACGATTCTGACATAGGTAGGTTTCAGATATACAGAATGTTCCGCCATTCAACCGACATACATCGGCAGCGTATTATACAGATAATTGGCAACAAAAAAGTCACATACACAATTAGGCTATGCATCCCTATTTCAGAGCTACATGGACGTTAATGCTATAAAAATACAAATTGGAATTACGGAATGTCTTTTATGAAACTGACTACATTCATGTTGAATGTCTCACACGAGTTGTTCAAAATGTTCACCATCTGACCGTACGCAGGCTGCGATACGTTGTAGACTAGCATGGCGTGGCGTGGTGCCACTGCATGCCTAAAAGTTCATTTTTGAGTTGATTAGTGGCGTCGGATATCGCCTGTAGCAACTGGTTTCATGTGTCTGATCGCCTTCCGCTGTAAACCCTACTCTTCAGGCAGCCCCAGAGGAAAACGTCCAACGGGGAAAGGTCTGGAGAGCGCGTCAGCCATGGGACTGGCCCACCTCTTCCAATCCACATGCACGGATACTGAGCTGCTGCACCGCGCACATTTGCGTCACAGTGTCCGTAAACGAACTCCATGTCTGCGTACTCTGCACGTGTAAACATTCCTGGCATTGTTGAACAACCAGCCACACTGGTAGTCTGCTTGCTGTCAGAGCGGGGGCACATTTTGAACAGCTTGTATGGAACACACAACATGAATGTATTAAATTGCGTTTAAGATATTCAGTAAATATAATTTAGGTTCTTATTACATTCACGTCCCTGTAACTCTGAAATGAGTCTGCATAGCCTAATTGTGTATATGACAATTTTTGTTGCAAATGATCTGTATAACACGCTGCCGAAGTATATCGGTTGAATCGTGGAACACTCTTTATATTACAAACAAACACCAGTAATTTCCAAAAAAGGAGTCAATGAAAGCGTATATAGCTTTATCTTGCAAAAAGATTCAATAACACACCTGGGAATGGATAGAATGAAGTTACAATCATTAGATGAAAACTTTCAAGCTTACGTTAGAGAACTTGTTTATATTCACACTCAATAATACATTAAATAAAATACATTTGGAAAGCTTTACATAAGCGTACAACATTACACACCGACCAACTTGTTGGCCTGTAAAAACGGGATGCCCAAAACCCGTATGTAAGCACGTAGTTTACCACATCAAGTAAGTATATTACCAGAAATAAGAGCGAACTAGTTTGAAAATGAGCAATTGTTAAAAACCAAAGTAAACTAAAATCTTGAAGTACAATGAAACCTGCAATCAATACTGCCTCACATAGGCATTCGGCAAGCCGTGATAGTCGATTTGGCAACGCACAATTATTAGACGAAAACGGCCGAAACACGAACACTTTACAAAAGTGCGTCATAACTAATGCACTCGTAACATGGGTAATGCAAACCCACGAAAACGGCAAAAAATCAAAATGCAATCTCATTTAAAATTCACACAAAAAGGTTCCAAAAGTATGTTAGTCCCAAATTTCAAACTACAATTTCACAATGTGTTTTCACGCGAGTGCCAAAACTTATGTTTTTTCCTGCGATGCTGGCCAAATCCATAACCAAAGTAAACCATCAGATATTACTACAAAATACGTTGGTCAAAACATCGTCACCTGCCCTTCATTGTAGTTCCTGAAGAATGCCGATCAACACTGGCCTTCTGGGAAGTTGTTAGGACGAGGATCAGAAGCTGAATGCTTTTCGGCGGGGTTGAGATGGACTAAGGAAAGCTCGTAAAGGGAGGGGAAGGCGAGGAATGTGGAGGGGGAGGAGATAAGGAGAAGCGGCTGATAGGGGAATGAGATGTCCAAGGAGCGCACCAAACGACCTGCATAGAAAGTTGGGTCGGCGACGAAAATTCCGTCTCACCAGGGCGAAGTTTTACGTCCATATGCACTTTTCCTTACTGTAAATTCCAGTGCGTCGGTTTCCCTGAACATGATGTTTAATACTTTAATATGCCTTCGTAATTAAAAAAAATGAAAACACCACGAGGTTACACCCGGCTGTAAGGTAGCGCTGCGGCAGCGATGTGAAAGAGCATACACAAGTATCACATGCGTCCTCTTTCCTCAGAATTTGAAGAGGTGACTATAGGCCCTGTATATAGAAATAAATTCGGAGGTGATGCAGTACTATCGCTGTGATTTATAACACTGCTGCTATACAGAAGAATAAATACCTAAAACAGAGTAACTACCTGACAGATATTGCAACTCTTTCAAGGCCACATGTATGTTTCAATAACCAAATTAACGAATTTGCAACGAAATATCGAGTCATTTCCGGGCGGAACAAAAATATTTACATAAAAATATTACCTATATATATATTTGTTAATTAGCGTTGCCCCAACGGGTTGCATTGAGGCACGTGCGATAGCTAGAGAGGTAGGTGAAGAGCAAATGTAGGTGAAACACTACACTTGACTGTCAAACATGTGGAGCTCAATAAAAACTGAATTACACACTACGACAATGGAATAGTACCATTTTAGTTGCATGTGAAAGAATAATATATATTTTTTGTAACACACTATAATATTCAGCTGGAATTTACTTACTTAAGTCTAAAAAAATTAAGTAGTAAGGGTCTACATTTAGTTATAATTTATGTGCCTTTCTATTCGAGATACTTACAAAAACACATTTTGTAGAAAACTTTCGTCGTGAAAGACAATCAATAACTACTATGGCTGTAGGTCCTATGTAAAAATATTATTTTGCATTTATAATATAGTTCTTAAATTATTTATTTTATGTCCATTCAATTGAATTATAAATGATTGATCACTTTTGTCGCTAAAATGTATGTGCATAGAATCAACTACCCAAAATGATTTTATATTGTATTACTAATTTTATTACATACAAAAAAATTATTGTCTATTCGCCATATCGTCTCACTTATTGAATCAAACACTCAAAAAATCACCCCATGTATGATGTGTTTGCATATTTCCTAAATATGTAAAACATCAGACACGTTTTATACTCGTGTTAAGATAAAAATACCTTATTTTCTGTTAAAATAAAACTGTATATATATATATATATATATATATATATATATATATATATATATATATATTTCATTCATAAATTGTAATATACAATTTATATTTAATATGAATAAATACAGGGAGAAGAAAAGTGTTTTGGTGGTTATACCTAGTAAGAAAGACTTACTAGGTATAATATTTTTACACTGAGTGCACACAAATGTGTTACATTGTACCTCTAGTGTAATCTTCTAGACTCGGTTAAGCTTTGTTTAAACGAGACGGAGGAAAATCCTGGAAGTGGAACTTCAGCAAGGCTTCAGAAAAAAATGTGAAGTAACCATGAAATTTATGATAGTCTCGCTTGATGTAGGGAACATATTGTGGTTTTATAATAATCTAGAATGGAAATATGCAGAATTCTAATTAAATATAGACTTTTAAAATATAGTTTAAAAAAACATAAGTAAATAAATAAATATTAACCATTTGTTTTAAAATGTTGCTATATATATATATATACATATATAATATAACTCTTTCATATCCAACATAACTCACACTTATCTGATTCTTTGTTAAATGTGTATATCTATTTAGTAAAACCTACCGTTATAGCAAACATATTATTTTTATTTCTACATCTATAATCCCAATATTTGTTTAAAGCACTATTTCATCTTGTTAGTTTAAGTTCTAAAGTAACGGTAATTTAAGCCCCTACAAATAATTTTGAGTAATTTTAAAGTCAGTAAATGCTTATTTTGCCTACCCATTCTATTTCATTTAATTTTTACTTATTTATCTATGATATTATGTATTTTAACCTAAAGATCATAATAGTGAATTTGTATGGAGTTTTTATCCTCCTAAATTAATTTTGTAATTTTTCAAGAGAAATTAACTGTTTTAATTTTGTTTGATAAATATTTTATTTTCTTGTAATTTTCTTTTATGCTTACCGCAAGCAGGGTTTTACATTTGTGCTTAGGACAGAGATAGTTGCTGGAAGTAGTTTTTTTTTCTGTAAGGTTCCTTCGAATTTAGGGCCGAGATAATTTAACTCGGGTTTGAATGCCAAAATCTCTGGTGTCATCCTAACATAGTTATGAGTTGTAAGAAGAATGATTTTGGGAAGTTGGGGACAAGGTCATGGATGACCAGAATGCCAGAGCTTTTAATACTCTGTCGTTCTGGTTGGCCGGCGGCCATATTGGATTCAGGTGACCTTGATCTTGACCTTTGCCCTTTTATTTTGACAACTGAGCCTGGTATCCGTTGACCTCCCCCCTCCTCCAAAAAAAATAAAAAATTACAAAAAATTTAAATATTAAAAAATTCCAAAATTCTTTTTTTATTGTTAATATTTATTGAAATAATTACCAATGAAAAGGAAAACATAAAAAATTATAAAAATATATTTAAAATAAATTTAAATTTTCAGAGGTCCTCCTCACCCTCACCCTTATGTAAACTGATTGACCCATATTGGTTTTTAGTCAGTCATTTGTTTATACAATGCTGGAGGCTGCCATATTGGTTTTTTAGTCTGTCATTTGTATATAAAATGCTGGGGGATTCCATCATGATTTTTTCGTTTGTCATTGATTTTACATTGATGAAAACTGCCATGCTGGTTTTTTCATTTGTCATTTGTTTACACAATGGTGGAGGATGCCATATTGATTTTCAAATATTTTCATAATCTAATTGGCGCTAGTGTGTTAATTCACCAACCAGGCGAGTTGTCGATTCAGCCACCAGGTAGTAACTATATTTGCTAATAATCTTAAAGTGTAAGCTGCGCTGTCAGCATCCTTCATATTGGATTCTATTTTAATTACATAAGTGGCATTAATTTCTCGATTATACCGCCTGCTTTCTGCCTGAACGGATTTGTGACATTGACAATTCCTGCAATGTATGTAAACTGCCATATTTATTTTTATTTGATTTTATTGTGAAATGAAGCTATTTTTATTTCAAATAACTTTTATAAAAAGAAGACAAAATTTATTGAATACATAATAAAATATACATATTCAGCAAAAAAAAAAAACAATAAATTTTTTTAATCTTCTTCGAACACAGCACAAAAGACATATTTTTTTGAATATGCGGGTCTTCGATTATGATTTTAGGGTACCTCATTAAAGGCTGAGCAATTCACTTATGGTAGTAAGCAGTAACGATATACGAAAAAGGGCTGTACATATCGTAGGGTCACTAAAAAGACCTTCGACACAAACAGCAATACTCATCTCCGATTCACCATCCATCACTTTATCATCTCCTCTTTGCTCGGTGGCTCGATGACTGTAGTTACTTCATCTGGCTCTCCAACACCAGGTCTGCAAGTGACGGAGCCAACATCAGCAGCCTCGAGAGTACACCTGGCCAGGCAACGACAGCGACGCCGGCGAGTAGGTGCTACCTCATTTCCGCAGCTAGAGGCACATTCATCGGAAAGTGCATCATCGTCTTACGTGGCACTTCGGACGGTCAAATGGCGCCTGCGAGACGTTCTCCAACTTCTTGTCGTCTGGCTCGAGGCTTCAACAGTCTTGATTCGTGGTTGTGAGTTTCCCTATGTGCAATCTGTGGCGATAGCCTTCGAGAATGGAGAAAAAAGACAACACATATTCGACGCTGGCAGGAAGATGTGTCGCTGGACGCATGTGAAAAACAACGAACTTTCTAGGCTCACAACATGTTATGACCTGCTGGTTTGGTTCGTACATCAGTTGAAAGCGCGAAAATCTCCACTGCTGCATGCCGCTACACCACAAATCTCTGTATATGCTTGAAGCTAGCTGGTATCCCAATAGCTGTATTCGATGGTACAGTGACCGGGTGTGACACTCATACAGATATTCGCAGGGTGAAATGAATACATCTTCGCCTGGTGTCTGGAGGCCAACTGTTGGTGGAGATATGCTCCTGCCTTTATATGAATGTGAAGAATGGTCGAAATCTTCGGGTCGATACGGACGTGCTTGGCTATCTTCGGCTCGACTCAGGGGGGTACCCGGAAGCGGTCGACTTAGGATTGACGAACGTACTTTGAGGTTCTCGGCAGTTATATCCACTAATTATTTAAGGATAGGTTTCTTTCTGGTAGACATATTGGTTTTTATAAGCTTAGGTTACGTAAAACCACAATTCTGTATTTAATATCCGAAAAATAATATATTTTTTCATAAATTATGTATTAATTGTATTGTTTGTACTGAAATTATACATAGGGTACCGCTGAAACATGCACTAGTCTCTCAAATACATTTATAGTCCCCACTCTTGAAGACTGATTAATATACGATGCCAGAATGTGCTAATTATTTACTGCCTCAAGTGTTTTGTAGGTAAAAGTATACTACCTATATTTTTTATAATGTTTGTATATGTGAATAAACCAAGCCATTCATACAAGCAGCAATCACTGCCCAAATGAAGTTATAGTCATGGTATTGATTGGCATCTAAAAACCCTTTTATAGACACGGATTGTGTTCATTTAAATTCCAACACTAAAAGGCTCTCGAGACTTGGAACGAACGAGGATAATAAACAGTCTTAACTTTCGTGCTCTTTTTGATCATCAATCTTTCGCGATCGTCATCCTCAATACCAGTATTTCCATGAATCTTTATCAATCTTTCCATTAATCTTTCGCAATCCTCCTCCTTACCAATCTTTTCATTATATTTTGGCAATCTTTACATCAATCTTTCGCAACCCTGCTCCTCACTAATCTTTCCATCAATATTTAGCAATCTTACCCTCAATATTTCGCAATCCTCCTCCTAAACGAAATTTCCAACTATTTTTCCATCAATCTTTCACAATATTTCACCAATCTTTCCATAAATTTTTGCAATCGTCCTCCTCACCATGTTTCCATCAAATTTTAGCAATCTTTCCATCAATATTTCAGAATCCTTCTCTTTCTTACCAATATTTCTATCAATATTTAGCAATTTTCCGTCAATTTTTCCATCAGTCATCAATCCATATTCAGTAAACTTGCTGTCTGTCTCTATCGATACATATGAAATAATATTATTTCGCGAACCATCTCCAAATGTGTACATGTCAAGAGAATTAATGTTTTCTATGCAGTCAAGTATCGATGCATGTTTATTCTAAAGTCTTTGTTATCATTCTGTATGCAAATATGTTCTTGTATAGTCGACTGCTCACAGCACTACTTAAAAATTATGAGTGATTATTTTGTAATTATAATTTCAGAAGACAGCTGTTCGTCACATCACGCGATATATACCCCCTTTCCTTCAATTTACTAATTATTGAATACAGCTCAACAATTGCCAGATATAGACGCGCGGGTCTTTGGAAAATAGGTAGCCAGTATTCTTGACATATTCTGTCTTCTTTGCGTCGCTCATTGCAGCAAATGTGTTGGAGGTGTGTGTCAGTGCAGCGAGAAAATCGCCATCAACGTTTTCAACATTAGCACTGTCTTTATGTTCATTTTCATGTATGCTATCTTCACGATCATTTTCACTTCTTGTTTCATGCTCAATATTATTACTTTTTTCTTTGTAGCAGGAAATGTACGCTCATCAATATTCAGAGCCGACGACCGTTTATTCTGAAGTTTGTCGACCGCGCCCGAATGTCTTGCAGGTTTACATTCTGCGAAAACCGACTGTACTGCACTCATTCCGTGTTTAACACTAACTGTCTCATCACAATCGTCTGTGTAATCGGTACCCATCGACAGAACAGAAGGTATTGAAGGCAATACTTGCTGCCTTCCAGTAGACAAATCGATGCAGATCTCGGTATGATCTTTCAGTTTATCACCTTGAATAAACTGTGTGTGGCCATCGTCGTAATTCTTCCTCCTACGGAAATGACTCTCCGTATCGGCCATTATCTCATGCCTACAAGCATTTCGACCGATGGTTGCATACGATCACAGTATTGACATTGGCCACAACCCATTAGCGATTATGCGGGTCGTGGCTTAATGGTTGATGAGATCAAAGGCAGGCCTTCGTAATCGCAATTAATTTTTGTGGTATGATGAGAGAGCGCTTCTAAATCAATGTTAACTTTTCGGTGCCTGAACATCAAATAAGTTATCAGCATGTGTTAGCAATCTATATTTGCACACTCTCCTATCACTAGGATAACTCGCCAGATTGTTTCTAAGTTCACAAGAAAATTAATTACTTTTTATACTGTTTCAGGCTTCGAACTCAGGACCCTAAGCCATGCATTACTTTCGTAAATTGCTTAAAACTTTGTATCAGTTGGACATGTATATTAAAAAGTAAGAAATTAATGTACAAACATTGCAAGCAAGGCTTCCAAAACTAGAGATGTTAATCGAATTTGCGAACCTTGCCTTGATCCCCATATCCGATAGCTAAAATCATTGTTTCGCCTTTAATATAAATTCCTATAATATTCGCCGTACACTGGGAAAAATTACTACATTTGTTCATATTCCGAAAGTGAAATGATATTATTATAATTTCGGGTCTAGTACCCGAATCCCCCTGAAAATGGGCCTCCTCTGGTGTTGATTTGTTTGTGCAGATATCATTTAATTTTATGATCCACTGAATTAAATTTCGCGTGTGTGAGAAATATAACTTGCTGTTTGATCAACAACGCCCTCGCTGCCTCTTCTCAGCTCTCCAGTTCGCTAGGGCAAAGTCTAGTTCAACACCAGGAGCAGCACAGCTAGACGTGTGCGCAAGCACAGATTACGTCTTCACTTGTCTCTTGTTTACTTCCGTAATGATACTTATATCCACTTATTTAAGTACACGTTTGTCTTAATAATTTTTAATGCGTATATCAGTCTCACCTGCAATTGGGATATTTCGGGCTCTGTTTGTGTGAAGGTGTGTGTGTGTGTGTGGTGCTGATTACGGTGCGTGATGTCTCAATGCCTTCACATGATTCGACTGTTGGAACCACGTATTAACTCTATGATTGGCTCATCGGCGTACGAACAATGTAATAATGGTATAATACAATTGGTTCAAAATAAATGTGACATAATTGGGCTTGCGTATGTGTATAAGTAGTATAGAAATGCCGATTCGAGCGCAGCCCCCAGCCATCAGAAAACCAAAGGCAAATTAAATGCACGAGCCATCAGAAAACCATCAGAAAAAATTACCGTTGTTTTTCTGATCCAAAATATCAACTGCCGATTCGAGCGCAGCCCCCAGTCATCAGAAAACCAACGATAAATGAAATCCACCATCCATCAGAATACCAACAGTAAATGAAATGCTCGAGCCATCAGAAAACCAACGGTAAATGAAATGCTCGAGTCATCAGAAAACAAACGGTAAATTGAATGCTCTAGCCATCAGAAAACATCAGCTGTCGATTCGAGCGCAGCCGCAAAAAAGTGACTACAAAAGTTGCGTTAGAGTGCAGTTGCAAAAAGTGACTACAAAAAGTTGCATTAGAGTGCAGTTGCAAAAAGTGACTTCAAAAAGTTTCGTTTGGGAGTAGTTACAAAAAATGACTATAAAAAGTTGCGTTTGGGAGCAGTTACAAAGAGTGGCTCAAAAATTTTAATACATAAAAAATAAAATATTGTATATAATAAAGATGAGCGCAAATAAAAATCAACCGACATCTAATATGATGACCATGGCAATGAAAAAGGTTAACGCAACTGGTAATGTTTGGAAAGAATATAAGTTTATGAAAGACGTCTTTGCAGAAAGAAAGAAGAAGAAATCTCAAGAGAAGCATGTCAAGTGTGAAACTGGTAAACACTATTACAAACCGTCGCTCATAAGAAGTCATCTTAAAAGTAGATTGCATAAAGGTCTTACATAATAAATCTTACATAATAAATCACATGAACCAACAAATGCATGGGAAATGTTTAAAGTGCCACAACATTTAATATCAAAACAGAAGTTCCCACAAGAGAAACAATTGAAATGTAAATGTGTAGTCACTATTACAAACTGTCTCTCATAAGAAGTCACCTGAGAAGTAAAATTCATAAGTACACACCCATATTCAGTGTACAAGAAATCGAAACAGCATTTCAAAGTAGGATCAAGACTTATGCTGTAAAGAATGTGAATGCATACAAAGACCCAAAGCATTTCCTAAACGATGTAAAAGAAACTGTCACGGGACTAATTAGTAAACATTCAAAATCATTCAAAGTGAACATGAAATTCTTCACTGAGTACAAAAGGGGAATTGGTGAGAATATTGAATATGTAGAAAGCTCCTTTAAAACAAAAAACGAAATTATACTGAAATCGACTAATCTGGAAGAATATTATACCAACAGTATATCGAAAATCTTAGCTGAGATGGGGGCATTCGAAGCAAAAGGATCTCAGTGGGTATTCAACAGAATATTTAAACTAGAAGTGCGAATAAACATGTACCATTCAAGGGCAGTTCTTATGTTGATCTTCCAGAAAAAATAAAAACTAAGCAGACGGTAATTAATGTTAAGAACGATGATCAAAAATGTTTTTTGTGGTCTGTTCTATCTGCATTGCATCAAGTAAAAAAAGACCCTCAAAGAGTGAATAAATACGACTTACGAACATGAGTTTGATAATGCACTTATGGATTTGGAATTTCCAATGAAATTGGGTAGCATACCAACCTTTGAGAAGAGAAGTGGAATTTATATTAATATATACGCATACGAAGAAGAAGATGGCGGTAAGAAATATATAATCTGTCCATTAAACATAAACGTACTATATATCAAAGACGAAAAGAACGACCACTACTGCTGGATAAAAAGTCTTTGGAGACTTGTCGCATCACAAGTAACAAAAAATGGTCACAAAATATTTATATGTGATAGATGTTTGCAACATTTCTACTCTGTAAATAAGATAAAATATCACGAACAAGACTGTCAAGATCATGATGGTGTTAGAGTTGAACTACCATCTAAACGAAAAAATGACATTAATATTTCTAAACCAAAATCATTATTTGAGAGTTCTGTTTGTGATATATGCTGATTTTGAATGTATGTTGACTAAAATCGAAACTTGCCAACCAAACCCCAACGAATGTTACACAAAACCATACCAAAAACACTAGCCTATTAGCTTCTGTTACTATGTAAAATACGAACATGGATACTATAAACCACCAGTAACTTACGAAGGGCCTGATGCATCTACTGTGTTCGTTAAAATGCTAATGGAAGAAGCAAAGTCTATTGGTGACATATACACAAATTAAAAACCAATGCTTCCACTAACTCAGAAAGAACAAATTGTTTATGTTACAGCTACCCATTGTCATATATGCGAAAAGCCTTTGAATGGTGATTCTGTGAGAGATCATGATCATCTTACGGGGAAATTTAGGGGACCTTCACACAGAGAGTGTAATTTATCGTATAGAAATCCATGTTTTGTCTCAGTGTTTATACACAATCTATCTGGCTATGACACACATTTATTCATAAGAGATCTTGGCATTGATGAAAATAAGATTGATCTAATTCCCAACAATGAAGAAAAATATATTTCTTTTACGAAGCATGTATGTGGAAGTGTAAATCTTAGATTTATTGACTCATTTAAATTTATGGCTAGTAGTATCGATAAACTCTCTAGCAACCTTTCCAGAAGCCAATTCCGAGAAACGTGTAAGCATTTTTCCAAAGAACTTCTTGACTTTGTTACAAGAAAATGTGTCTACCCATATGACTACATGGATAGTGTTGAAATATTTTGTGAGACATTGCTTCCATCCAAAGATGCATTTAACAACAAACTCAATAAATGCGGCATTACAGACAAAGAATACAAATTCGCGAGAAAGGTGTTGGAAAAATTCAACATAAAATCTCTAAGGGAGTACACAGAACTCTATAACAAATCTTACGTGTTGATATTGTCTGATATAATGGAAAATTTTAGAGATGTGTGTCTCAAAACATATAAGCTAGATCCAGCATGGTATTTCACAGCCCCAGGGTTAGTGTGGGATGCTATGCTCAAACACACTAAAATAGAACTAGAATTATTAACAGATTACGACATGATTTTGATGATAAGAAAAGGTGTTAGTGCTGGAATTTCACAATGTTGTAAGCGATATGCTAAAGCAAATAATAAATACATGAATGCTTATGATAGTACAAAGGAAATCTTTTATCTTACATATCTGGACGCCAATAACTTATATGGATGGGCTATGAGTCAGTATTTATGCTATGGTGGGTTTAAGTGGGCAAATACAAATATAGATGTAACAAAAATAGAAGATGATGCTAGCAAAGGTTATTTATTGGAAGTTGATTTTTAATACCCACATGAACTATGCGATCTCCACAAAGATCTGCCATTGGCACCAGAGAATAAAATACTGGAAGGTTCAAAAAACTCCAAACTCTTGACTAGTCTGGATGGTAAAGAAAAATATGTATTACACTATGTAAATCTTAAGCAATATCTATCTCTCAGAATGAATTTGAAAAAGATCCATAGAGTTCTGGAATTTGATCAATCAGATTTGCTCAAGTCCTATATTGATCTAAATACAAATATGCGAACAAAGTCTACAAATGACTTTGAAAAAGATTTCTACAAGCTAATGAACAATTCCGTTTTTGGAAAAACAATGGAAAATATTAGAAACAGAGTGGATATACGGTTGTGCACAAGTTCTAAGCAAATGGATAAACTAGTGGCTAAGCCAAACTTTAAAGATAGGACTATATTTACTAACTCTTTGGTTGCAGTTCATATGAATAAAACAAAAATGTGCTTTAAAAAACCCATTTATGTTGGAATGAGTATCTTGATCTATCGAAAGTCTTAATGTATGATTTTCACTATAATATAATGAAGCCAAAGTATGGGGAAAATATTGAACTGTGCTACCAAGATACTGATTCGTACATCTATTATATAAAAACACCAGGCTTCTACAGTGACATGAAAGAAATGGTCGACCATTTTGATACTTCTGACTATAGAAAAGATAACCCAATGGTATACCGTTAGTTAACAAAAATATTATTGGCAAAATGAAAGATGAATGTAATGGAAAAATAATGGAAGAATTTATTGGATTGAAATCGAAATGTATGCAATAAATGTGGAGGGTGGTGTAAAGATAATAGCAAAGGGTGTGAAAAACACTGTAGTCTGAGATGAGATTAGTTTTGGTTCCTACAAATGTGTTTGTTTGGTAAAAAAAAAAAAGTGTTGTACAAAAGTATGAATCTTATTAGAAGTAAGAAACATGAACTCTATACAATTGAGATGAGAAAAAAAGCATTAAGTCTCGAAGATGATAAAAGATTTATTCTTAAAGATGGCCAGTTTAATTGATTTTTTCCCCACTGTTATATTGGATTTCAACCAGGCACTAGGGTGTATTGGTTTAATGATTCGGACCTCGGTTCGATGCCCACTCAGTGCAAAAAAAAAAGAAAATATTGTTTTTATTCACGTATCGACTAGCTATGGGTAAGGGATATAGGTTTAAGGTTACAAACATCAGTTCGACTCCCCCTCAAGGCAAAAAAAATTGTTTTTGTTATTGTATTAACTGCATTGAATGGAAAACATGTGAGGGGGAGGACGTATTCCCTGGTTCGATTCCCCATGAAGGACAGTTACATGTAATTACATAACAAGTACACATGTTGACACATAGTCTTCTGGAAGAAGACTGAATGTTATCCTTTCGACTGTTTCATCACACCTGAGAATGTTGGAATAGGATGGTAGAGGGGGTAATGATTTCAACCGTCTAAGGTGAATAAATGTAATCAATATCTAGTAATTAGATATTCTAATCGCCAAATTAATTATTTAATTGTGCAGTTACACACTTGCATAATAAATTATTAAATATATCAAGAGTCTACATGTATACTTGTGAAATGAATATTAATTCATGTAATGAACATTCATTATGTACGATCCCTAATATAAAATACTCTTGCTAGGACTGCCCACTCGAGAATGACCTGTGATTGCATATAACCTTATATTTTACCCCGACCTGATATAATTGAATTGCATCAGACACACACTGCCAACACATCGAGCAAGTCGCTGGAGGTCCTTACAAGTCCGAAAGTGTTCAAGGCCCTTTTTTATACTTATTCCAGGAAGGATGTGTAGTGAATAGCTGAAAAGTACTCGTGTGGTTCTGAACATTGTCTTGATTAATTGTTATCTGCATAGACTAGCCTTTGTAATGGACATAACGTTTTAAAAAATAACATTTTGAGAGACCATAAAAAAATTTTGTCGAGGATGTTGGACTAGAGGTGCAGTATAGGCTTACATCGAGACAGTTGAGAAATCACTTCATCACCCATCAAGAGTAAATAATGCATTCGCGTAACAAATAATGAATATTTAGCGAGAGTATTTGGACGTAATGAAATTAAAATATGCAAGTAGTATTAACATATCGAGTCAAGAATCATACAAAGTATTTAAACTTTTTTAATTACGTAACAAGTAACTTATTGAGGCTATTTGCATAGTGAATATCCACACGCAAGTCGTATTTGTGTAATGAGATGAAACTAAATACCTATCGGCCAATGAAATACATCAAATGAGTTTGGATGTGGAGTGGAGTACGATTTAGGAGATACTCTGCTTCATATTCCATCAAGGACACTTAGATATTATTCCCATTATATATAAATACATGTAATTATCATTTGTACAAAGAACAGAGAGATTAATTTCACCTCTACTACACATCTTAGCAGTAGCAGACCTCACTTACAACTGACCCAAATTTTGCTTTTTATGTATAACTTATATGCCTACCATGTTTTAATTCTCAAATGCACTGCAGATCAAGCAGGCAAATTGTATGCCTTTTAATTACTTAACTCACTTTGTCTACAATTCTCGTGATGCGATTATCATTCCTCTTGCAAGTTTACCACATGTCGTCAAATGACAAAGGACTACCAATCCACACCCACGCACGCACTACCTAAACCAGTCTGTCTTCATCACTCGATGCAAGGAAGATGTGGGTGAGCTCTTGGACTGGTAATACTATATATTCATTCGTATTTGCACTCATGTTATCACAAAGTCTATATGCATATACTGTTTTACTAAATTCACATTAAATTTAATTTAATATTTTGTAAATAACATCCAACCATCAAATAGAATAGTTTAAATATCAAGAGAGACAGCACGCATTGCTAGCAATCCTCCCGAGAGGATTGCATTTATACTGCACTCTAGAGATGACCTATCGAATGGTAGAAGTGAGGACAGCCACCCGACCTGCAAAGGATATCATTAGCAACCCATCTGCTGCGTTCCGCCTTCGCAAATAACATTCAACAGCAAGAATCTATAATTAGAAAAATGTTTTAAAACACTCATTATTCCTACACCACTCGTCCAAAACACACCACCTTGCGCAGGCATCTCAGGAGGTGAGTGATAACACTCGTTTTGTCAGCGATTATTGAGAACAAAGATATATAGTGATCTCTGACACCACTCGCCTCACTATTCTTACGTAAACATGAACACAATGTTACAATTAAAATTCCCTTCCACTTATTTAATTGAACTATAAAAAGAGTAAAAAAATTCATGTTTAAATAATTCCTGTCTATTTTATTTCATACTAACATTTAAAATAAATTAAAACCCATAACATTTCAATTCCCGTTATGCCTGACGTCTGAATATCTGATTGCCGAAATAATTCTAGGGTAAAAAGTAAATATACGTCCTTAACCTAAATTTTCATACATATGACAAACTCTGTAACCAACCAATTTTGTTAACCTTTTTCTAGATGCTTATATATTTGTCTTTCCCTCACCTCGAAAATTCCACAAGTTGTGAACATATACCATCTTTGTTTCAAATGGCTTATATTCCCAAATTCGCAGAACTCGACGCATGCTAACAGCATCACATTCTCTAAAATAATTCCCTCACAAGAACATACAGCGGAAACAGAACGGACACAATGTATATGCATTCGGTGAAACCATCGTGTAAAGAATAAAAATTAGCTCCCCATTCATATTTATCACACCCTTAAAAAAAAATTATTTATAAGAACACCTATTACCCATAACTATATACAGAACTCATGAAAAGCAAATATTAAAGTGTTAACCTTCGCCGCATGTCAATACATTTTTTTAAAAGATGCATTTGGGTCGTAAACACACTCACATTTTTCGCAAGAATGTATATTTCTACCAGTTTCTCCCACAACAATTAATGCTTTTATGTTCCCTTATCAATAAATAAATTAAAGATCATTTCCCACCACACAATATACACTGATAACGAATTTCTGTAATTTCTCTCCTACAGTAGATTTCGGTGATGTATTCGATTCAGTAGCTATTGGTAAGGAAAAAAAATTCTAATAAATACATATTTCCTTTCTGTGTCATCATTCATGTAAACAAATGAAGATATATTTTACTTTCAATTGAGGATTTCCTGGAACGAACTCTCATTTCATGTCAAACCATATAGCGATTATGCTTAAAGCTTATATATCAATACTAGTATTGAAATCCAAGTGAAGGTCTACGCCTTGCAGGATTAAATCTGCAAAATCTCATACCATGCAGATATTCTATCAAACAAACACTAACATTTCAAACATCGCTCTAGAAAGCGATTATGATTAATGCAACATTATCGGTCATAAAAATATCATTTTCCGGCATCAAGATACTGCTTCTCATAATAAAATCACTTTTGTCGCAAATTCATTGTTTCCTGTAACATTTATTCTGAAGAATGCATATCAAACTTATAACTTTAACAGACTATGGTGGTGTACCCAAAAACCCAAAAGCTATTGTTTCGCGTAGGTGCTATATATTTTTCTCTGAAAAATACCCAAATAATATGATTTTACTTAACATTACATGTAAAGACACACAAGCAAACTGAATGAAGTAAGTGCCTAAACTCTCATACTTGATATGAAGTAAACAACATACGAGGTCAAAATGACA
Organism: Dryococelus australis; assembly: GCA_029891345.1. Taxonomy (NCBI): domain Eukaryota; kingdom Metazoa; phylum Arthropoda; class Insecta; order Phasmatodea; family Phasmatidae; genus Dryococelus; species Dryococelus australis. Next base: position 104,662,113 of record CM057002.1, on the reverse strand, counting down.
TTTATAAAAACCATTTCTGGAAATTAAACTATTCTTTTAATGAAACATGCAAAGCGAAAAATGGTATTTGTGTAGAGCTTAAAAAAAAAAAATCAAATTTTTCATAACCAATCTTACATTCGTGAAATAAACAATGTGTACGCATATATCTTACTCATCCATCATGCAAAGACAAATACTGTATTTATACCCATATTTGGAAGGATCTGAGTTCGAATCTCCTCCAAAACATTCAGAAAGCATTATTTTCCCCCAGTCGTTTTCCAATTTACTCCACGCAAACGCTGTGATATCGCACAAACTATAGCTATAAGCTTAGTAAAAACCCTTATTATCAAAACGAGAAGTGAACACATTTACCTTACTTGCAAACATTTTCACTTTAATTTTGTAAAATGAGAACCGCAAGCATTCATGTACACCCCGTATCCATGTTAATTAGTAAAGTATGACAATATAAATAAGAAAATATCCACTTATTTTTGGTTCTAACATTCCCTAACACTGTCGTCACACAGGTAACATAATGTCTAACTTTCTAAGGGAGCAATGATCGAACCACTCGCCTCTTATATAAAAAAATATCATGCAATAATAGCCTAATCATATTACATACTTTCATTTGTTATGACTCATCTATAATAACCGATGTGACAAGGAAGAGAATATTTCCTCTTAATATAAACAAACAATCCTATTTACCAGGGAATTCTCATTATATTGCCAAGTTATAACAGAAACCCAACTCCTAAATTCAAAGGATTCCCAACCCAAACTAGTGCAAATTAATATAATTTAAATCTGCATTGTATGAAACATATATATATTTTTTAAATAACCTAGGAGATAGATGGAATTTTACAGTTTCCCATTAAATATTACAATTCATATTTCCTACACTCATTCATTCCCCCCTCCTATAAGCAAATATTTTGCTTTCCTAGCAAAAATACGTTGCTTTTCATAACCAACATTTTACCCTCCTAGAAAACATATTACCTTCCTAACAAACAGTTTGCCCCATCATAGCAAACATTTGGACACCTCCTACTAAACATTTTGCTCGCTCCTAGAAACATTTTATTATAGTTACAAGCAAATACTGTTACACACAGATGAAATGTATTTACAAATAGACAAACACACACACGCACGCACAGATATACATACAAACGCTATATTTCACATAACATATTTAAGCAGCTGGAGAAAATGACGAACAGCAAACCATATGAGCAGACATTAACATCAAACCATTTCTAAATACATCACCGAAAGTATAGTATCAAAGCATTCCTACGAAATAACTCATTCTACCTTACTACCCTAGCAAGTAACATTTCATTTACAGGGTTTGTAATATGTCTTTAAAGTATAATGTCTAATAAAATGCTCCATCTCGCATTCCAGGAATAGTTTTATCTCGAGATCAAAACTAGAAAAATTTACATTATAAACATACTTAATAGATGTGAATTTCAAATTAACACTCCGAATATATACCGCTCACACTGAAAATGTTTCAGTTTCTTTATACAAAAATATTAATATTATAATAATCACAAAATATAATTTACCATGAAAATTATATATGTTGTGAATGTTTATCGTTCATCGGAGAGCAAGTGCATAGAACCATTGCTGGAAATTTTACAATGTTCCTTGAAACTAACGCTTTGAGTAAACTAACAATGACAAGGCTATGCACCAACTTATAAATTTGTATTACTATTATAACTTTATCACATTATGAAAATTATTAACAATTTTTTATTTATATATTTTTTTACGCATCTTGATAAGTCAATATTTTTAATTTGCTAGAAACCGAGATCTCATCCCTAACACCATATTATTAATTAAATATGTCGATTAGAATTCCTTACCATCCAATCATAATTAATGACATAACATCCTACTAGATACCCAAACCTCCAACAAGCCATCCAAAAATGTTTAACTAACTTTTATTTGATGGCATTCATACTCGCTGCGAAAAAAAAACAGACCAAATATCTATTTATATGGGTTGTAACAAATAAAATATTTTTATCGTGTGTAGTCCCAAATACATGAACAAATAATAATGTCGAATATTACATACACCCATATCGCCTTTACTAAACACTTTATTTTCATGCCATACTGGAAAACCAAGCAATCATATGAGTTTTCTTATAAACTATTCCGGCGAATTACTCTGACAAAACATTACATCATGCAATAGCAAACCCAAATGCAGATAATACCATCACCTACACTGTATAACCTCGACAGCGATCCAGCCCTAACGAACTCTCATTACAATAGTTCATACTGTCAATCCATCAAATCCAATGTTCCAGCAGAAAACGTGATATCCATCAACACTCCAAAACCATATCGTAACACACAGCTAATTCGAACAAATCATAACCTCCATTTGCAAAACCTTTAGAATCGGGGAGTCAGTGGTGAGGAGACAATGGTGATGAGTCAATGGTGAGGAGTCAGTGGTGAGGAGTCAACGGTTATGAGTCAATGGTGATGAGTCAGTGCTGAGGAGTCAGTAGTGAGGAATCAATGATGAGGAGTCAGTGGAGAAGAGTCAGAGATGAGGAGTCATCTTGAAGAGTCAGTGTTTTTACAATCTAATGTCAGGATATTCGAATAAGTTGTGCATATAGAAATATGTATAATAATCGATTTCGCACCAATATAATATATATATATATAATTTTCAAACAGATACTATCTGAGACACCAAATCTACTGTCAATAGATAACATATTCCATCTCCCATTAATTGAAATATAAAAAAATTATTGTAGAGGCATATCTTTCTTTATTCAGAGATTAATGTTTTCTTGAAGAAATTATTTAAACAAAATTCTCGTACATCTTCTCTAACTACCATATAAATTTTTTACAGAGATCCATGTGGATCTCTGTAAAAAAAAATATGTATAATAAGAATATATATACATAAATTTAAAGTTCCTATATCCTCACAGATATAGCATGTTCACGGTAAAGTGAACACATTTGAGGCCCTAGTTACTTTTTCCTTCCTGTAATTTCTTAAACTTTTAAAATAAATATTGCCATGTAAGTAATAAACATAGGGTATATAATGCACTGCAATCGAAATTTTACATCTAAGGTTAAAATAAAATATATTTATTGACTGACATTTCAATTGCGAGGGCTTTCAAAGTTGCTTAATTTACTGTGAAAAGCCTATAACAAATATTTGTGTATATATGAAGACATTTTGTACGACCAACAGGAAAAAAATGTATATTTGATGATAAAACTAATATCATCTTCGAAACACATTTAACCAAATTTAAATTTAATTTTTTCTCCTTAACAAACTAATATAAAGGGATCGAATAAACGAATAAAAAAACAGTTACTACCTTCATGTCGTCTGGAGCTAGAAGTCTTTGTGAATGTCTTGACACAATATTTGCAGATGGTCGATACTCTTGTGTAAACTACTACACCCAGAGGTAGAGGGCTTTGTCATTAGCATTGTCGATGTCGACATATCCTCACCGATACTTTCCTTATTCATATTACAAAAACTTATATACACGATCTCTAGATGATTCTACTCGCAATGATCTGATCTACAAAACTTCCGTCAAATATGTGAAAACCTTTTTAGGTGTTACCTGCTTGTATACTGTTTTCAATACAGAACAAACCGTTTATGTTAACCACCTCAACTCTCTCAATATATGACTGAAAATGAGTTGTCACATGTGGGATTCGCATACACACTACCATTACTAACCTGACAATTTATAATAGTGTGAAAATTACAAAAAATATTATAATGTTAATTGTCAACCTTAACATTTATCGATAACTCAAAACCAATTTTAATTTCGCAGAAAAAAATCATACGGCTTTCGTGGAATAGGAGCGTACTGATAAAATCCAAATACTTGTTCACCCCAGAAGGAAACAAACTATATGTAAGATATAAATACACATAATTGTTTTTTATATAGGAGTATATATATATATATATATATAATTACTTGTAAGTTAGGAATATACATAAGTATACATAAGACTGGATTACCTATATATATATATATATATATATATATATATATAGCACTTACAGCAACTCATTCGAATATATTAACATTAGATTTAAAAAACTTTGATTCCTTACTGACGACTCCTCACTGCTGACTCCTTACCAATGACTCCTCATCACTGACTCCTCACCACTGACTCTTCACCGTTGACTCCTCACCACTGACTCTTCAATTCTAAGGGTTTTGCAAATGGATGCTATGTTTTGTGCAAATTAGCTGTGTGTTGGGATATGGTTTGGGAATATTGATGGATTTAATGATATCTGTTGGAACATTTGATATACTGGATTGGTGATATGACTCATTGACATAAGATTTCGTTAAGGTTGGATAACTGTCGAGGGTATAAAGTGTTGGTGATCGTATTATTTGGCTGTGTGTTTGCAATTGTATGATGCAATGTTATGAATGAGTAATTCGCTGGAATATTTCATGGGAAAGCTCATATGATTGCTTTGTTTTCCTGTATGGTAGCAAGTGAAATGTATAGTATAGCCAAAATGGTGTAGGTAATTATTGCATTTGTGGTTTTTCATGTATTTGGAACAACACATGATAAGATTGATTTTGTTGTAACAACCCATAAAGATTGCTTTTCTTTGGTATGTTTTTGAGAAGTGTATTTATCAAATATTATGAGTTAGTCTAAACCTTTTTCTTTGGGCTGTTGGAGGTTTGGGATATATAGTTGGTTCATATGTAATTAATTATAACTGGGTACTAGGGAATACTGGTCGATATATTTATTTAATAATATGTTTTTATGGGCGAGATCTCTGTTTGTAGAAAATGAAATTGGACTTATCAGGATGCGTAAAAAGAAATTGCACGGTGCAGCTGCACTGGTGCGTGCAAATTAACATAACGACCACAGTGCGAAGCGCCACCTTTGTATATTCTCTGGCCGCTCTGACCTCCTTCTCCCTTCGCCTTCCCTTTCCTCACCCCTCCCCCCTTTTCCAATGACACAATTCAAACAACCACTTGGCGTCCAGTTTTTCTTGTAAAGGGCCTGCCTACAGTCACCATCTATCTCCTAGCTGGCTGCGCCATCAACGTCGTACTTCGGGTCGACATGGACATTGACTTTATTTTCAATCCATAGGCGTCACAGATTATTTGCGTGCATTTCACGTCGTCATCTGCGGTAGTAATGTTAAGATGACTCAATGCAATTATTTTTGTTAGCCGATGAGAGGGACTCTCAGGGTAAGTGATGGACTATAAAACTTGTCTTTCTGAAGTATTGGGCTGCTTGCGGTGCATAAAAATTGTATATTATTTTTCAGTGCTAACAAAAAATGTGGGTGTGCAGTTGTGTTATTACAATATCCACCAAAAAGTAATTAGGCACCTGTCCACAATGTTTGCTCGGTGGTTGTCACCCCGTTAGAATCTCGTAGGGCCACCTCTTTCGGCTATAACAGCAATCACCCTGCCTGACATGCTTTCAGGAAATCCACAGGGATTCGTCGCCATTCCTCTTGCAACCATTCTATGAGTTGAGTAATGGATTTTGGCCACGCCTGACGAGCCCTCACCCGGCGATCCAATTCGTACCAAAGATTTTCTATAGAGTTGAGTTCGGGGCCAGAGTGAATGTTTTTGCAGCCCACTATTTTATTGAGGTGCATTATACCTATTTAATATTAAATTCTTTTTTGCTCTAGTTAATATAGTAGTGTATTCCTTTATACGAGCATATTTTAGGAATATTAATTAAATAGGTATTTTACATTAATTCAAATGTTCTGGGTTATGATTTATTTCCAGTAAGTGAAATATTATGTTTAACTGGAATATAAATTGAGGCTGTGATATTGGTTCACACTGAAAGAAAGTATTATATTTCCGAGATGCCCTTGTATTCAAAGTATTGGTGCCGCTATCAATATTTAAAATGGGCCAAATCAAATAAAATATTGAATTAAAATTTACTCATTTGTTATTCATGAGTTCTTAATTGTTGTATTCTCTAGTCATACACTTCTACTTTGATGCTATATTGTGAATTATCAATTTAAACAAATCCTGATATTTGTGTGCTGTGGTGCAGTTAAAGTAAATTAACTTGGTGAATGCTGGTTGTGGTATGTGAAGATGATTTGATGTTGACTTCAAGCAACCACCCTGTGTACTTATACGCACTTATTCTGCCAGCCAAGCTGGTTGAAGTAAATATTATCACAGTGTGAACTCACTTTTGTACAGTCTTTTGAATGTTTATGAATGTTTACGTGCTCATCTTGTCAAATAAATTCATCGATGTGATTTTCTTTAATTATCAATTCTACAAACGTGTACAAAATTGCACACAACCTGTACAAAATAATTTTATTAATTAAAAAATTGTTAATAATTTTATAAATTTGATAATTTTATAATAGGATTGCAGATTTACAAACTGGTGCAAATCCTTGCTGCTGTTCGTTTACTCAGAGCGTATGTTTCAGGGATATTATAATATTTCTAGCATTGGGTCTATGCACTTTCTCCTGTTGAACGATAGACATTGACAGCTTGTATAAATTTTGTGGTAATTTATATTATGTGATAACTAAAATAAGAATATGCTTGTTTAAAGAAACTGAAACATTTTAGTGTGAGTGGTATATATTTGGAGTGTTAATATTAAATTCACATCTACTAAGTATATAATGTAAATGTTTCTAGTTTTAATCTCAAGCTACCACTATTCCTGGAAGGCAAGATGAAGCATTTCATTATAGATGACAATTTAGAGCTATATTACAGGTCCTTTAAATATAATGTTACTTGCTAGGGTGGTAATATAGAATCTGTTTTTGTTGATGCATTACAAATGGTTTCATTATTACGGTATATCGTTGGTCAATTTCTGCAACCGATTAAATATTTTATGAGAAATAATTTATATGCATAATTGTGTGTGTGTTTCTGTCTGTATGTAAATATATTTTACCTGTGTTTAACAGTATTTACCTGTAATCACTATATAATGTTTGTAGGAGACGACAGAATGTTTGGTAGGAGGGGTCAAAATGTTTGCTATGAGGGGAAAAAACTGTTTGTTTAAGAGGTAAAATGTTTACTAGGAATGCATAATGTTTGCTACGAGTTGGAAAATTTGTTTTTTGTTAGGAGGGCTAAATGCTTGCTTACACGAGCAGAAAGTGTTTGATTTTAGGAGAGAAGATATGAAATATTAAATTGGAGAATGTAATATTCCATCTATCTCCTCTGGTTATTACTTTAACAAATATGTATGTTGTGTACAATACAGACATAAAATTATATTCACTGGCAATTCTTTTGGGATGGGTATAATTTGAATTACGGGTTTGGGATTTTGTTTTAGCTTGGCAATCTTAGGGGAATTCCTTGTGATATAAGTTCGTTTGTGTATATTAAGAGGGAATATACTCTTCCCATTCACATCGGTTTGATTAAATTAATGATAAATGAATGAATATTTGTACGATATATTGACTAATATTGCATGTTTTTTTTTCTGTAAGAGGCGAGTAGTTTGATCGTTGCTCCCTCAGAAAGTTAGACGTTATGTTACCTGTGTGACGATAGATTAAGGAAATGTGGAATATAAAAGTTAGGATGATACATTCATAAATATATTTTCATACTTAACTAATTCACATGGATATGGGGTGTATATGAATGTTTCTAGTTCATATTTAACAAACGTTATCAGGAAATTTTTGCAAGGGTTGTAAATATGTACAGTTCGGATTGTGATAATGGTTTTTATTAAGCAAATAAATAAATAAATATATATATATATAGTAGAATTAATATTCTGTCATTTCATTCTGCGTGATGGGAAGTGTTTAACTATATGAGGTATCTTATGGAATCGTGGTATGGTGGTGTGGTATGTAAGTATCACAGTATTCACCTGGAGTGAACTGAAAAACCATGGGCGAAAAGAGAGCATTCTGAATGTTTTGGAGGGTCTCGAACCCAGGTCCTTCCAAAAATGGGTATAAATACAGTAATGGTCTTCGCATGATAGATGAGTAAGATATACACATTGTTTATATCTTGTATGTAAGATTGGTTACAAGAAACTTTTTTTAATGATTTTAATAAATATCTTTTTTTCGCCTTGCATGGTACTTTATAAGAATCGTTTAATTTCCCAGGGATAGTTTTCATATATGCAATTTTGACATCATACGTTACTTCACAAATGAATAAGAATCTAGGTAGATACTTAATTCAGATTGTGCGTGTGTTTACATGGAATGATATTTAAAGCATGTTTTTTAAGAATTTTTAGTGAAAAACATACGGCAACTTCGCGAAACAATATCTGTTAAAGTTATAAGTTGAATATACGTTCTTCAGAAGAAACTTCACAGTAAACAATGAATTCACGACAAAAGTGATGTTATTATGAAAATGGTAGTTCGATGTGGGAATATTATGTTCTCATGAACAATAATGTTTCAGTAACCACAATTGCCTTCTACATTGATGTAGGGAATGTAACTGTCTGTTTAATAGTATATCTACTTGATATAAGATGTTGCACATTTACTCCTGCAAGGGGTTTATCTTCGCTTGGATTTCAATGTTAGTAATGTTTTATTAGCTTTAGGCATAATTGCGATATGGTTCGATATTAATGAGGGTTTGTTCCTGGAAATCCTCTATTTAAAGTATAATATGTCTTCACTTGTTAATAAGCATATTAATGCACGAAGGAAGTATGTATTTATTTACATTTTTTTCCTTAACAACAGCTTTTTAATCGCATATGCCTCTGGCAAATTCTTTAGAAGAGGAAATACGCAAACACTTTATCAGTGCATATAGTATGGTAGGAAATTTTTTTCTTTGCAAATTGAGAAAGCGACAAAGAAGTATTGATTGTTTGGGAAAAACTGGTAGAAATATATATATTGCTGATAAATATTGTTGAGAAAAATGTGTGTGTATTTGTCACCCAAATGCATCTTGAAAAAAAAATATTATATTTCGGCGAAGGTTAACGCTTTAGTGTTTTTTTTACGAGTCCTTTATATGATTGTGGGTAGTATGTAAACTTATAAATAATATTTTAAGGATGTGACAAATATGAATTGGGAGCTAGTTTTTATTCCTTATACAAAAGTTTTAACGAATGTATATACGTTTTGTCTGTTCTATTTCCACTAAAAGTTCTTGTGAGGGAATAATGTTTTGAGAAAAAGATGTTGTTAGCGCAGTGAGATTTCTGACTTTCTTGGTACAGAAACCATTTTAAACAAAGGTGTGTTAATAGTTTATATATTGGTGCATGTTCACAGCCTGTGGAATATTTTAGGTGATGGATTGCAAAATGTTTATACAAAAACGTTAATGAAATTGGTTGGTTACAGAGTTTGGTATATGTGTAGAAATGTATGGTAAGAACAGTTATTTAATTTTTACCGTAGAATGATTTCGGCAGTTGGTTTTTCCGAACTCAGGCATAACAGGAATTCTAATGTAATTGGTTTCAATCTATTTTAAATGTTAGTATGTAATGAGAGAGATCTTATAGTTATTATTGTTCAATAAAATAGAGTATGTTTAAGTAATACTATGTGAGGCGAGTGCTGTTGGAGGTCAATATCCCTCTGTTCGCATGAATCGCTGACAAAACGAGCGGTGTCAGTCGCTCACCTCCTGAGACGCCTGCGGTGCCGGCGTGTCTTCAACGAGTGATGTAGGAATTATGCACGAGAGTTTCAAAAATGCTTTCTAATTACAAGGTCGTCCTGTGAAATGTTGTTTGTGCAGGTGGATCGCCTCAGGCAAGTTGCTAATGCCCTCCTTTGCAGGTCGGGAGGTTGTCCTCACGTCTACTGTTCGAGAGATCATCTGTAGAGTGCGGTAAAATGCTATCCTCTCGGGAAGATTGCTAGCGATGCAATCCGTCTCTATTGTGTTTCAACTATTTCATATGATGGTTTGAATGTTTTTTACACGATATTAAATTAAAATTAGCATGCCTTTTGTAAAACTGTATATATATATATTCACCCTCGCCGTGATTTGAAGCAAACAATATTGCACTATCAATGTAAATAACATCATTAGGGTTAACGTAGATTTTCGCAGTAAATATTTTTCACTTTGTCGATGAGAACTACTCCAATACAAAAACTGTGTCTGATTGGGAGCTGAAGCAATGTATTAAATATTGTAGATATCGAAAATTTTGAATTTATGAAATTCTTGTTTGATTGGTAAAGGTATTAGAAATTAGGTTAACATCAAAAATTAATTTATTTTGAACGTAAAACAATTTTGTCAAATTAGGTTTTTGAAGCATATCTGGGGAAACTATGTTTTTAGAAAATGTAATGGTTTTAAATATATTTAAATGGTAATATGAAATAAATAAGGAACATTAAATTTTCAAAACGTTGTTTACATTGATATCCTTTAATTAAATATATGTGTAAAGCAGTTTGTGATAACGTAAACACAAATACAAGTTATTGCGTGATCTTCCAGTCAAAGCGTTTACCTGAACCTTTTTCGGACTTCGTAGGGAGAATTGTTCTCGCACTGAGTCATGATTGTAGAATGGCATAGGAAGGTTTGGTGTGTGTGGATAGGTAGACATTTGTCGTTCGACGACATGCGGTAAACTTGCAAGAGGAACGACAATTGTGTCACGAGAGTTGTAGACAGATTGAGTTATGTAATGGATATGTGTATCGTATGCCTGCTTCATGTGTAGTTCATTTAAAAATTACAATATGGCAGGCATATAAGTTATGCATAAAAAGCAAAATTTAAGTCAGTTGGAAGTTAGGGGTGCTTCTGCTAGGATGTGAAGCTGAGGTGAAATTAATCTCTATGTTTGTTCAATGCATTAGTAATAATTACATGTATTTTATATATTATATCCAAATAAACTCTAAGTATCATTGATGGAATATGAAGCAAAGAGTATCTCCGCAATCTTACAGATATTTTTCAACAGCCTTTGTTGTGTTTCGTCGGTCGATGGGAACTCAGTTTGAGTTTGTTATGCAAATATTTCATGCATGTGGATATTCATTATGCAAACAGTCTTGATCATTCACTTGTTATGTGATTTTTTTAAATTCTAGTTACTCTGAATGATATTTGAATCAATATATAAATTGATCATGGGTGTTCTTATTTCATTACGTGTCAATACTATTGTTATATTATCATTATTTGTTATGCGAATACATATATTTACTCTTGATGGGTGATGAAGCGAGTCCTCAATTCTCTTTCTCTCGATGTAAGCCTATACTGCATACCTAGTCAAACATCCTCGACAACATTTTCTAAGGTCTTTCAAGATGTTGTTTAGGTGTTTTATCCATCAAAATGTTAGCCTATGCAAATACCAATTAATTACGACAATCTTCATAAGCATGAGAACTTGTCAATCATTCACAACACAACCTTCATAGGATAAGTATATATATAATGGCCTTGGACTCATTCGGACTTGTCAGAAACTGCAACGACTTGCTCGATGTGTTGGTGGTTGTGTGCCTGATGGAATTCCATTATATTGGTTCGGGGTAAATCTAAGGTTATATGCAATCACAAGTCATTCTCGACTAGGTGGTACTAGCAAGAGGACATGCAATTAGGGTTTGTACATAATAAAGGTTGAGTGCATGGTTAATTATTCATTGTTCAAATACATATGTAGACTATCAATATATTTAAAAAGTTATTACGTAAGTGTGTAAAAGAGCAATCAAATATTTCATTGCACGATTACATAAACTAATTACTCATTATTTACTATAGTTATTAAGCATAAGGTTGTTGAATCCCCACCCACTCTCCCCCACAATTCCAACATCGTAATTTGTGATGTGACAGTCGAAGGGTATAAAATCTCAGTGTCTCTCTGGCTGGCGAAGAGTACACATGTTTACATGGTATGTAATTACATGTAATTATACTTTATAGGACACTAACCAGAGAATAGCTCCTTTCCCTCATCCTTTACCATTCCAATGTAGGTGTTACATGAATAAGAACTATTATTTTGCCTTGATTGGGGGGGCTGAAATGATGTTTGAAACATTTAACTTTGATCCCTTACCAATACTTAGTCGTTACAGGAATAAACCCTAGTTTTTTTCGTGGGGGTTTATCGAACTGGGGTTCGAAGAACCAAGCCTATGCCCCTTGCACATGCTTAGTAGATATATGAATAAAAACAATATTTTTTGGCCCTAAGGGTGTGTCGAACTGAGGACTGAAACCTCAACCCTCGAAACCCTTTAACCATACTTAGTAGATACATGGATAAAAACCAAAATTTTCTTTTTTTACCTGAGGGGGAGTCGAACCGAGGTTAGAAGACTTAAACCTTTACACCCTAGCGTCTCGTTACAGTCCATTATGGCTGTGGGTGTAAATAAAAGCAATTATACTGGTGATTGGAGGTCAGTTCAGAGCTATCACTCCTAGCAAGAGAATGTGTAAGGAGATAGTGATTATGCAATGTGTATATTGCGCAAGTGTGAGATTATGTAATTCATTGTTGATTATACAAGTGTGCACTTAGTAAATATTCTTTGAACTATTATGTAATTCATAACTTAATATACTTACATAATCTAATTACATGTAACAACGCTTACCCAATGCAACTGCGTTTCCCTATGCAAGTGCATTTCCCCCTATCAAACACCCCACTTGTGACCAGTACCCGATGTACCAACACATCAGTCTCTCTCCTACACATCTTGTTAATTATACAAGTGTGCAAATAAAATTCAATTACTCTGTATGGGATTCGAAACCAGTACCAATCCACCTACCGGTCTTCAGAGCTCCGCACTCTAGCAGCTCTCCAGCCCACGGGTCTCATCAAAACAACATCTTGAATCTCCAGCAGTCTTACAGGTTGTGGGGAGGGGTCGGGGTATAAGGAAATGTATATAAGCAACTGCATTTTCCCCTCCCAACCTCCGCACTTGTCAACCCCCTGCAGAAGGACCAACACATCATGTCTCTCTCCAGCTGTCGTAAAGTTAACACTAATTAACTTCCCTGTCCGGGAATCGAACATTGTACTAACCAAAAATAAATAAATAAATAGATAAAAATAAGTGCCCTGTATAAAAATCCAACTTGGCTCCAGAAGTTCCTTATCCGGGAATCGAACCCAGTACTGTAAATGCATGTGTGTTGAACGTACATGTAAAAAATGCACCGAAAGTGAATGCGCAAACAATGCACTTCCACCAGAAATACATTTGCAGATCGAACCATCATGCGGACCATACTATAATATGCAATATTAAAGGAGGTTGTGTAACAACCACGAGTTTGTTAACATTGGAAACTTCATTGCCGACTTTTACTGAGGAGTGCTACTATATTCAAAGCAGATAAAGTCCATAATGGTTAGACATGACTTACACGGTCTGCTACTGGCCAACTTCAGCTTATGAGTGAGTGAAGAAATTTGGGTGTCTTTTAATTGCGACGTCTGGAGATCCGATGAGGGTGATTGAGGTAAGTACGGAGCGGAGCAGGAAAGAAATGGCAGGGGAATCTGGAGATCCCCGAGAAAACCCATCGACCAACGGTATCGTCCAGCACGATTCCCACTTGCGAAGATCTGGCGACCGGGCCGGGAATTGAACCCAGTTTACTTTTTGTGGCAAGCGAGCAGGCTAACCCCTCAGACACAGCTGCCCCTGCCATTCATGGAAACAGAAATTTGCCACACTTAATGCCAGGGAACTAAATGTCTAAATGAGAAAGCTTCAGCGTTAATTAATAAGCACTTTCATTCGCTATATAACTATTTAAATATAAAGATGAAGTTCCCCAAGAACGTGACGCGTCTTGGCTGGCTCGGTTTTGAGTCAAGACTTGAGATTCAAATACTAGCCCAATTGAAGTATGAATCAAAATTAAATTATGCATACCAATATGTGAAAAAATGTAATTGAGAAGGCAGCTTCATATGAATTTAATTATTTCAGGATGTTGTTTTGAAACCTCTGCAATCTTAAACCACATTTCTGTTACCTTTATTGGGACATATGTTGCTTTAAAATGTTTTATTGCTCTTATAGGAGAAACAAGTTTTCGAAGATATATAAATTCGTTTGAAAATTCGCAGTATAAATTTAGATAACAATGCACAATGTATTTTGCACTGAGTTGCTGTGATTTCTTAAATTTTATGTCCACGTGTCAAAGTGAGCAGGAATTTTGACGATCTCGCTACTTGCTATTATCAGTTATTATAAGCGGTACACAACATTCAGGAAGGTTGATTACTAGCTTAAAACTTAGAGGTGCTGAGGATCCTGTCCTAGATGAACAGTGCTACAAGAGTGAAAGTCGTAGTAAAATAATAAAATTTTATGTTCAGGGTAAAGTGAGCACTTTTGAAATCATGCTTTAAAAATTATCACTGCCGCTTTCTGCGTGTATTTTAACAGACACACTGAGTAACATGCGCCTAGTAAAGTTGATAACGACGGATGGAAAGTATTTACATGATTTATTGTTGTCTGTTTATACACGTAAGTTTAAGAATGAGCGAATTTGTAAAATATATACTTTACCAAAAATTTCACAGTTTCACTTCACACAAGAATGAATAATGTAATCATACCAATTACAATGTTAATTGTACATATGAAAGAAGAATACACAACATGTGTACAATTAGACGTTAAGCGGGGCTTCAAAGAAGTGCTAAATTTACCGTGAACAGCCTTAAACATGTGAATCGCTGTCACTGAAATAAGCTCAGCACTCCTGGTCTGGTCGGCGTCATCTGCAAACTTGTGATTTCATATTAAGGCTAGTTGCATTGCTCATTACTAACACATACCAAGAACATAAGGCTACTTACAGATCAAGAGTCATATAATACTCAGCTCTGAATTTGTAGTAACATATTTTTGGTTTCTCGCCATACTCGCACTTCCTGTCGCATTCCTCAGGAGTCGACACTTCGCCGTCCAGTATAACGTCACACTCCCTGGGATCTGAAAACAGCACATTTGGATTCTTGACATTGTCGTCTGTGCGGCTATTATACATAGTTGAACTAACGTTTTTAACCATCAAAATTATTTTTATAATTTCACAAGTAATTCACAAAGACTATAATTTAAAAGAACTGGGCTGCTAAGAAATTTATAACCATTATTAATAGTTATCATCGGGTTATATTAGTTCAAGATTTCACTGCCGCAATTAATCTATTCTGTTCTTCTAGAAAAAATCTGAATTTATAGTGGCTTCCCCACAAATATTCATATCCACAGACAGGAATGTATAGGCATTACGAGTATCAAAAAGGGGGTCTAATCCATACACATAATTTTGGTCGATTGCTTCGAATATGTTTTAAATAATCTGTGAATATCTCTAAATTGTGTATCGACACTTTATGGTTGTACCTTCCTTGGGCACGATACAAATACATAAATGATCATCGTATCTGAATGCTCTAGCGACCACACTACAGAGTAAGTAAGTAGAGAGCCGCACAATTCCACGTATCTCGAGCTACAAATTGCATGGTACGCTTTTACTACCAACATAAAATCATTCGTCAAAACACATCAACACTATGACGAGATAAGAAAATAGGCAATTGTCACTCTCTAAAACAAACAAACAAACATGAACATTAACGAATCTTGAAAACCAATCAACACAATGGTTAATGTTCTATTGCTGACTTTACTTTAATCATGCTTTCTCGTGATGTTCAACCAGTGGATAACTGGCATACGTGATTTTAAGGGTTAACTGCCAATATGTTTTATATTCGTTTGGCTTTGAAACTGGCGACGTCTTGGACTATCAAAGTCTGATGTATTTTCAATGCCGTCTCACTAACCAATTTTAAAATCAACGATCTTCAATTCAACTGTGTGCATTGCACAAAACCATAAGTGTAACAGGTAAACAACAGTACAACGATGGCGTAAAGTCATAAAATATTGACGCAAATTATTTTTATACCTACTTCTTAGCAGGAAAATGAGCAAAGGTATTTTGATTGTTTGTAAACGCACAATTTTTAATAATGATTAACCAGATTACTGTCAAAATAATGGAAACACCTGTGTTCTGGAACACAGCACATTTGTGAGGTGGTGTAACTGAGTATTCATGCACTGTGACTGTAGTTTGGTATTGAAGTGATGGACGTTAGTCTGTGGTATGCTAGGTGGTTTATAACGTTTTCGTACGTAAAATTGGCCAGACGCAGGGGAGACAAAACTGGAGACATTTATGACTTTCAATTTGGAAACATTTTTGGAGCGCGGTAAGTTGGAGCAAATATGTCTCAGAATGTCATCATGGTAGGTGTATCGAGAGCAACAGTGTTCAAGGTGGTGATGACATACATAACTCACCCAACTTGAACATTATCGAGAATCTGGGTTCCGGTCTAGAGCAAGGAATCCTGTCCACGTGTCCTCCCCATTATCGCTCACGGAACTAAGTGCTACATTGCATCACTAATGATAAAGTATTCGTCTAGAAACAATTCACGAGCTGTACGCAACCGTTTCGCGACGAATCGCATCAGTACGACAAGCCATGTTAATTATGATAGTTCAGATGTTTCCACTATGTTGAAATCATCTGTATATCGATTGTAACACGACTATGACCTGATAAAAAATTGACTCGGCAAGGCATATAGAATATTGCCCTCCGTACCAGGGATAACTATCCGAACGCCAACCGGTGCTCATCATCCTCGACTAGAGATAATGGAACTGTGATGCACCTTCATTCACATTGGAGGAAATTAAGATAGTCAATACAGTAACCGTGGCCACTGCCTGTATTACAGCACTTATTTCCTGTGTTATTGAATGAAAGTATGTGGAATGAAAACCGTACTGATTGTGTTGCACATTTTATAATTCACTAGAGCAGGAGACAATTTTGCAACCCGTAAAGAGTCATGCGTGAAAATGTATGCACAAGTGAGCAGTGGGAATCCGAAAGCGAATTGTGAATCCTTGCTAATACTTGCTGTGTCAAGGTGCAACGTCACCCTCATTTATTCCAGAGTTTATGATAAACATTCAATTACTAGTGCATGTTTGCACAGCTGTTTCCAGGTACATAAATACTACGCACTGTAGTGCAAAACACGGTTGTTAAACTGTTGATATCACTGATGCCGTGAATTATATTATAATAATTTTATGCTAAACATAATAATCAACAAATACAAGGTGTTTCAGAAGTGAGTGTCATAAATGCATGTAGAAGAGGTTCAATTGAAGAGAAGAAAAAATATCTAGTAAACATTGGTCCGGAAATTAACCATTTACGAGACCATGCTGGTTGGGGCTTGCTAGAAACTAAGTACGAATACCAACAAATAGAGTAACACTTTGATTTAATTTATCAATCACGATACAGTACAAGGCATATATGTGGCTTCAGCACCACAGAAATGTGTTTGAACATACACAAAAGCAACCGTTTGGGTTGCACAACATTGACGTCTGTGGATACACAATTTACAGTACAGAATTAACATGCTAACTGAAGATGTTTACAGTAGGTGTTTACAATGCTGACAATGCCCTTGAATACATCTTTCTAGTCGTCTCCGCAAAGACTCGCGAATGTGCTCGAGCAATCTGTGGTTATTCTTCATTTGCTGGAAAGCCTGTATAATTAGATGCTGCAACTCTTCAGGTTTTGCAATGTCTGCTGTTATGTAAACCAAGGTTTGGGCACAGCCCCAAGCACAAAAATCCAATGGATTTAAATTCGGTGATCTAGGAGGTAATGGTACACGTCCTCCTCTACCTATCCACTGGTCACCATAGCATCTGTTGAGATATCATCGTACATGTAGAAGGAAATCAGCAGATGCGCCATTGTGCATAAACCACATCCACTGGCATTGTTGCAATGGCACGCGGTCGAGCAACAATGGAATATCGACCCGCAGAAAGTGCAGGTACCATTCTCCACTTAGTTTCTGTGGTAGGAAAAGTGGTTTAATTAGAGTGTCGCCGAATATCCCTACCCATACATTGAACTAGACTGTGTGTTGATGACATGCATGTTTCACTGCGTTAGGATTGACTGCGGCCTACGTGCGACAGTTTGTGGAAATTAGAAATGCCGTCACTGGTAAACCCAGCTTCGTCTGTAATCCACATGTGGTTTAAAAACTGCGGTTCTAGGGCTCACTGATGTCGTATCGGCAGACAGAAAATCAATTTCGGAAGGAAGTCTGTGTACTCGAGAACTTGCACACGTTGTATATGGTACGGGCAAAGTAACTGGCGATGTAATATTCGCCATAGACTGCTTGCACTTATTCCCATTCCATAGCCGCCCTCGAAGTTGAAGTTCCAGGGTTTACATCTACATGTTCTAACACACATTCTTCTACATAAAGAGCTATGGAGCCCGGTCTACCTCGTCGTTGATGTGCGAAGGACCCATTTTCTATAAGGCGTTGATGGATCCCGATAAATGTTCACCTGTAGGGATGCCTTCTGTAGGGAAAAATTTCTGCATACAGCCGCGCAGCCTCCAGTGCACTGCTGTTGGCTTTGCCGTAAATGTAGTAAATATCTGCGTACTTTATGTTGCTTTAATTTTAGTCCATGTTTACAACACCTTGGCACAAGTAAATAATGCTACTGTAAGTACTGTTGCATAATAATTTCATGCACAATGTACATAGCCCCACATTCATGACACACTGATTGTGTGTTTTTTTACTACTAAGGCTCACACAATGCGAAAGGGGCCAGACAGAGGATGGGGGAGTGGGCGATATAGTACGGGGGATGTCCGTTTCAATTGCAAACAAAATATTGCCTCATCACATTATCTAGGCACTTGGAGTTCACTAGCAGCCCAACCAGTACACAGAATCCAATATGTCGTAAGTGTTTAATTTTCGGACCCACATTTACTGGATCTTATTTGCTTCTTTTCATTTGTACGTCTCATCGGTACATTTTTTTACACTCACTTCGGAAACATCCTGTATAAAAGACACAAGTAGAATTACTAGCCAGAATAGTGTGAAGGGAATGGGAGACCGAAACCGGAGCTGCCAGGCTGCCATTTTGTGATGTCACCTGATACCCATGTTGGATATGACACACCTCGACCTCGCATAGGTGCCTTGGCCCCTTAAATAACCTTAAATCAAAAATATTCCAGATCTGCTTCAAATTTTAAAAGAATAATAAATAAAACAATTGAAAAAGAACACACACGCAGGAGGTTCGGGGTAAGATAGACCAGCTCGAAAACCAGCAGATGACTTGTACTACACGGGGGTATTTGGGATCAAAACACCACAGGGCAAAACCTCTAAGAACGCACATAACCTCCAACAGCCCCCATGCATACACAGTCGAACAACCACACAGTTGCATCTTGTGGAGATTACCAAGGTTAATAGAGAACATAAGAGCCGAACACTGGGCCAGCTCGGCAAATTTAATTCAACTTATTACAAACATTATATATTATCTTACTCATTTTATCTTAATTTGTCTCCATTAAACTGCAGTGAAAAAATTAAGAAAAAAATTATTTCATAAATGAGGATTAACACATAACTAAGTCTTTCAATAAAAAAAGCTGTGTCATCGTGACACTTGCTTTAATATGTGGATCTCAAATGACAAATAACAAGGGTTTTGTGAACATTAACATAATCATATAATCTCAAATGGCATTATTTAGCGGGAACCCATTCTAAAACACATTATCAATGAAACATACACTATTTCACCCTAACTGGTGGCAACATGCCACATGCCTAACAAATAATATCAGAGTTTCGTGAAAGTATATCTGCTTTCTTAAAAAAAAAAAAATAGTTCCCAGTAGTAATTTGTTATTTGCACCAAAAACATTGTTGCAGTCACTACCTGAATCTCGTCGAAACAAAGTCCGAATTAAGTTTTCATGTTACATATTTGGAGGGTTAGTTAGTCCATGCTCATGCGGATAATTTAAAAAAGTTTGGCCAGGGACACGCCCGCAGCGCCAGACGTTCTTGGCAAGACGAACAGCTAGAATTCCATATCCAAAAGAGGATGGAAGGCAAATTCAGGGTCGCCACGCCCTAGGCCATATTGGCTCTACACGCCGACCGCTAAAATAACAAGATTTACTAAACAAAATAAACAAGCCAGTTAAAATAATAATAACAAAGGGTGGCGCACAAAAGGGGCTATAAAGGAAACTTAACAAATGCAGCGAAACTAAAGGATTATCTCAGGATCATGAGGATCATCTTGAGATCAAGTTTATTAATAAATGTCAAGCCATATTTCAGGTGAACAGGGTGATAGTAGTCACTCTCGAAAGTGGTCAAGGATCAGGTATCGATTCAGGTAGTTATAGAGACTATCGATATATAACATGGTGCGATAATACAATTTAAATGATCGTGAAATCATTTTTGTTTTTAAAAAAGCTTGCGAAAAAAGAGAATTTAATTAATAATTCTTTAAATAGCTAAAACATTCAGCATTTGAAATATTAAAATAAACTTTTCAGTTTTGACATAGCATACTTATTAACATTGTAGCCATTAATAGACGAACTTTTGTCATTGATAAAATTCTTCAAGAATTTCCATTGTGTTGAACAAATTAAATCATAGATCATTTACAGAAATAACAATTTATGTTGAATAACATCAGGCTTTAACACAAATTAATGAAACAGTGGTGACAACTTAATCACTGAATAAATAGCAGAGTAACCTTTTAGGTCACAGGAACAGTGACTATCTCAAGATAACAGTGAAACAAAATAAACACATTTCGTCACTAAAAATACTAAGCCAGATTAAACAGTCAAACCAGTCATGGGTTTAGCCGAAATTACTTATATACTCCTAACAATGGAATACAAACAGCAAAAGTTACAAGGAAAACAACACAAATATCGGTGTCACGAAGGGTGGCACAGTCTGACACTTGCCAAAAGTTATTGGATGATTAGTCGGCAATCTTTTAACACACCACTTTTTTTTTCATTGGTTATTAAGTCGGTTCCTTTCCATTCCCCTTCCTCACCATTCAGCTCCAACTGTCAATTTCTTTTCGTAATTTGCCTACTAGAAAGATCTGATATCTCATGTTTCCATCGGCAATCGCTAGAGCACATACATAACTTGTGTTTCGAGCATCAACCACCAGAGATAATTTACTGTCAGCATGAGTGCTATTGATATGTACAAATAGTGACGAGGTCTATTACCACAAATTACATAAATTAACGCAACCAGTTATTCACCATCGGTAGAAGGGTATAGACTGTTCATGACAAGGATTCCAAGATGTGACTCGTGGCTCTAGACGCCACCTTAGATTCCAACAATTTCGAATTTTTCTTTAAAAATCGCTTGTTTTTACCAAAAAATACCTTCAGAAATCGTTTATTTTACGCAAAAATCGATATTTTCCCTGTAAAATGTCCTGTTTTCTGTCCGCTATATTGAATTTTCCATTTTTCATTCAAAATTAGTGTTTTTCACTCAAAATTTCCTTTTTTTTTTCCTTACAAATTTCCCTGAGAATTCACTTTTTTTCTCTAAAGACGCCTAAGAAATCTGTAAGAAATCTATAACAAATTATAAAAAATTGTTAAAAACTCAAATAAATGCATCTCACTACCCTGGAATTTAATTGAATTTCCTAGAATAAACCTCCATCTGTCAAAGTTTAAAAAAATATCTGTGTTTGCATGACAAGAGCATTTTCACAGTCTTGCACCTGCACAGTGTCAAGTAACTGTAAGCGTACATGATTTTAAGTTAGTTTTTTCGCACCTGCACGGTGTCAGAAAGCCTAAGTCAGCACGCCATCCATATTGGAATTTATTTTCACTGTTTAGGTGTTGCTAAATTCTCGATTATGCAGCATGCTTTAAGCCAGTGCCGAATGGTGACAATTACCATTCCTGAAAAGTACGTAAAATGTCTCTTTTTTTTTATTTTTCAACATAAGCATTTTATTAAAAATACTTTTTTTTTTTTATCTTAACAGGAGTGTCTTTTTATCATTATAAATAAAACACTCAAATACATTTTCATAGACTATTAACTTAGTACACATAATAAAATATACATAAATGCAATATTCAGTCTCTGTTCATTTTTTAAATTGCTCTTCGGATCCGATGTCTGGGTCACGTCTTGTCTAGTCGAAGGTAGCAGATTCACGGTCCGAGGATTAGGCACACCACTTGTGCAGCAGCTGAACTTTCTTCGTGCCCAGGTTCACACTGGTTCCGAAATGTCGGTGTTGGTCGTCGTAACGTTTCGCCAGCTTGCGCAGCGAAGGACAGCCATACTCGCTCTGCACATCGATGATTTCAATTTCGTTATTCCATAATTCGTTACGCCATTTATTCTGCTGGGGCCCTCCCAAGTAAACCATCCAAGTAAGCCATCAGTAAGTGGCGCAGAAAGTTTCCCGATCGATCTTGCCTTCGTCCCACTCCAGTCCGTGGTGGTACTTGGTCAGACAGCCATTAGTATTCTTTCTCGTCTCATCCAACAGTTTCCAGGGGTATGGAGGGCGGAAGGAGCGGGTGCACATTTCGCCACCACCGTCGTAGGACACTGCGATCTCCTTGAGAATGTAGCCACTCTGGCTCTGGAAGCATTGCAGTTTACAGTATATATTTCAGTTGTCTATGCTCGAAGTCGACTAAACAGTTCTAGCATGTGAGCAGTTTTATTTATATATTCTTAGCTGTGCTCGCGAGAGTATCTTGACAGCCTTGTCTTGGCAATTGTACGAAACAAGTCGGTTGTGAAGTATCAGGCAAAATGTGTACATGTTGGCAGGAATATCTCCATGTGTAGTGAATTCAATCCTGCAGTAGATCACACTGTAGGAAATAGGCTCATTCTGTTTACTCACATCGAATATCATGAGCGGAGCCAAAATCTTGAAAGTAACAGGGCTCAATATCGTGGATTGTGTGTGTCAATAATATGCATTTTGGAATTGAGCATTCATCTCATATGACAGCTGGTACTGTTCATTTTAAAAGTTCATTTTCATGTCTGTGTATGGGTAGCATTCGATATTCAGAGATATTTTCACAATTAATATTTGACATGTGTCGAACTGCGAACGCTCAATCTCATGTTGTGCTGTCTTCTGGCCTATAGCACTACTATGATATACCTATGTTTCTCAGAAGCAAAGCTGGACTTCACCAAAGTTGATACACTAAATTGCTGGCAATCCGGGGTATATCTCGATACTCCACGTCTGGAAAGCCACATAGAGGTTTTTGTCATTTTCCACCTTATTCAGCATATTGATGCATTCTGCAGTGCTCAACTGCACATAAGGCAGCATCCATTCGATAGACTGTAGTTTCAGTTCCACTGCTTCCAGGTTTTCTCCCGTACTCACGATGGTGTTCACATGCGTATTGGCTAGGAGCACCACGAGTTCCTGCTTTGAATTGAAGATAATACAATTGCAGTATTCGGCAAATCCCAATAACATGGAGAGCGGAAAGCACTCTTCGAACTTGCCTCCAGGGTATATAGGAACACTGTAGTCATATTCGATTCCCTACCTGGCTATCTTGTCTGCAGACATGTAATTCGGCGTGAGTGAAAGGTAATTTTTGATCATTGAGGTTATACCCACATCTCGCAACTGGTTTATCTCGACACCGATGAAAAAGTACATTATATAATGAATCAGGTGAAGAATTCAATTACTCATTATTTTCGTGGATACTGGATTAGACCCATTTTCTTTCATTTGAGTCCCGCTGATTCGCAGGAAAGACTGGCAACAATGAGTACAAATATCTTGGTGTTGCACTGCTATCCAAATCTCCGATGGAAGTGTGTACGGCCCGATCAGGAAAGGCTGGTACGCATGAAGTTCCACCTTCGTTATGCTGTCTTCGAAAATGGCTTGCGCTTCGATGTTTAGGAAATCTACCCACGGTGATTGACCTTGTAGCCAAGACTGAAGAGAAAAATCTCGTTGTCATGTGTTAACTTCTTGGAGACGTCTGATGTACTGATTGCCAGTTTGATGTACTGCTTTGTTTTATAGCTTCTGGTTGGCGTAAATTTTATTCCTAACTTCTCAGTTGCAGCCAAAGGGTGGTTTCTTTGTTTCGAAAGTTCACCAACTCTCCATGCTGTTCGATGTTTGTCACTACTACTTCGTGTGCTGTCTTCGCGACGACAGGAACATAAATATGGCTTTGCGATGCCACTACCAACTTATAACTTGGAGGGACCACAGGCGAAATCTCATGAAGCATATTGCTCGGCCTGCCATTGAGGTACGTGCCGCACACCTAATTGCAGTTTATTTGTACCACTTTGACCGACAAGATGTTTACAGGTTGCGACGACACGTGTTTTTTTCTGCATCGTAAATGCGGGGCTCGAACCCACTCAACCGTCCGATAGTATCCGGTTTCGTAGAGTCGATATCTTCACTGCATCTATTGATACTCTTCAGAGTATTGGGATTCCCACGTAGCTCGAACTCTGTGCCGGGAGACAGCAAATCTTCGATGTACCTTGCAATGTCGTCTATTTCATAATAGCCTATGTGCAGCGACAACTCATGGGAAACGATGCCACTTTTACGAGGTACGGCTTGGAGTTATTTTTATCGACGTTCAGTATTGCATTGTAGGTTTGAAATCGACCAAACCTATGCTCCATTCCCTCTCCAGGTAGATTGGAGGAAAATGTACAGCACGTAGCTCGAAGCTACGACCCTTTAAGGTAAGTGTTGTCCACATGACTGAAGGTTTTTCTCATTGTGTATAGCCACCGGGGGGATAGATTTCTTTTAATTCTTGTAATTATTTCAACAATGTTTTGGATTTTTTTAAACTTTAGGGGTCAATGGTTTAAGAACATGAGTCAAAGCAAAAATTTCAACAGGCACTGGCTACCAAGATGGCTGCTGGGTGACGTCACAGCCTGACGGCTTGCCAGCTCCTGTTCCTGTACCAGGTGCTGTTGTACCCTAAACTACTAAATCCTCTACTCGGAACTATTTTCAAACCACAGTTGGAAGCTCGTTGAAATAAATATGGTCTTTTTTCCATGTCCTTCGTTTAAGTGAACGCTTGCCCGCAAAGAAAAATGTTATAAAGAGCCTTTTCTTGATATTGTGGACTTGCGATAGTGACATGGGAGTTTTGTGCTCAAACTGGTGTGTAATTATCCTGAGCAGTGACTGAGCGACATCATTATTTATTTGGTCAATATTTAATATGCCTATATTTTTACTGAGGAGATATGTTTAGGAACTTAAAACGAGATGGCGCATTGAATGGATTTCTTGTTAAGTAAGAAACTGTGCGACGAATAACTTTGAACGTTGCAAAAGCACATATTGTTTCTTTTGTTATATTTTCACCCTAATAACTCCTTAAGTAATTCATGCAAAAGGTAATTCGAAGAATGCAGCGTAGTAATCATTTTCCGTAAATAAACTATATAGCATTTGTTTCGAAATGCAGCACATAATTTTTAAAAAAAATCGTAGGTTTTGGTAAGTTTCATTAAGTATGCAGGACACAGACCCTATTCATATTTCCATAAAAAATGTAATACAGCACAGAAAACTTGCATTTTAAACAAACTTCAAAATAAAATTATATCAATTTTGTTTAGCATGGTGTTTCATATACTGCTAAGTCGTTCGTAAACCTGTTGGAAAAAGAACTGAAAATTAAATATAAGTACAGAACTGTCAATAGCGACAGTGCCAATCTGTATCACCTAGTAAAGTAACTTATAGATAACTTAAATTATCTGAAATACACAAGTATCGGAAGAAGTCTTAAAAAATAAATAAAACTCTTAAGCCAACGAATTGAATGCCGACAATGTTTAGTGACTCCATTGCTGTCAACTACTTAACTTAAGAAAACTTACAGAGGGTATCATATGTTTACTTCAATTAGAACAATTGTTCACAGTGCTAATAAAAATTGTTTCAACAAATATGTAACATCTGTTTATTTTTCAAATGATGACACTGATTTGTTGCATTCTATCTGCAATGATCGCGGATAGCATATGTTTTTTACAAGATTATATCCATGTGTTGACACTTACGAAATAATTTCAGCATGAGTGCTGAGGAATATTATTGTAACAAAAATCTTTGTTTCAATTTCAATCAAGACATGAAACTTTTTACCAAATTACAATTTATGCTGCTAGGTAAGTATAGTAAAAACATTAACAGTAGCTTTGCATTCAAAAACATATATGTATTTCGTTATCGTTACATGACAGTAAAAGTTCTTGAATTTGTAATATAACTATTATAACATATGGATATTTGAGAATGCCTAAAAAGACACGTTGCTAACCGTAACATTTTGTATATTAACACCTATCATTAGAATCTCCAGGCAAGTAAACTGGATCATTTGGCATTTACAATCGTATACAAAAAATACGGATAACAGGTCAATGCCTATAGTGTAGCCAGCACGAATGCAAGACTCGAGTTCAGTGATTTTGAAAGTTGGTCATTAGCACCTATAGATTTATACATTCCATGTCAAAGTTTTCATAAAAATGATAGATTTTTCCATGCTATTATGCATGGTGTAATGGGGAAAAGGTAAAGAAATGATATACTAGTACGCATATATAGACCCGAAGGACGAAAGTGATCATGCAATTCTCCAGAAGAATGTGACTCTTTGGTTCTATTAATTCGACGCAATACATGAAATAAACATCACTACAGAAAACACTGCTGTTAATAATTTACAAAGGTGCGCAGCAGATGGCCTTTGCGGTATATAAAGGTAAAAGGGCATACAGTTTATAGATGAAAAACCCTACTTGTTGAAGCAATTCGATATAGGATGTATGGAGATGTAACAAATTACTTGCCAGCGTTACTTACATTTTCTGTATTTAACCCACTGGAATGTCCTGATTAAATGGAGTCATGATACAGTTTTATAATTTTTGTAATGATATTTACCAATTGGATTTATTTCTATGACTCATTAACGCTTTGGTCTTTGAAGTAATTATGGAAAATTCTGTACTACCATACAGTGTTAAAAGTGTTGAATGGTCCGTAAATTAATAAGTCAATAACAATCGTTTCAGAGCAATGCATTTGACAAACTCAAATAATATTTGACACAAAAAGTCGTGATCTTAGCACCAATGAAAACCTTGAGGGTGAATTGTACCTACGAATGGAAGCCAGAACAAACCATCCACAAAACATAACAATGTTCCTCATGCTGAAGGAGGAACAGACCCACATTCCTGCACACAACTACTGCAAACTTGTGAAAACTCTTCCTGGAAGGATGAGGCTGTAATAATGACGATAGGAAAACGGACATTGTACTGACACAACATCAGATCTTGATTAGAATATTATTAAAACATTATTAGAGACCTCTGTTACTGCACTTATTTCTAACTGCTACCATTGTTACATCTTGAATCCTCACATTGAAAAATTAAGGATGGTTTCAATAACAGAACCTGTGAATATGTCTGACTTGTCATACAAATCAGTCAGATCTGCATTTAGAGGCACCATAGTGTGGGAATTCAAGGAGACCTGGCAAACACTTCAAAGGATGATGGCATACAAAACTTGGCTTACGAATAATTCTTACGAATATGAGCAGTGACACAACTAAAATAGATAGTTTAAAATATCCACTGACGTTTGCGGGCGAAACGGATGCCTCAACAAAGTAAGAAATTATGTTTAAGAGTCTTAAAACTTGTTACAGACACATTAAGCAAACGAAACGCTGCGGTGCACATTATTTCAAACTGCAATTTTATAGCAGGCACTGCACTTCCGTTTTATAGCAGGCACTGCACTTCCGTTTTATGTACTCTAGTTCCCTTCATACAACGAAAGAAGCATTCGCAAGTACATGTTATCAGCATGTAATTATTTATCAGAATTGATGCACTGCTTATATTTTGAAATAATGATTGCACAGTAGACCAAACCGATCATCCTGCAAAGCAACAGGAAGTTCCTCCCAAAATCAATTGCTGTAGAGTCAGTATAAACATAGCAAAGTTCAAATCTGAGGCTGAAATATATTCCATAATAAATTGAATATTTTGAGATTCCGAGATTTGATATGCAAATAACTTTAATGAAACTATTTTGCTGTGGATGATAACAATTTCAACAATATTACACAATCTTGCTGCTCGCAATAATGTAACAGAATAAATGTATGTTATGTAAGTGTGAGTATGTAATAAATTTAATAATTTCGTTACCTCTATAACATAACGGTGTTCTGAATCATCAAATTACCTTCACGTATCCAATCTCTCTTTAAGCAGACGGTCAGGTGGAGAAACTGTGGACACAGCACTACCATGACATCAGTCCCGCCATGGTGGCTGCGAGTCCAGGTTCTGTGGGCAGTTCTGCTAGAACTCTGAACGGGAATATTCCACGTGACAGTATTTACAGCTGCGATTGTACAGCGACTGAAGGCTATGACAGACGGGCGCAGAGAACCATGTTCTATCTGCAGGCAGCGCTGTCTCAAGCTTGAAATAACCCAGGCTTCGTTGTAGACTGTGCAGTCAGCAGGCATGTGATCTAGTGCAGGGATATTCCGCTATTTTTACCATCTTGTTACTACAGAATAATTAAAATTTAGGTGAAGATGAGAAAATTAATAAATAGATAATTTAGTTAAAAGTTTTGATTGTTATGGGCTTTTCATGTAAATTAAGAACTTTCAAAACCCCCTGCTTAAGAAATACTTGTATACATGTTGTGTATTCTTCTGCCATATGTAAAATTAACATTGCATTTGGGCTCATCACTTTATTAATGCGTCGGTGAAGTGAAATTGTGAAATTATTACCTAGAACTTTTTATTCAACGTTAAGATGCGGAGCTGCTTTCCGTTTAGCGTTACTAACTTTTATAGAGGCATTTCACGCAGTGCACCTGTTAAAATATATGCAGACAGAGGCAGCGACATTTTTCTTAGATTAATTTCAAAAGTACTCACTTTTTCGTGAACAGCCATTAGAGATCATGTTAAACGAGAAAATTCTATTCAAATGTATATGTTCTGAAAAATCGGCGTATAGATATGTCGGGGAGACGGCGATGGCTTTTACGTGAGGTACGTCTTCATTAGAGGGTAATATTTTCATTTTCTTTGGGATATGGGAATAAAATGAAGGTAACTAAACAGGTGATTTTCTTCTATATCTTATATCGACAGACCTAGAATATATCTTATATTTTGCTCCACAATCAGTGCCCTAGAAACACAGAAACCCAAGAAAAAATTTTAACAGGTTTTTTAAATTGGCAAAGAATCTTAATTACGAACGGATATCGAAGAAATTTAGAACTGTATAAAATACAATTCTAAATGCTGCGATTAACAAAATTAATTAAATGGTTTTAAAATCCATACGAATACCAACCCGTAATGCAATCCGGAGGCCATATAGGCACAGATTGTGTTAAGTTTGAAATCATTCATTTTCATCTGAGGTAAAACAAAATTCATGGTGAAAGCATGTGTATAAAAAGGTGAGAAGTACATACATTCCTGAAGTATATACATTCCTCAATTTAATTTCTCAATTTATGGTAAGCTACTCTCACTACAGTTTCGCTCAGTTGCGCTAGTAACTCGTGTTTTGGCATTTCCTGAATAATAGCTAATAAGTCCACGAGGGAGAATACTATCTATCACAGGTAAAGAATTAGACGATGTATTTTTCTAATCTATCTTAAAACAAAGAGATGTTTCGAATTCCCTAGGTAGGGATGGGACCTAAGTGCGTCTAAAGGCTTAGCCCCAAACGCCTAGGCATGCAGGAGATTCTAACTAAAAGGGTACATGCTCGTGGCTTTACTGGCATTTGTTAAACGCGGCCGTAGTTGGGGCCATGTTTGCCTCCCATTGTAGCTTAAACTGAACTACAAAGAGAGGCAGCAAACTGGCTTACGAGCCATAAAAAAACCCTCGACAGGAATTAATTGCAATATTGAATGCAATTTTAAGAAGTATGCAAATAATTCTCGTAGTACAAAGAGTGGGCAGTTAATTAGGAGATGATTGTTGTTCTGATCCCCATGTACGATGTGTTTGGTGTTTTCTATATACGTCATGTATCACGAGCGTTTAGTATCCTGTTGATATAAATTTAATTGGTTAAATCGAATCTCTAATTATATCAAATGAAAAAATTGCATTTTATTTAAAATTATAATTAATAAAACAACAGAAATATGTATGTTGGCAATGCCTTGTAGGAAAAGGTTTTCTTACAAAATACTTCTAAACTGAGTGCACACGAATACGATGCATCGTCCCTTTAGTGTACATTAATAGACATGGTTGAGCTTTGTTTGCATGTGGGCGAGAGAGGAATGGCATACGACTAGAACTTTAGCATGATTTCAGAAATAGTTCGAAGTAGTCATGAATATACGTTAGCGGTGAATGTGTTGAGAATTTGGGTAGATTACTTTTCGACTTATTCTGGCTCTCGTGTGCCTAAATCAAACAAAAACTGAATTCAGTAAACCCTTTAATTGGCAGAACTACTTCTCATTTACATCGCTGTTGACGTTTATCTAGTAATCTCACGCTAGTCAGACTATCCATGAATTAAAATATACCAGATATCATAACAACAGAACACCATGGTATAATTCTGCGAGGGTGAATCAGATAACGTCTGAGTGAAGATATGAAGATGTCGATTTAAAATGCAATAGCAGAACTCACAGTCGATATTACTCGCCGAAGCTGAACGCGAAGTAGGCATAATTCACAATAGCCGAACTCGCAGATACGTAATTCATAGTAGGCGAAACCGCAGTATACGTAATTAACAGTGGCCGAACCAAAAGTATATGTTATTCACAGTGTCCGAACCCACAGTATACGTAATTCACAATAGTTGAACTCGCGGTATACCTAATTCACAGTGACCGAACCCACAGTACACGTGATTCACAGTGCCCGAACCCGCAGTAAACGTGATTCATGGTGTCCGAATCCGCAGTACATGTAATTTACAGTAGCCGAACCTGTAATATATACAATTCACAGTACCTGAACTCGCAGCATATGTAATTCTCAGTTGCCGAACTCGCAGTATACGTAATTCATAGAGGACAAACCCGCAGCATACATAATCCACAGTATCCAAACCTACAGTATGTGTAATCCACAGTAGCCAAACCAGCAGTATATGTAATCCACAGGAGCCGAACCGCAGTATACATTATCCATAATAGCCAAACCTACAGCATATGTAATTTACAATTACCGAATATGCAGTAAACGTGATTCAACGTGTCCGAACTCGCAGTACATGTAATTTACAGTAGCCGAACCTGTAGTATATATAAATTCACAGTGGCAGAAACTGCAGCTTTAAGTTGAGCACAAACAAATTTTATTAAATTTAAAAAAAGAAATTAAATCTATTCTGTGGTACCTGCCATTATAACGACATGAATCTTCTGAGCATGCCTATCAAGTCTCGTTGCCATAGTTGAAACAGCTTAGGGAAAATTGCAAACTGAATTTCGACCCTCCATCAAAATCGTGCAGTTAAGTTGAGGTCTAGTTTACAACGTAAAACGATGAGAACGGGTGGACTTAAAAAGAGTGCCAATTTGTAGTTGAAACTTTTCGGTGATATTTTGGATCCTTCAACAGACGCACATTAAAAGCTCAACATTTTTAAAATTCCGTAGGCTCGGTGAAATTCTCCCTTAGTAAATTCTCCACTGTAAAATTGCAAGTCCTTAGAAGTAATGAGGCGGAAACTAAGATTGAAAGAAAATCGGAATTGGCAAACGTACCTCCTACATCATAATAATCTCCACTGTGTTGGAGTGGATAGAGGAGGGATGGGTGGGGAAAGAAAGAGGATGGAAGTAGGTAACCGAATTTTTAAAAAAATCGTCCATTTTTATTTGACGATTTCCATTAATTGTAAAACGAATAGTGTGTTTTGATCAAACTTGATCTAACGATACTCTAATGATTGCAATTTTAAAATTTCTGATTTTCAAAAGTGGGTGGCTACCCAGCAAACACAATCTGACGGCAAAGTGTCGCCAAATTGTCGGCCCGATACATATAATGTCGGCAACTGTCGTTTCAATGCCAGAAGATAGCCATTTGACTACGGCGTGATGTCTTTTTTGAGACTGATTGCAAGCCGTTAGAAAAAAGACAATGTCCTACTTTATTTTTTATGATAACAGATGGATATCACCGAAAATATGTCGGCATGATATCGCAGAGCAATCATGTTGCAAGTATCTGAGAAATTTTTATGGGCCGATTCCCTTACAGCGTCTTTGTCTTTTCGGTAAGTTGGCCGTTATTTTATTTATTCCGGCCCGGTAACGTTTTCGAGCCAAGGCTCTTTTCGCAATAAAGACATAAATATAATGTCCTTTTGCCGACAAACTTTTGGAAAGTGTTTTGAATAGGGAAGATTTTAGCTAGCTCTTAATGACATGATGTATTATTTGAGACCACGTGTTAACCATTAGCATGATATTTCGAGATAATAAATGTGCCATGTGGTACCCTATAGCATTTGTTTGCTTTGAATTGTTTTTCATTTGTACAACCAGCCGACAGATATGTTAAAAACTAACAAAAACTAATTTTTGCAAGCCTCTGATGAAATAGTTTTTAAATAATCAGTTTTTTTAATTGTTTGTTATATTATTATGGAATTTATATATTCCTTTATAATAATTTGTGTCATGATATATTTTAAATTATTGTAGTGCATCAGGAACTTACCCCGTGGGATATAGGTTAGCATGCTGGACTGTTAACTCAAGGGTCTTAGATTCGTATCATGTACTAGGCAAGCAAAAGATTTTCATATCGTAGAATGTGTCGGGAAGTAAATTTAATGAATATATGTGAAGAGGAAATGACGATTACTAAAATTATTAATCGAAAAGGAATCTTTTTTTTTTCATGGGTAGACTCAGTGGCGTTTATTCCATAGACGCAAGGTAAGCTAGCTTACCCTATACATAGGCATATTCGACATGTTTGACCCTTTATAGTTTTCGCCTTAACTTTAAACACATTTAATTCTGAGTTTCCCGTTTTCTATTCGAGAAACATAGATTTAGTAACTCCTGTACTGTACACGCATAGTGCTGCAATCTAGTATTTACTTCCACAAACGGGAGCGACTAGCGATGAATCGAACTAGCAAGCAACAACACGCCACACGCTCGAGCTCCTCCATCACCAACCGCGTCCCTTCCGCAGGGTAAGCAGTCGTTCTGTTTGCGTCCTCCAGTACTGCATTTTTTCCTTGGAAAGTGGATGAAAGTGTTCGGGAAAACGGGAGTTTTCTTATAATTTGTAATATGTTCTCTAAATAATATTCAGTTTAATTTCTATTACATTCATTTGGTTTCCGTTATTATAACTAATGTTAGGAATTATAAAACGGCAAATACATGTGGAGGGTAAGCAAAGTTGGATGTTGCTTTTGTTAGTAGAAACTGCTTACCCTGTAAAAAAAAAAAACTTGCCACACGCCACTGGGTATACTGCTTATTTCTAGACATCATGCCACTGTAGGCCCGGCATCGAAACGACATCCAGCCGTCGCAGGCCGGACACTGTCGGCCAGCTTTTACCAGCCCGATTCCGTCCCATATTTTCCGTGTTTGTTGGGTAACTTTATACTTTTGAGAAAAAAATTAATATTTTCTGCAATAACAGTTTATGATCAAGCAAATTTTATGTTCAATGAAATATGAACTAACAATAATCTAATGACCACCATTTTAAAATACTTGTTTTTGATTGGATGTTGGATGTGGGGGGGGGGGGGGTGGGATAACTTCACACTTTCGTTATACCAATTTTTTTTTTTTTTTCGCAGCTTTCGTTTATGGTCAAAATAATGTTATGCTTTATGAAATCTGAACTAGCAATGATTTAGCGACCACTATTTTAAAATTGCTGATTTATAATTTTGGGGGAAGGGGTGGAAAGTTAAATTCACCGCACTTTTTTATACCAATTTTTGTCGTAATTTTCGTTTATGATAAAAATAATTTTGTGTTTTATCAAATCTGGTCTAAAGATAATGTAACGACTGCAAATTATTTAATTGCTGATTTTTCATTGTTTTGTATGGGGGAAGCGGAGGGGCTAATTTCGTTGCTGAAGGTAGCTGTTCTCTTATAGACACCTTTTTGCGACGTGATAATGATCGTTAGTTTAAAAAAGATTTAGTAGGATAGCAGGTACAATTACTAAACCTTTTTATATTGAAATTGCTCAGGGGCAATTAAAATTACGGGTCAAATGTGCACGTTTTTAAATTTCCTATAGGTGAATAGCAGAAATAAAATGGGTTTCGGCTATACCACGGGAAAATTTCCAGCCCAGTCAGCAATCACGAGTCAATTTTTTTTAATGAGAAAATTAACAATGTAGCCTACTTAATTTAACTATTAAATTTTAAGTTGCGCAGGCTAACCTGTAGGATAACTTTACGCGGCTATGAAAAGATTGCGGAAATTTGTTGTTAATGATTTATTCGAACTCTGAAAACAATTAGATGTCCATAACCTCAACAATAAAATATGACTCTGATGTGCAGAAATGTTATTCGTATATGTGTTCATTAACCGTGAGAGGAATAGTGAAAACTATAGTGTTAAATAAATTTGTATAATTAAGTTTGCAATTCAATGATACATTAATCAATAGATGTGAGCACTTTGATACTTTGGTTAAACAAAATTTTAAATTTCTGGCAGTGTATAAATAAATATTACCGAATTTATAGATGCAATAATTCACTTTAGTTAATGTACTTATATACTACAAGGTATTCATCCCGTAGGAGTTACTATCTCCCCACTGTACGATCAACTACGTCATATATGTACGGTACATCAACTATTTTGAGTGGCTTTCTTTAATTTTCCGCTACGAAGAATCCTAATTATATAATCCATTCGTCTCCCATGTAGGGAAAAAAATGACAGCACATGCGCTTAGTTAAATATATGAGCAGATTGCATTGCAGAACAAAGAAAAACTACATTCTTTTTGTGAGTGATCAGCGAAATTACATGATACATGCAGCACAGGGTCACGTTTCACGTTGACACTATATGAAATTACCGAATAGGCTGTTCATGGTAAAGTGAACACTTTTTAAGGCTGTCCATAAAAGTTCCTTTCATCTTATATCTATCAGTTCTTCAGCTGTTAATATTAAATTGCTATTTGTCTAATAAACACGGAATATACATTATATAGTTCACAAAAGTTAATGTCACAGGTGACAATAAAATACAATTTTTGGTTATTTGTCTAGTTGGAAGCAAGGTCTGTAAAAGGGAAGGTTGTCCCAAGAAGGGCCATACGTATGAGTGTTCTAGGTGGAGGGGGCAGAGGCAGCCCTGCCCGGCCTGCATTCCTTGCGGCATTAGTTCCCGCGTGAGCAAGCTATTTGTTGTTTTGCCGAAGACCACATGTTTTCTGTAGTCTGAGTAGACTCTATGATGCCAGGTTCAAGGTGTGCTGTTGCAGTTTGCAACAATAGTTTAGACAAAGCGAAATTGCATGGCAATTTAATTTCTTATCATAGATTTCCGAAGGATGCGCAGAAAACAGAACGGATCTTTAAATGTAGAACAGAAGACAAATTCATCCTAGATACATCTTACATCTGCTCTCAACACTTCGAAGAAATGATTTTGAGAGAAATTTCCAAGCAGAACTGCTAGGAACACCTGTAAAAAGAATCTTGAAGAAATCTGATAATTTTAACCCACTAAATTTGCACGTACTTTCTGAACACGGAGAATGGATTTATATCATGGCTTTGTTTCAGCTGTTCCATCACTTAAATTGAAGCCCACGTGACTATGAAAATACGACAACTTCTAGAATAGAAAGGCAAGAAAACAACTGAATAAGGGAACAGTAATGCAAGTCATGAAGGCAAACCATTATATCAATATCCTTTAAATACTCCACTGACGAGTGGATTTGTTCCTTCTGTGCCACTCGTAATTTTTTTCGCAACTGCTGTGCGTCACCAGAATAGTCTTAAGTTACGAGATTTAAACTCGTATTCAAGTTCATCTTTAAGAATGTATTCTGGTACATCACTGCCTTCCATTACTGCGGAATTTATTTAAACCTTAACTTCTAAACAAAGATACAATATTATAACAGTTAACTAAGCAAGTACATCCCTATCATTTTATCTATTTACATAGTACACTGGACCTACATTCCCTTCCATGCCTAGCGCATGTGGTGAGGTAAAGTTATTAAAAATTATTGTTAAACTACTTAAGCTTATTTAAGTATTCGGTAAAACACATTAAAAAAAGTTCTAAGACAATACAAATACTAGCGAAATGTTTTCAAAACCTTTGGGGGCAAAACTAGTTCCACTAGGATGAACTGTAAACAAACAAGTGCGGGCCAGAGAAATTGTCACCGCGTGCAGTTGGCACTACTGTATCGAACAAAACATCACCGCCACAGGAGAGTAGTGCTTGTCTGCACGTAACAAAATAAACAATTACTGTAGGCTAAAGGTGAACAAATAACCTTCAGACGCCGTAAACAGTGAATAAACTTATGCCTTGAAGGCAAGATATTACTTTAAACTACCAATCACAACAGCACAAATACTTAAAGTTGTTTCTACCCATGGGACAATCAAAAGACACGGACAATGTTGCTGAACAAATTACCGTCGATCAGCGACGCACTTAAGGTAAATTCAGCAGAGCATCTTACAAAACACTTAAAGGAAATACAACAAAATTACCTTATTAGTAGCTGGGGACAAACGGATCGATTACTACACATATGACTTTACACACATGTTAAACTACAAAAACATAACTACAAGAATAACTTGTGTGTCTTGCAAACACTAACAAATGCTAACCAATTCGTTAACTATGTCTCGTAAACGCATCTATTTTAAACCACGCTATGGTACCATTTGGTTCCCCATGCCACCGCAAGGAAAAAAATTATTACTCTGAATTCAAAGAGTAATATACTATCGTAAAATTAAATTGACTTTGAAGCGTACTGAGATTGTGGCATGGTATAAATTTAATTCTCAACAGAATTAACTTTAATTCAACCATTACATTATATACATTTTTTCACGGGGTAAACAATTAAATAAAAATTAAATGCCAGTTAACGATTTGGTAGTTATAGTTGTGTTCTTTTCTTAAAGTTTTCGACAGTAGATTAAATCTATATAAATTTGAATTCAGTTTTTTTTTTTCGTAACAAATAATAATTCATAATCTCAAATTAAAAGACAAATGTCAAAAGGAATGGAACGCCTCACAATTAGAAACTTATTTGAATGTAATTAATTGAGGAACTTTGTAAATGGCATCCAGCCTTCATGTAGAATTTTAAACATATTATGCCAAGGAATTTATCGGTGACAATGCAATTAACAGTTCCTCAAAAACAAATAGAAAAATTTGTGCCATACCTGCAGTGTGTCCGCATAGTGTCCCGCCGATCCAATTCCCCTGATTAAATGTCCGCAACAGGTATGGTATCAGCACGGTCTGCCGGCACTATCAAGTGTCGCTCAGCCCAGTGGACATCGGGGATGCAAAATTTTTGGAAACCAATAATTCCTGAAGACAGTAGACTGTAGAGCCAAGGCCAAAAAGAGGAGGTAGAAACACGAATCACGAATCACGAATCCTCTGCAAACACACGAACAGGGACCACAGAAAATGAATATCGGTCCTAGTTACGTGATTACCGAGGCGACACATTAGCCATTACCCATTAAGCTTACGCATTGGAGGGTTCTTTCTGCAGCTAGAAGTAGCAGCTCATCACGTAGCCGTAGTTGAGCAAAAATACAAGCCCGAAATAAATAAATACTAAATCCACACTACTCCTGCTATTCTACATCTTGAATTAAAAGGAAAATGACTACATCGTAGTCAAGATCAAATGTTGGCGAACTACCTCTCCTCGTCACAAGCTTTGGAAAGAGGACGTCCGAAGTTGCGTGGGTTCTTACTCGGCAGTAGGCTTGAGTACTGGCGTGGATGTGCATCTTCATTCGCCGCGTTCTGCCCCAAAAGCGAGCTCTCCTGGACCGGTGGAGATCGCATGAACTAAAGTGCTTAGTTCACGCCGTGCCACTAGGTAGCGTTAAGAGGCAGTAAACTTGCTTTCAGGTGGTAGATACAACGTTCTTCTACCAAAACCTGCACTTAAAAGTCCTTTGTCAGCTGGCCTTTACTGCATCGCCGGGCGAAAAACAGCTAGCATTAGACTGGATCGTAATTTCATACGACTTCGTAACAGTTCGCGCTGAGCGCAGAAAAACACTCTTGTATCATAAGTGACTAACCAGTGCCGCCATGGGTCTTGTAACAGACGGGAATGGTGAATCTGTCTTAGAGTTGGTCATCTCAACTAACACAGTCTCGAGTCTCGAAGTTAACTAATTTTTAACAGCCCCCTGACCAATTTATGTCATTAGTCACCACTACCATAATAATTAAAATCAAAATGAAACTAATTAAATTACTTAATATTAACTTGAGGCCAATAAAATCCAACAAAAAAATTCGAATTCCCCAAAAAAAATTTTTTTTTACAAATGCCTAACTAAAATGGCATAGTAAGGAACACAAAGACACCACACCCGAACATACATAAACTTATGTAGCAAGTCTGTACTGTCTAAGTTCCACAAACTAGTAAAAACTCTCACACTAGTTATGTCAGACACAGAATGTGCGATACACAACAGACAAACACAGGATATAAAATCAAATTCTGAGCAGAGACTAGATTTCTCGTTTCGCGCTAGCCAGGAAGCAACACAAATTTTATGAGTGCCAATTTCACAAACTCAAAACGTAAACACTGAGAACGTGGCTAGTGGTTACTTATCTCCCACACAAATAACAGAGTTTCAAAGTGAATATTCACACGTACACTTATATGAAAACATAGACCATAACACTCAGACAGATTCAAATGTCATACAGCACAACAACATCGCTAATGCACAACAAATACAAGTCTTTGTGAACCACACAGAAAGAGTACCAACAGACAAAAATGTGACAGATGTTGTAGAACACTTTAATAAAGTTAGTGAAGTAAACAGATGGTCGGAACAAGATCGTTGTAAGAAGATCAAAAGTTATTTGAAAGTAGCTGCCAAACATGCATATGACAACCTGGTTAAACATACACCAGGGTAAATTAATTGGCAAATGGTTCAATACAAACTGAAGAACACATTTACACCACCTGATG
This sequence comes from Dryococelus australis, assembly GCA_029891345.1. Taxonomy (NCBI): domain Eukaryota; kingdom Metazoa; phylum Arthropoda; class Insecta; order Phasmatodea; family Phasmatidae; genus Dryococelus; species Dryococelus australis. The sequence continues at coordinate 104,622,640 of CM057002.1, read as the reverse complement.
AGATAGATAAATAAAGGACACTCTTGTTCACAAAACGGTGGCAAGTAGGCGAACTCTGCTTACAACACATTGAAGACCTGCAGTGCTATCGACATCAATACAATTCACACATTGCTGATGCTGAATTTATGAATATTCTTTGGTGATATCTTCTACGGTCCATTGCGGATAAGATAAAGGCATTAGAAAAAGATAATCTAGATCAAATTATGAACAATTTAAAAAGAGTGCAAATGGGTATTTAGAAATACAATCAAACCCTGCACAACACAACACAAAATGCGCAACATGAGAGAATGTCCCATTAAATAAATAAACTCAAGGAGGACATTTCAAATTGTATGTCAGGGCAAAACAAACAAAATCAACACCAGAGAGAATTTAAACACACTCCACACCATCGATACAACCACAACATACCACCAACATATACACATCCACCACACAGCCAAACACAGAGACAACATCAAAATAACAAATTCACCTGACAGGCCAAATTCACATTACAACAACCAACCAAGACACAGCAACCATGTGTTCCATCAGCCACAGCATACAAGTTACAGCCACATGATAATTCAGGGCAAAGAAATCAGTTGAGACCTCACAATTTTGTCCGAAATTCAAGTTATCAACATAGAGGTTTTCGAAATGCACAAGCAAATGGCAGTCATAACAGTATCCATAAGCAAAGAACTCAGGTAGATCAGTCAAAAAATTACCTAACGAGGAGTATTGTGTTTCCCCCAAGGACAGAAGGACACCAAATGCATGCAAAGTTATTTTTGTTAAGAAGGTGCCAGGAATAACATATCCAGATACCGCGAAATTACGCTTAATTCCTCAATCACACAATCAGGAACAGGGACTACAAGGTGCTGAACAACAAAATAGAAGGCCACAGAATTGCAACATTCCCAACAATTCTCGGAAACAGGATACAAACACCTATTCCAGGGCACGAGTTTATTCAGGAAACAAGCAACGCCTAAAGCAAGAAATAATACATCAGCAAAGAAATATTGACAAGCAGGGTACACATTACAGATATAACAAACAACAGACAGGCGGGGAATAACAAACTGTTTATAGGACCAAGAAATATTGTGCAGGACACATGTGCCCTCTGCTTGTATAATGGTCATAAGGCAAAATATTGCGACCTTATTCGCATCATAACAACACCATGCTACACACAGGCATTGCGGAATGCTTCACGAAGTTAAAACAGACCTCTGTTATAGGTCGCATTATATTGTGAGTCAGCAAGGATGTTAGGCGCTCAGGAGAGGTAAACACAAACACGGAATGCGCTGGCGGCAGTGATGACATAAGCTGTAGCAACATACTGAGCCAAACTGTGTTCCAAATAAGCTCATACCGTGAGCAGATGGCAGTCGAACAAAGGTGAGTAATCAGTGTGGGGCATGTGACTAATCCATCGAACGAGAGCGACACCAGCGCCTCTAGCATCCAACGACATAACCAAGATGGTGGTAGAGCGCAGGTAACCGATGTGAGAGACAAATGAGAAACAAAAATCCAAGGTGGTGGTCGAACGAAAGTCAAAGACAAATGACAGCTAATGTAAACAATTATGGCATCGAACAAAGATGAGAGACAAATGACAGCTAATTTAAACGAATATGGCAAATGGATAGATGAGAAAGAAATGGAGAAATGAAGATAGAGAGTAAAGAAGAATAGGGAAGAAAAGAAAGAGAAAGAAAGGAAATAAAGTATGCAAGAGAAAAATGGGGGCACTCGGAGAAAACTTTTGGAATGATAGCGCGTGATAAACATCATAAAATATGGAATGAATAGAGCATGTAAACAATACACTGGCAACCAAAATTGTAGCATATTAGCTGCCAAAATGGTGGCATACTGGTAATAACATAACAGAATCCAAGATGCCAGATGCATGACCGGGTTGACAGAGCAAGAAGTCCAACAAACCAAGATGACGGACAGCTCCCCACGATCCACCGATCCACAGCCAACAGCTGTTTGTCCCAAAACCGATATATGCTTTAAACGGTAAACTGAGCACTTTCGAAAACTCTGCTTAAGATCACATCTGTGCACATTGTGTATTCCTGCTCTATATGAGCAATTAATATTGTTATATGCCAAATTACTTTCTTCATTAACCGTACAAATTAATGTAGGAAATTCTTAGCCAAGTAAAAATTTTACAGATTTGCTACTTCTTATTTGAATAGCTGGCGGGATTTCTCAATTATCTGCAGCTTCCCCCATCCATGCATTCCAGTTCTGCTCCATTCTCACCTTATTTCAACCTCATCAGTTCTCAAGACCTCGCTGTTAAAAGCCGCCCAAATCACTTCATACATAAGACTGTGTTCCTAATGCTACTGTTCGGCTTTAGTAGTATGACCTAGACTGTTTGTAAATCGTTTGGCCTCATTACAGGCTGAAATTTTGCCTTAACGTACATAATAGCAGTCATGAGCTGAATGGGTTAAGCATATTTTTACAGATGATAAATTGACAACATCTGCAAATCAAAAAAAGCTTAAACATGTTGCTAAATATAATGTTAATATGGAGTTGGATTAGAACACATTATTCTCTATTTAATTCTGGCTTTGCGGTTGCTGCCTTTGTAGAGGTGAGTCATGAACTGCTACTACTTAGTTTTTAGTGGTGGAGGGATAGGGACCTTACGATTTATCTTCTCTTTTTATAAATTTACGTTTCGGCCTGCCATGCAAAATTTTTCTTTTCGATTAATTTTAAGAGTTACAATGGCAATGTGTATACTCTTTTACGCTTTGCAAGATGACATGTAACTTGGTTGCCATTTTAGTTCGTTAGTGTTGAGTAGCTTTATCGAGATTTTGGGGGCTATATTGACAGTAGTAATAGTAGGAGTGTGGGGATTCTAGGCCACCTTGGATTAATTGGGATTAATTGGGGATTACCGATTCCATTGAAAGGGTTAATCCTTAATCCGATCAAAATTTAAAAGGATTAAATTTATTGAAAGGGTTAAATTTAATGAAAGGGTTAAATTTATTGTGAGAGTTTAAAGTATTGAAATGGTTAATTTTTTTTTTTGTTGGTGCAGAAGTATGTTAAGGGAAAATTTCCATTCTTTCTTTCTTTTTATGGGAAGCTCTGGTATGGCCTCGCCCTTGGAGCTCTGGCACTTGATTGAGGTATGATGTGTTGGGGACAGGTTATATTTGTGTAGATTTTTGGTGCAAGAGTGTGCTAAGATTAAATTATCTTTCTTTTTGTGGGGAGTTCTGGTATGTCCTCACCCTCGGAGCTCTGGCACTCGATGAGGTGCGGCGTGTTGGGGATGGGGTATATATGTGATGAGTTTTGGTGCAAAAGTGGCATAAGTGTTTTTTTTTGTTTGTTAGTGATATTGCTTGTGGACGGTGTTGGTAGATAGGCGACTTTGAACTATGGGATTTGTGTGTTACTAATGAGAAACAATTAAATAGACGACTACTGTTTCCGAATGCAATTAAACATTAGAGAATTTCAGATTGTTCTAGGTATGAATAAATTACACTCATAGAATCGCAAGTTTCAGATGACTACGTGAATAATAAGTGGAATTATGTGACTCTCCAGTATGAAATTAAATGTAAAGAGATGAATTAGTCTACTCCGAGCTGTATGGTAGCAATATAATTTACATGATAGAGAAGTATAATGGACTAACACAACTGTGCGAATATGACAATCACATGAGTATGGAATTAATGATCTACAACAAAATATCCCTATAAATTAAACGAACACTAACAAGATATATGAAACTACTTGGTACCTCTTGCACATACCTTACATGTCCATGTGCTTATGAGACTGGTGAGGAGGGACTTGAGAAATGTAATCCCCACATGAAATGAAATTGATTAATTATCATGCATAATAAAATTGCACCTCTCCCAAAACACGTCTGTCCAGCTGCGAGATCAGTGAAACACTGTTTGGTTATAGACTGAGGGGAAAACTCTGAAATTTTAAACAAAACTTATGTTACGAAATAAATTTTTAAAAAAACCTGTTATGTAATGGCACCAGGAGCGCCCCTAAAACTCATCCATCAACCTAGGAGGTCAGTCGATGAATAAGTGGATCATATGACATGCACCTGCTTATAAGCTGTTGGATGGAGTGTGGCTGAGTTTAAATTTATGACTGACAGAACCTATTTCCTTACCAAGTTACTATTAACGACTTGCTTCGTCCTACAAGTATGTGAATGTATAAATGTGAATTATTTTAAAATAACAGATGCACTACAAAAAAATTTCCTACATATCAAGTCTGTGAAATTCACGGCATTTGGTAATACAAAAATGCGAGTTGAAAATCCTACTAAGTTTCGTCGACTTAACACAGAAACGGGGTTTACATGATAAACACACTATCACATGATAAATTAAAGATTTGTAAAAAAAAGTATTTCACACTATAGTTTATGAAGACTGTGAACGATATCTGAACCCCGGAACATATAATATTGCTTAATGAGAATATCGCAGCTATCATACGAAGCCTGGTGTATATGAAGTAGCTATTGAGGTATACATCTCTCTAGTTCAAGCTTCTATGAGCAACTGAAGATGGTGGCGACTGGATACAGGGATGCAGGTGGATCCTGACCTCCCCCACCCCTCTCCAGAGTGCACTACTCTGTCCTTGAGGTTACTCTTCCTTCTGCCCTCGATTATCAATTTGTTGGCAATGTAACAAGATGGCGATGACTGGCTAGATACTGCCACATCGCTCCCGACCTCCCTGCACCCCCAACACCCACCTCCGCCCCTCATGAGAGTGATGTGCCCTGAGGTCAAGAAACCAGACCATCCCTCCTACCCCTCCAATATAGAGTTCGTTTTCCGGAGGGTGCTACACCCTGGTGTCGATTCAACACTGCACAAACCTGTTTAGCGGCAAACACCCCCTCCGCCCAAGAACTGTCCTTTCCAACATTGTGCTTCTCAAAACCTGCCCTCCTCAAGATCAGAAATCATTTTTTCGGTTGACTGCCCCTGTCCACGGAGGGCGCTATCGATTCAAGGCCATGCACTACCTCCTCCCATTACAGCACTCTTAGTGATGTGTTTTTAGGATATATTGGGAACTGGCCTATCCAGGAAGGTCTGGCCCTTCACCCCCAGAGTGCTGCCTCAGCTATGAACAGGGGCTTGCTTAAAGGTCAAAGCGACAGTTTCCCTAGGGAGACAGCAACAGATTTTGAACTGAACTGGGCTATTTCCCCTCCTCCCTACAAACTGTTACTTTTACTTGGAGACTGAAGCTTCCTCCGATTTTTCGAGGCGCAAGAGGTTGGCGTATTCCCAGCTAAATATAATTTTGCTAACAAACTCCTGCCAATAAAAATTTATTATTTCCTCATCATTAAGAAATATGTGCCAAATATCCTTATCACACATTAAATTGAATTAAATATATAAATATATATATAAACCATTTTCCACCAAACTTTTTTTCCTGTATCCAGCAAACTTTATTCCGTTTTCCAGCAAACTTTACTCCTGTCTCCAGCAAACATTATTCCCATTTTTCCAACCACTTTTAACTAATAAATTATTAACTTTCATACCAACACAACTATAAGGCATATTTTTGTAAGTAATGACAAACACGTATCTTTATTAAATTTTAACTATTACGATGTAAGCAAATACTCAAGTTAAATTTTATTTTTTAAACATTAAAAAATGTATGTTAAACAAATTTGTTTAATAGGTCTTATACTTTCAATCTGTTTTTCTAAAATATATTTTACATGTAGTTTTCCTACTTCTGAATTTCTACCATAAAATGTGTATATCTTTACGCATTCTTGTCCCTAGAAAACCAATATCGATGTGATATTACTGAAATAATACATATCCAGCCTGAAATGATGGCTATCGGAGCTGAAGTCTGTTAAAGTTCACGATATCTCAACAGATTTTCCTAAAAGGGCAATTTTAACATAAATTTAAAGGGAAATGGCAGCCAATTTGTATCCATTTACTAAAATAGAAGAGATAAATTAAGATTATTCTCAGTGTTAACTCGGCATCTGCTAAGGTCACTTTGTGTGAATGCATGTGCATAGCATTAGCACTAGCGAGACTTAGGGCATTTACTACGATGCCAGGCATCTACTACAACTCCAGGCATCCACTACAACTCCAGGCATCCACTACAACAACAGGCATCCACTGCAACAACAGGCATCCACTACAATTCCAGGCTATCATCCAGTCTATTACAGCTTCAAACGTCCACTACAACAACAGTGCAGCTACTACAATGACAGGTGTCTACAACAACTTCACTATGCATCATCTAGATCTACAAGGGATTTCATCTCTACATCAGCTCGCAACATGTACAATGCATCAAGGTCACTGTTGTGACAATTGTGACTCTGAATGCGTTGAAACATCCAATGCTATTTTAGCTTATGGGAAGGTGAAAACCTTATTGACTTTAGACTGCTCCCAACTGCGAGTGCTGCTGAAAGAATTTATAATTTATTTTGTGGGTCATGAAATTAAACTAGTTTATATGTTCCTTGGTGAACATTTACAAACTGATGAGGATATTATATTCTATTTTCCATGTGATGACTGTCCTTACGAGATGCTTGCCTTTGCTAATGATGGGGACTTGCAACATATGCGGAGGGATTGTTTTTAGTGCAGGCTGGAACAGCTACTTGATGCTAGAATCATTCCAGATGTTGTAATGGACGATTCAGGAGTCGGTGAAGTAGATTCTGAGGCGAGCACTGTCATTTCATAAAATTTATATGAGAGAATTTTTTGTAAATTGTGTATAAAGAAATTTGTGTAAAAAAAGTGCTGTGCTACACTCAGGGTTTCGAAAATTACCAAGACAACTCCTTTGTAATTAAGGAGCTTGTTATTTCTTATGAAACTGACGCTAATGATTCTAAAGTATTATGCTTGAAATCTCCCAGAGCTTGGTACAGTTTAAAACCTGAAGTTAAAATGATATTCCGAGGACCAGACTTACGAGATACATAATCTGAATTGGGAGTCTGTTGACATGGCTTGCAAAAAAACTTTTCAATATATAAATGATGCGCTACTCGAAGACTATCCCATATACGTGCTTGGAAAAATGCAGAAGGAAATTTTAAAAACTTGATCTAATGTTGAGGTAATAAATATCAGAAGATACCACTACTGTTCGAGTATTAATTCAATTGTCCAACACCCTAATACTAATCGCTGTGAGGAAAAAACATTCTGCTCACAATGAAAAACCGAAGCGAAGCTTTAAGAGAATATTTGTACCAACATTTTACCTACGTGTAGATATCTTAATTTTCGGAAACAGGGTTTGTTCCAGATAGCGTAAGATTTCGAGAGAAAAAAATGGAGGAATTCGGCCCAGAGAAGACGTATTCCAGTATTTTTGAGGACACAAGAAAGTATGGTTCTAGTCTCTAGGAGGCAACATATACTTTCGAACACAGATGTGTAAATGGAGATGAACATTGGAATTTCACAAAAAGCTTCAGAGAAAGCATGTATGCAGAATGAGTGTTGTGTGATGAAGAAGAAAACTGTCCTATTTTTAATATGCAGCCTGACAGCAAACCTGTTCTTTTTTGAACCTATGATTCAAAATTCGCAGTGTAGAAATAACCAAAGAACCAGGTTTTCCTCAAATAAAACATAAATTTATTAGAGAATTTTACGACACCTCCATCTTATTGACTGAAACATATATTAATAAGTGTCGGACAAGGGCCCTCCTGTCCCTGTAAGGTTTGTTTGAATTTAAAAGTGTATGATTGAAAGGCATAAAATATTAATTTGTTATAATAAACACACATTGTTGGGAACCAAAGAATGCCGGACTTGTCCATTTTTCTGGCTTTATGCAGAAGTTTAAAATTTATTCTATAACGTGTAAGAATTAGTCTTTTTAATTTGTTCTACACTTATTTGTGCTGTTAGCAAATGTATTGAGTTGATATATGCCGTGAAGCCACCCCGTAATTATTTTATGTACTTTGTGTGAGAAACCTTGTAGTAAGACAGAATGTGGGGGCGACTTGAAAGAGCGAACAGCAAACAGTCAGGGCGGGCGCTCCCCTGCTGCAGAGAGTTGCAGGTGTTAATGTTTGATTGGCTGGGTTCCATCGCTCTGTCCTGAGTGGCTGGTGGAGAAAGCATTGCGCTGTGGAGGCCGACTGTAGAGTGGGGGTGTCGGGAGATATTAGTGTTGTTGGCGGAGTAAGAAGGAACTTCTTCCAGAGCAGTGAATGGGTACACATAGTGTGCTCCATAGTGGCGTATCTTCGAAATACCTTTTGAACTTAATTAATTAAGGGTCTCATGTCATTTTAGTATGATTTAAGACTTGTAAGGATAGAGCCCTGAGTGAAGTATGTCGCACTGGTTGAAAAATTTTAATCAACATAATTTAGGAGAAGAGTTCTACAGTTTGGGCTAAGTGAATTATGTCCTTTTATGAGCATGAACGACGAACATGGGGGCAGAGTTGAGATAGATAAATTGAGACGACGTAGAGAGATGGTTGATTGGTCGAAGCCCCCAATCTAAATATGTTGATTAACTCGCCTCCAGATGCACTGTTTCCTTTGTCAGTAAATATTGAATAGAACTAATCTTATGGAATTGGAGTCAATTCAGATTATTGGTAAATTCTCGTGACTTTATTATCGTAGTGTAATCCTTCGTGTTTGACATGGTAAATCAGTAAATTGGTGTGAATGTCAGCATTAAAATGGTGTCTGATAGGTTTCCGAGGCTTAAAGATTTGTAATATGTCCTTTTATCAGTTGAAAAGCAACTTCTTAATTTTTGTTTACTGTTGAGGATCGTTCTTGTAAATTGTTAGAAATGTCACTCTTGGTGTGAATTATATTTAAATAAATTTAGTTGAAAGAAACTTACTTTTTCATTCGTAGAAGATTTACCTTCAACTATGTTTTATTTAAGTGACAGAATATAACTGTTAAGATGAAACTACTCTACAAAACAGAGAATATAAAGTTATAAGTGAACAATTATGGTAATTGAAGAGATAATTGACAGATAATTTATAATGGAAGGGCTTCACATAACAGTTGAAGTCTCAAACAAACAGAGAGTGCAATTAGTATATATGTAACATTATCAGGTAAATAGATGTTATCTTGGCAAGAAGCAGAAAATTTTACATTGGTTTATGTGAAAGAGAGAAAGTATTTGCAGTTTACATTGTATTCTTTACTGTGCATGCTGTGGTTTAGATTCATTGGTTTCTTATTTAATAGACAATACGCCAGAGTAATGCTTAGTCATGGAATCAGATCTGGTTCCTCCCCCACAGCCTCAGCTTAAATATTTAAGAAAAGTGGTTAATAAGCACTACCCTTTTACAAAAGAGTCCTTGTGTCAAATCATGTTTTCAAGTAGTAGGTTCTGAATCATTTCCTTGCTTACATTGTTGCTATAATATAGTTGTCCATGGACATTGCTTAAAGTGTAATATGACTTTCATGTATGCAGTTTTTCAACTAACTCTTCAATTTCGAATTAAAGGGATTTATGAAATGAACCGTTGTTAATGACTGAATGGGAATATTGCTAGGAGTGTTCTCAAAGGAAGAAAGTATTATTTTATTGTAAGTTAGTGAACATATTTGCTTATTGTGTATGGCATCATGATGCGTTTCTGGCTATTTAATCAATAATAATTAGAATGGAGTGGAGGCAGTATGCCATCCAAGCATTTTAAATTATATGTAACGCTGAGAAGCTTGTAATTTCAGTGAGAGGTCATAGACAAAATAAATAGACTCATTTAGACATATTTGCAGTCCCGGGTTGATATTCTCGGCGAATCTCCATGTCTGCGAAAAGAGCTTTAGGCCATCAGCTACATTAGGCATCGGCGATAAATAAATTAAACTACATATATGCATTAGGGTCGCAATTCCCTTGTTTCGACAGAATATTGGGTGGTGGCAGCATTGCCTCCCCTTTACCATCACTCGGAGATTCGTGAATCCACCTTATCTACCGTCAATACCCTGTTGCTACTGGTCCTATGCTGGTAGTGATATGACATAAGGAACACATCACGCAAATACAAGTCAGTAGCACAATTCTACAAGCGCCATGTGGAATGTGGGACTCTGAGGTTTGGAACAGCATTGTTAATGCTTGGAAATTTTATTCAACAAAGTTATCTTGAACTAATTTTAGCACAGACTGGAAGAACATGCTATTATATAAATAGAGATAATCGTACACCAAAGCTTCAGTTACGATGGAGAGGTTCCGCTAATAACATCAGTATGCTAAAGTTACTCCAGGATTCAGGCAAATGTGCTTTAGAATTGAAAATAAAGATAGTCCTCTACAGATTCAGATATGCAACAGAGATGAACATTTGTGTTTCCCATTAATCAGTCCAAAAGAAACTTTAAAAGTTTTCGATGTATTTTATGGGCAAAATAATTGTCCTTTATATAATTTACTTCCTGACAGCAACCAACCTTGTAAATTAGGTAATCTAGAATTAGAAGCTCAAAGTTCTTAAATCACCAAATACAAGTCCTACAATAAAATCTAATAATAATGCAGAATGACTGTAGTTGCTGTTCTCTTACTACAGTTTGGACAGAACAATGCAACAACAAAGAACATTTTACATATATTGGTGAGTAAGAATTAATTTACCCTTGTGGCATGTGGCAATACAACATTTTTCAAAGCAAGAACATCTGGCTGACTATATAAAGGAGAGCATTCAGTATAAAATCGTCAGTCATGGCTAGTATCTTCAACTCTACTGACGTATACGAGATCCTGCAAATTGGATACAGAAGAGTTTCATTTAACCCTTATGATGGTACTCTACAAGTTTATGTCTGCAACGATATATAACATTGGTGCTGCACTTTCGAAAACCATCTCGGCATTCGCTTTGGTGAAAGAATAGCATTCAACGATTGTGCTGTGGGATATCTTTGCCTCGACAGTGACTTGCCAACAACATTAGAAGGCATGATGATTGCCGGGCTTTGCGAGGAATTAGAAGAGTAAAGGGGAAACGAGATAATCGCATACCAGCACAACAGACCTCACCAGGAAATCACCGTTTGTTGGAAGGAGACCTGTGAACGGGACATCCACAACTTTATTTTCGAGGAAGGAGGATTAGTTTTTTCGTCAATATGTAATTTATATGCGTGTAAAGTGGCTAATCAGAATAATGTTCTCGCCGATTTGCAAGTATGCGTTTATTACTAGACGTTTGTATTCTGTAACTTATATCATAGCATTTTCACATTTTGTTGTTAAGGAAATGTGAGTCAGGCATTCATTTCAAATGCACGTATTCCTCTCAAACTTTTACAGCACATAGTAAACCAAATAGTTATGATTCCACTTTAACTAACTGCAACAGTTCGGAATATGTTATAAACCAGTTCAGACCACATAGGATAGATCGTAAGCGTACACTTAGAGGCCAACACATTGCAATGCCATATAGTGGGGAAGAAAAATGTTTGAAATATTTTATTTATAATACAGACACTGTTTTACCCTATCAGTATTTCCAATAATGTGATAATAATCTTCGTACTTTATATCATTATAGTAAAAACCAAGTTTGGCTGCACGTCTTATACTGCGTGTGGTTCATAAAAATGTTATGTTTATCAAGCAATTAAATTAGCAAAAATAAAATTTAACCCTAAAACCCATATCAACTAGCAAATTTAGAGAGAATTATTTTTTCAATATACCTTGCTGGATCTTCTCAGTCATGTGTTGGTTGTCATAGAAGCAACATGACGTATATCATCCTGCAAATCATTATGTCAGTGTCAAACAAGGAAAGTCCAATATAACTCATGCCCTATTGTGCAATGGACTTTTGCGAGAATTTACAAAGACTTGTGATAAAATTTTTATTTTAAAATAATTTATTTCTTCTTGGAGAATAGAAGTCATGAACCCATACAGTGCAGTGACAACAAGAAATGTCCAGTGTGTTATATGACTGCAAACACACCTCTTCCTTCTAGTAGTGAAGATGTGTACTCTCATTATGTTCAATAATATACAAATTTGGTTGAAAGCAAAGACATTTGTGTGCAAACAGATAGGGCATAAGAAACACTCCCTCCTTGAAAGCAGAGGTCAAGAAGGGGAGCTGGATCCAATATTAAGAAAATGCATGAAAACTTTGTTCACAGAAGTTTTCCAATAGTTTATAAAAATAATTGTTTTAAAGAAAAAATTGTGTGTATGCATATTATATATATATACACACACACACACATACACTTGTGTCTGTTCAATATTTTGTGTTATCCTGTAGTTGTTTTGGAGCGATCTGTATTTGCTAGTATTTGCTGTATTTTTTAAATAATACTTGTATAATTTATGTCACAACCTGTACTTTTTTATATGTTTTGAATCATCCTGTACTTATAGGTGTATTTTTTTTTCAAACAAGTGTGTAATTTGTTTATATTATGGAGAAAAATTTATACTTGCTTTTCTCTCTCTCTCTCTCTCTCTCTCTCTCTCTCTCTCTCTATATATATATATATATATATATATATATATATATATATATATATATATATATCTGTGTGTGTTTGTACATATTCTGTAAATAAATTAATGCTTTAAAATGAATCCCTTTGTACTTTTATTTAACCTATTCCTTTTCAAAGTGAAATTGTTTTCCTAAGAAAACTATTTTCTCTGCAGAAAGAGAGAGAAAAAGTATGTTGCATTAACCGAAATAATGTTGTAAAGAAAAAGAACAGATAAACACACTATTAGTTTACCAAAGAAAATACCATTCAACTAAAGATATATTAGAATATGACAAAGATGACTGCTGGCAAAAATGACGTAATACATAAAATAAGTTGTTAAATGTTGCCTGCCTCATTAGAGTAATCAGTTCATACAAGGAGACTCTGGGTTCTAATCCTGGATAAGGCATGGTTAATAGTAATATAGAGTTTGTGGGTTCGATTTCCGGGTAAGGCATGGTTGATATAAACTAGGTTTGAGTCCTGCTTAGATCATGTACTATTAAATCTAGTTTCTGACTTTCAGTGTTGGGTAGCTATGATTGTAATACATCTGTTCTGGGTTCGAGTCTCGAGTTAGGTACGAATGTAACGTTGTAAAAGTAATAATGAACCTAACACTGTTAATTAAAAAATATATACAATAGCTTGATAATCGTTTGTTTGTGATAGGGATGTAAAAATGGAGTATTAAATTAATTTCAACTCGTGTTGTGAGAAGATCATATTGTAATGACAATAGTTCGTGTCGTTAAGTATTAACATCATTCAAACTTAGTGGCTTAAAATCAGCCAAATACATGTTTAATTCTAACATATACATGCTAAATTTTGGGTAAAGTCCTTTTTATTGTGTTACATTTGCTTCAGAAATGTGTTAAAACCATTTATATTACGTGATATGTATGTTATATACATTTTGATAATGATTTACAGAACATCAATTTGCTGATCGATCTTCATGGAGGTGAATCTCTTACCCTTTCGTGCTCGGACAGTATGTGAACTGGTCCGCACTTTTCAAGGGCACTGGTTGCCCGTCCACCAGCCACTACCGGGATGTGATGTGACGGGGTTATGCAGTAAATGAACTTCTACCACCGGCTGGGGAATTCGCCTACTTACTTGGGAACTTACACACGTCTGCTGGAGCAACCACTCCGGACTGTCGCCTGCCTGTCTGGGCGGAACAATGCTCAACCAGCTTGACCTCGAGTTCAAGTTTCGTTTCAAGCTTACCAGCTTCACTACCAAAGTTAATTTTGAGTGGTTAATTTTGGACTTTTTTTTATTCTGTTGCTGCATTTTGTCGAAACTTATCGTAAAAATGATTACAACATTTTTTTTTTTTTCATTTTGAACACATTTTTCAGAAATTTTTCTTAAAATCGTTACAACTTTTGACCAAGTCTTAGGAATCATAAAAAAATTTTAACAAATTGAATAATGGCTCTTTGAAATCGTAAAACAAGTCTTAGCAATCGTAAAACTTTTTATCAAATTGAATTATAGGTCTATAAAATTGTAAAACAAGTCTTTAGATTCGTAAAACTTTTTATCAAATCGAATGATAGGGCTTTAAAATTGTAAAACAAGTCTTTGGAATTGTAAAACTATTTGTCAAATTGAATGATGGGTCTTTGAAATCGTAAAATAAGTCTTTGGAATCGTAAAATGTTTTATCTAATTGAATTATGGAGCTTTGAAATAATAAAAAAAAGTGTTTGAAATCGTAAAACAAGTGTTTGAAATCGTATAACAAGTCTTAATAATCGTAAAACTGTTTATCAAATTGAATGATGGGTCTTTAAAATTGTAAAACAAGTCTATAAAATTGTAAAAAAATGTCTTTAGAATCGTTACATAAAATTTATTCTGAGTGTGATATATTTTTTAGAATTCTTTAAAAGTAAGTGTTTTTAATCTTAGTTAATGTTAATTCATATGTGTGTATTACTGCATGTGTGTGTGTGTGTGTGTGTGTGTGCATGACTGTGAGTGTGGGGGGGAAGATGAGAAAATTTAATTCTAGATGTAATTTTTTTTATGTATATTTGAGTTTATTTAGCAGATTTGAGAGGGAGATACACGTTAACAGCCAGTAGAAGTTATTGCACTATATGGAAGAAGGCCATGTCAATAACACATAGCCTGGCCTTCTTTTACAGTTTAAATATTCTCAAAGTATGTGAAAAACATCTGAATCTATCGCCGAATATGCTGAAAAACTTTTGGTCAAGTAGGTGCAAGAGGGTGAGTGCAGGGGAAAGGTGAGAAAATTTAATTCCAGATGTAATTTTTATGTACTTTTGAGTTAATTTAACAGAGTTGAGAGGGAGAATCAGTTGAACCACCAGTAGTAGTTGTTGCACTAGATGGAAGAAGGCAGTGTCAATAACACATAGCATGGCCCTCTTTTCACTGTTTAAATATTCGCAAAGTATGTCATAAACATCCAGAATCGATCGCTGAATACTCTGAGAAATTTTTGGTCAAGTGGATGCATGAGTATGAGTGCAGAGGGGACTATCTGTATGTGTATTAAAGTATGTGGGAGACATAGAAAGAGATATATATGTATATATATATATAAATTATTTTTAAGTTTCAGAAAATTTTACTTCTAAAATGCAAGTATTCTGGATTGTGTAGTTGTAAAATTATTACATGTTTAGTTTTAGAGCATAAAATAATTGAATTTTAACTATTTTTTAAGAATTTGATAAAAAATTTTGACAATTTTTATAATGTCTTGAGTGTAACAGTTTAATTACGCTTGCTAAAATTCATTTTCGGAAAATTTTTTGGCGTAAATGACTTCTACAGTGTACCCTACAACAAATGTTTACCATGCAATAATGATAATTTGTTTACTGTGTAATATTCAAGATTTTTACAGTTTATGTTCATCAATGACTTTGATGGTGTACACTTGTTTTGATTTTGTAAGATTCAAATATTTAAAAAAATATTTTAAAACATAATTTTAGATGTAAATTTTTTCACACAAAATAATGTTTAAACAGGGATTAAACTGCAATGCATAAGCATAAGTTTAACATTTATTCAAAATGTTGTAAGCGCAGTCTGCTTGCTTTAAAACTTGAGTCTACTTGGAAGATTCTTATGATTCGGAGAGTGCTGAAACCATTTCACAACTGACTTTCGAGTCGATTAGAAATATTTCACAAAGGGAATCAGAAAATAATTCGTTTTCCGATTTTGCAGTCCTAGTGGAGCCTTTGCCAAACCTGACATTGGAACTCATGGCTACGGCATTCGCGGGAAGAATAAATGACGTGCGGACACTTAACGATTGGCTTGACAGCAATGCTGACTTTTACCATATTTTCCAGAGGTGTAAAGTCTCTTTATTAAGCTCAATAATGGCATCACCCATGTCTGTTAGAGTTTCAGTTACCATAGCGTGTAAGTATTTGAAAGCCCTCGCGGCGGAGGAAGGCACTACAGAAACTTTGAATTTTCAAAGCAAAGCACTCCCTGCCCTACATTCATCCGATGTGGGTTTAATCTAAGGCGATGATATAGTTCATTATCTCACAAACAGACTTGAGAAGTTTAGTGCACATGGATCTAGCTGGAGTCTGCAAATATTGACATAAATGGATGTGCATGTGAGCCAATATCGGTCATTCACTGTCGGTGCTCTGAACACTTAACTGCCGAAGTTTATTGCAAATCGGACAGCTTGTGTCGATGTACACTGCCCAAAGGGAATTTGTTTCCACTACACCATAATAGCATCTTTGTATCCTGTCACACGACATGTTTATAGAGCTACTTCATATACTAAATATCACAAGGTTTTGAATATCGAAGGCCTGTCGACACCTGCAGTCATACAGGATATTTACAAGTTTGAGAAGAACAATTCTATTTTTATCGATATCTTCTCTCTGGTGGACAAAGATGGCAATATAATTGACGAAACTTGCGAAAAGGGGGGGGGGGGGGGGGTTGTAGTACCAATGCGTATTTCTCCTGTACGTCATGACAAACATTTGAATATTTTGGCAGTTTGTGCAAGTGGAAATGCTGCTCATTGGCATTTTGTCTGTATTAGAAATTTGTCCCGGCTGGTTGTTAGTAAGCTGAGTAAAAGGAAATGTAAGAAATTTGTTTGCGAGCATTGCTTGTAATACTTTGTTATTGAGGAGAAACTTGCATATCACACTATTCTTTGCCAGCAACAAAAAGCTGTTCGCAATACTTTCCCCACTGGGAACAACAAGTACTTGTAATTTAAAGATAACAGCAAACAGCATAGATTGGGTTTCATCGCCTATTGCGATGTTGAAAGTTGCCTGAAACCCATGTATACTTGCATACCTAATGATGAAACTAGTAATACCACTACCATCAACCAACATGTTCCATATGCTTGCAGCATTTTGTTGGTCTGCTCATGGAATCAAAGTTTATCTAACTATTTTGAGTTTGTGGGTGCTAATTGTATATACCAATTAGTTGAAAAATTAGTTGAACTTACAAAGTGGGTTGCAGGAATTTACAGCGTGATTGTTTCAATGAAGCCAAAAAAAAAACCCCTGCTGATGAAGCTAGGTTGGCGGCTCAGAAAAGTTGTTACATTTGTAAAGAAACACTTGGCGCAGATGGTATTGTGGTTGATCATGACCATCTAATGGGCGAAATCAGACTTCGCGCACATAATAAGTGCAATTTAAATTTCAGACTGCCCAAAATAAAACTTGTTGCTGTTTTTCATAACCTGTAAAACTATTATACACACTTTCTCATAAAGTAATTGGCTGAACGTCATGTGCCACAACCTGATGGAACTGTGGTAATCGAAAACCCAGGTAAAATTCAAGTGATTGTAATGACCCTAGAGAAATACAAATGTATTACCAAACATATTCCCAATTGGACTGGTTTCAATGGAAAGGTGAAATATTTCAAATTGCATTTTATTTATTAATTCCAATTCATGAGCGCCTCACTGGAAACTTTGGCAGGTAATTTGTTACCTGTGCAATTGAGTATCACCCACTCACTGTTTCCAGACAACACCCTATTCCAGTTGGCATAACTGAAGGGAGTTTTTCCTTATGACTTTCTAAAGTCTCCAGATGGTCTGATGTGCAAGTCACTCCCACTAAAGAACGCATTTTATACTGTGATGAGAGGCGAAGGCATTAGTGATGAGGATTACACTCACACCAAAGCTTTCAACTGCATAAACTTGTTGCAGTATGCCATTCATTACTTACTTGTGGACACCCGTTTGCTGGCTGATGTATTTGAGAATTTCAGGACCGTATGTTTGGCTCATTACGGTCTTGACTCCGCCATGTACACCACAGCTCCGTCTCTATCATGGGATGCTTTATTGTCAATGACACATGCGCGACAAGAGCAGGTGACTGACCCAGACATAAATCTTTTTTGTAGAACGTGGGGTTAGAGGCAGCACTATCCAGGTTTCAAAACGACATTCAGAAGCCAACAATGTTTACATGACTGAGAACTACGGCCCTAGTGTGGCATCGAAATATATATGTTATTTCAACGTCAATAGTCTGTACAGTCATACAATGCGATCCAAGCTTCCGATTGGCAATTTTGAGTGGGTTGAGGCTGGCGTGTTTTCAACATGGGATTTTTCAAACACGGTGAATGACGGTGATACTTGTTTTTTTTCATGAAAGTTGATCTGTCTCTTCTGGAGGAGTGTCATGACGCACTCACTGATCTGCCTTTGGCCCCAGAAAATGGCTTGCCCCCAAACGGCTTGCATGAGAAACTTCTTTTAACACTCGCACCACAGATGTAGTATGTTATACACGTGAAACACTGAAGCAGTGCTTGAAGTATGAGGCCAAACTTGACTCTGTTCATCGCGTTTTGCACTTTGAGCAGAAGCCTAGGATGGTTCTGTAATAGAGTTTATCATTGATATACATACCCAAGCTGCAAACGAATTCGAAAAATCATTTTTAAAGTTAATGAATATTTCCATTTATGGAAAAAAACTTGCATAATGTCTGGCGGAAAAGGGGCATCAGAGTTGTTTCGAGGTGTGACATGATCTACAGGGTTGCAGAGCTGATATGACGTCTGACATTCCAGGCAAGACAAATTATCAATAAGAACTTTGTCCTTATCGAAATGTCAAAGAGTTCTATTGCATTCAACAAACTTTTGTACACTGGGGTTGCCATTCTAGATCTTTAAAATTAATCCTCTACAAATTGAATTATCAGTACATACATACAGCCTTACACCTCCTTTATTGTGACACTGATTCCTTGGTATATTCTGTTGCTTGTGATAGCATCTATAAATTTATAACCACAGATTTAAAGTTGCGGTTTGTTACATCCAACTATGTGCTCGATAACACACAAGGACTCCCTCGCGAGAACAAAGGCCATACCAGTGTGATGAAAGATGAATGTGCTGGTTGCATCATCACACACTTTGTGGGTTTGCATCCTAAGCTTTATGCATACATTGTTGGGAATGAACAATGTATACATAAGGTGAAGGATGTAAAACCTAATGTGTTACAGTCACTCAGGTATGAGTATAACGAGATTGCCTCGAAAATTGCCCAAGTATACTGGGGACCCAATATAAGTTTTGTTCTTGTGCTCATCAAGTCTACACTGAACACATAACCAAGGTAGTGTTGTCAGTGGTACATTGAGGCAGATGGAATATCAACCTTACCTTGGGAGCACTATCGAATAAATAAGTAATTTTTTCCTCCCTACAATAGTTTCAACACCACAATAAATGCATCACACCCCATCACCACAACTGACACCAACATGCTGCCGATGGTGTCGATCTACCACCACCACATGCACCGCCTGTTCCACAACCAACTTCACAGCTAACTATTGCTGCCTACAACATGTGTTGCATCACCATGCAATGCTTCCATTCCCTGTTTGCCTATTTGTAAGGTCTATCTGTATCAAGAATACAACTATCTTCAATACATAATAAGAAGAATAAAGTCATAGAGAGACAACTCATCTACACAAAACTATGTGTATGTGAGTGTGATATACCCTGTCGTCGGTGTGTACATGTAGAAATAACCTGGATATGACACAATAAATGAACACCTTAGATGTGCATGTCAACGAACACACAACACAAATGTGCTGTTATTGAGAAAAACTTGCTGTAAATAGATAGGAAAAGAACGTCAACACAACTATGTATTATATCAGTAAATAAATAATTTCTAATGAAATTTTATATGTAAAAAATTGAATACTATGACTTGTTATTTATTAGTTTGAAAAATCCCCATGATATTATCTAATATATTGTGTTTATTACTTAACCAAAATTTTAAAAAAGTTTTGGTAATCATATTTATATGTATTGCTATTTACTGTTTTTTAGGTTTATGGAAATTTATCGTGCTGGGCTTAGTATTTTTCTTTTGGGGTTGTGGCAAATTTCGTTATACGACTGTGTTTCAAACCCAGTAGGGCAAAGGTACAGTGTTGTGGTAAATAGATAGACGTGTGTGTAAATTAATAACTTCGTCTTAAAAACAGTTCAAATTTTAAATGTATAAATAGTGCTAATCAAATATTTGAAACCATGCACACACATTGCCAGCATATCGACCATGATGCACAAAGGCACGCAATTTCACAGACACAATGATTAACAATACACATCTCACAGTATATTTATTACTGCTGTGGAAACACAGATTTATCACAACATCGTAACTTATCTAGGTAGGTATAAAAAACACAATGTCTACAAACATGATGTATTCATTTGAAGAATTTTTCTGAGTAAAAATAATTTATGTTTCATTTCATAAAAAGCAACACGCCATGGCTGCCAACTTCACTGGGTAACTGCCCCATCATATCTAAATGTATTAAAATACATATTCAAACATTAAAATCTTTTTCAGTTGTAAATTACAAATTCAAAAATCATTATTTTGCTGTAATAAGTATGAAATATGATACAATTGAAAACATGTATAACTGTTGCTTATTAGCGAAGTGAAATTTCCCGAGTGTGAAAGAGACGAAGAAATAGAAAGAAGGCCACAAGCCTCGCCAGCAGACAGTTTTTCAATTGCTTTCTCGCTCGATAAAAACATACCATACCATTATGGCCTACTCATGATATTTTCCGCTGTTATTTTAAACTGTAAAAATGTGATATGTTCCCATCGGGCTACTTAAATATTTAAATATTCCGATAGGCACTGTATAATTTACAAATAGTATACTAAAAAATTAGGTGAAATAATATTTTAACTTTGAACTATTTGTTACCGGTCGTTGCCAACACATTGCTGCACTCGGTGTTGATAATTCATAATTAAAATGAAATAAATATTACAAGTTATAAAAGATATTCAGGTAAAGGTTCATTTATTCAGTAATGCAGTACTCTAAAGTTAACCACAGTGTTATATATTTGTGGAATAAAGGTTATTGAAAAAATTGATGACATGTTATGCCTAGAGAGTTTTTTCAAAGGTTGATTTTCATAAGTCACTTCCAATCGGGA
Organism: Dryococelus australis; assembly: GCA_029891345.1. Lineage (NCBI taxonomy): Eukaryota > Metazoa > Arthropoda > Insecta > Phasmatodea > Phasmatidae > Dryococelus > Dryococelus australis. The sequence goes on along the minus strand of CM057002.1, from coordinate 104,601,477 downwards.
ATGGGCTATAGTCAAACTTTACACAAAAAATAAGAAAACGTAATTGAAAAAAACTTCTTAAAAAAATCAGAATTATACTCTAACACTTTTATACATTTGTGTACTTGTAGGATGAATCAAGTTCTATAAGTAGCTTGGTAAGGAAATAGGTTATGTCAGTTGTAAATTTAAACTCAGCAATGCTCCACGTAACAGCTTATAAACAGGTACACGTTATACGATCCACTCATTCATCGAGTATCCTCCAAGATGTTCATATGTGTTTTGGGGAGCTCCTGGTGCCATTTCATTACATGTATTTTTTATTTACTTGGAAACATTAATTTTGTTTGGAATTTCAGAGTTTACACCTCAATCTATATTCAAACAGTGTTTCACTGAGCTCGCAGCTCGACAGACGTGTTTTGGGAGAGGTGCAATTTTACTATGGGTGTTAATAAATTAATTTTTTTTCTACATGTGGATTACGTTTCTAAAGTTCCTCCTCACCAGTCTCACACACAGACAGATAGGTAAGGTATGTGCAAGAAGCATCAAGTAGTGTCATATATCATGTTACTGTGTTTGTTTAATTTATATGAACATTTTGTTGTAGATTGTTAATTCCATACTCAGGTAATTGTCATATTCATGAAGTTGTGTTCGTTCATTATACTTCTCTCTCGTGCAAATTACATTGATAGCATACAGCTCGGGGTAGACTAATTCATCTCTCTGTGTTTAATTTCATACTGGAGATTCGCATAATTCCACTTATTTTTCACATAGTCGTTTGAAATTTGCGATTCGATGTGCCAGAGCTCCAAGGGTGAGGACGTACCAGAGCTCCTCACAAAAAGAAAGAATGAAAGAAAATTCACCCTTAACACACTCTTGCACCAACAAAAAAATATAATTAACCCTTTCAATAAATTTTACCCTTTCAATAAATTTTACCCTTTAAATTTTTGATTGAATTAAGATCGGATTAAGATTTAACTCTTCTAATCAACTCTGTAATCCATCAATTAATCCCAATTAATCCAAGGTGGCCTAGAAACCCCACGCCCCTACTACTGGCAGGTGTTCATCGCTCAGTCTGATTCTATTAAAGCATTGTTTTAGGTCGTTAATTGAAATTGCCGTTCTTACGTTCAAACCCCTTTTGTTCATGATAACTAGAAGTGTGGCTAGGATATTTGGAATTTGATTTCAAGCTACTATTAACATTCTTTTTAGGTGTTTGACTTTTTGACTTTTTAATGAATCGCTCTAGAAGTGGCTCACGGCCTTGACATCAGCAATTGTAGTGTATTTTGGTGTCCTGTTGAAAGCACTCATTGCTGTTATAACGTAATATTTCAAGACTTCCCAAGTCTTATATTGTGACCTAACTAATACATTGAATATTGTTTTTAAGCATTTAGAGTTTTTTTCTGTAAGTTATTTTCACACAACATATATACTACCTGCTTAATCTATCTTTAGTATAGGCTTTGGTGGGCCGCTTTGTCACCCTACACTTTAATCATATTCATTACGTGTTATTAGGCTTCTCGAGAGGCATTTGGCTATTTTATGTTATAATTTGTGATAGATGTAATAATATGTGTATTTTTATCCCTTAATATGTTATGTATGATCAAGTCTGTGTGGGCTTTACTGGTCAGCTCTATTCATTGATGCCCACTAGAATTTTTTTATATTTATGAACGCCTTAATTGTAAACTCTTTTGGTCTCAAATAAATAATGCTGCAATCTAAAATGTGTAAAATCTGGTTATTTGTGTAGCATTACAATCTGATATGTAGGGCATGCCGTAATTAAGGAGTATATTCGGTTAATTTAGTGCATCGAAATAACTGAAAACATAGAAAATCAATATTATAAATAATGATATGGCCTACTGAACAGCAAATATATATATATATATATATATATATATATATATATATATATATATATATATATATATATATATATATATTAAACTTCTTGTTTCTGATATAAAACAATTAATATCAACTCTAACAATGTAGCAATCGTTCTTAAAAAAATGTAAGTGCATCTTCCATTCAGAAATATTTAGTTGAAGTAATATAAATTAAATTTTTACAGGAGGTTAGCTCCTGACGCTGCCATAGTTGCAGCTGTGTACACTTCTGATAAGCGGGGCATTGCCACTTATGTCGTGCAGCTGATTAAGCACTCTACATTTGTCCCACATATGGAACTTCGCACAACACAACTTTCCAAAGCACAACTGTGAGTAGTGTTGGCCCACAAGCTACAATATCTTTGTGAGTACAGCAGCATCTCCGCCGGCTGGCTGTATGTTAGAACACAGAGATAGCTGCACACAAATTTCCAAAGCACAACTGTGAGTAGTGTTGGCCCACAAGCTACAATATCTTTGTGAGTACAGCAGCACCTCCGCCGGCTGGCTGTATGTTAGAACACACAGATAGCTGCACACAAATGTCTTGCGCTAAGGACTTTTCATGAAAACTAAATAACTCAGACTTGTCGACAACGGGCATGGAATTATTAATACCTATAGCTCGCGTCTGTTCGTAAAGCGACGTTAAAATCTATTATAATTTTTTTTTTCACACCGGTCAGTCGGAGAGCCATGGATATTATTGTTTCCCGTCTATAAGTGTTTTTCTGTTTCCTGTATATGAGACAGACGTTTTCCAAATTACAGCCGCAATTACAAATGAACCACGTTCACTAATATGAGCGATGTTTTCACGACACAGCTCGGTTGTAAAACAGCAGATTTCTTTTCCTAGGCTCTTTTTAAGTCAGTATTAAGGCATTTTTATAGTAGTCGACCCTTAAGGTCAAGTGACAGTATTTAATATGTACCTTGAGTCAAGATGGGAAATATGTTACTTTATGAAATACTTATGTCTGCGATAGTCAAAAAAGTATTATATGTGCAATTAAAATTTAAGTACTTATTTTATGTTTTATATTTTAAGTAATTTTTCAAATTCTAAATTTTAATTATTTATTTTCAGTGTATTTTAAGGATTATTTTATAAGTATTTTTTGACTATTCCAGTCTTACGGTTTTTCATTTAGACAAAGACATGCAACAAGTTTTTCTTTTAAAGTATTTTTTATATATGTTTCTAAGTTTTAACATTTTAGGTATATATTTTTTAACCTTCATGTAATATTTTTTTTTACTATTCCAGACTTTATTTTATTATTTAATTGCACATATAATACTTTTTTGACCGAAGCAAAAGTTATTTTTAAGAAGGTAGTCTTGGGGTAACGTTGGGTTTGTTTAAAATTGCACTGTTTCGTGATACAATATTTTTCTTATATGTGGCAGGAATTTAAACCAATATGTCATTTTCAAAAGAATACAAAAAAATTGTTTTTGAAGCAAAAAGCAGGGGATTGGAACCTAACACTATAATGCAGTGGTTAAAGACACTCCTCATTTTAATTTATTAACATTTACTGTGGCACGCATATGACCCTTTAACAAAAATATACACAATCAACGCAAAGCCACGAATATGTATGCCAGTCGTCAACATATTAACCGTGATCTGGTAGCGCGCCTGCGGACAAGGCTGGCATTCACGTGATGACGTTAGAGCAGTGCGCACGGGCCTTATATATAGTCGGTGTTGGCTGGGGCAAGGAACGGGACTCGTCCACAGTAGCAGTAACGTCACAGCTCGCGATAACTGTTACCGCTCTAGTGTGACTGTTCTGCTCAGATGACAGCAACGGACAAGCTGCCGAATGGAATTCTAATTCCCGGGGCGTGGTTATCATACGTAGCAACTGCTTATGCCGTGCCGTTCGTACAAGCAGAAACCTTAGGCTAAGAAATTGCAGCTTGGACATTGCTACTTATTCCAACACTTTGCATATAATTTACACAACCACAAATCAGATGACAGCTTCGTACATATGTATTGCACAGGGAAATAAAAGAAATATTTCATTCTACCAAATACCAAGGGACACGAATTATGCACTTGTCAATTTGTTACATTTTCAATTGTATTATTAAAGAGTGAGTGGAAATATTTGGACGGATTTTAACAGCGTGGATTTGGGAGTCGATGAGTCTGACTAATGTGAGTATTGAGCAGCGCCGGAATAAGGGAGGGGGAAATGGGAGATCCCCGAGAAAACCCGCCGACCATTGGCATCGTCTGGAACGTGTTTTAAAAGAAATTATTATATTATCTTAATGGAAGCAAATGCTTTTCAGTGTCACGAAATTATTGCGTAAAAATAACCCAGTAAAATAATTACTTTAGTATGGTTTTTTTATTACAGTTGTCCTATACACTGCTATTCTGAACTTCGGGTGCAAAATTGTGAGATATTCGATGTGGAAAATGTGATACAAAATACGTAAGTAGCAATATATCGTAGGGTTATTTTCCAAATTGTTGTTTTCAACAAATGCTGTTAAAGGCCTGACATTTTGCAAAAAAAATACCACGTTAAATAATAGCAAAATTCTCGCTCTTTTTGTCGTCCTGTTCCATTACTCACGCGAACTAGACTTTTGCTATTTTTATGCATTTTTGTTGACCAAATCATTTGAAAAAGTATGACTCAGAAATCGCAGATGTATTATAAGTTACGTGTAATTTATATTCTTAGATTAAATTTTTGCCACGTCTTATGTAAATGTTAACCAAATATGTTTTTGAGCCAAGCAAATTCGTCTACTTGGCATGGTTCAAAAGGATGATATTCCCTTTGAAGTCAATTCAAGAACAAATTATATTCCTTGTTGTCTCATATCTGGTGACTCATTCTTAACTCAGTGTGCTGTCCAGATGATGGTAAATTAACAGCATAGAATGTTTATACTTTTTTTTATAAAGCAATCTCTGCCTTTGAAAAAAAAACACGCCACTGAATGAGTTCAAGAAAGTAATACTCAAGTTCGATTCTCTTTCCCACTAGATCGAAAAAATAAAAATATTCCAATTTAGCTTTTTGAGTTCGATGGTTAAATGTAGTTAATACTTGAACTTTCATTTTAAAAAATTAGCTGATATAAGCAGATTTCTTTCCTACCTAAAGTCTTATAAGTCCACAAAATTACTGTGATTTCTGAAGCCATTTCTTTTTTAAATTCAATTTCCCACGAAATAATACCAATTATACTTTTTGAAAAGTTAAATTATCTTTCTTGTTCATACGGGGACTCTGTAGTGAACTACTGTATGCATAATCAGTATTCGCACTTGCACGCATATCTAAGCAAATATATTCTTGGATTACGACATTTTCCTAGGAAATCTAAACAACAATTATATACAGTAAACACATTTTACTTTCTCCCTATTAGTAGTAGGGAATAGTACGTTCATGACAAGTATACTAGAAGTCGAGATCCGGGATCAGGGTGTCCGCCATTTTTCTCTCAAAATCACTTGTTTTTAACCAAAAATGACTTCATAAATCTATTGTTTTACCCCAAAGCGATCCTTTTCCCCTCAAAATCGCATGCTTCAACCAAAAATACCTCAAAGTTTCCTTGTTTTTTAATTTCCAATTTTTTCCTAAATTTGTGGGAAAAAAAGAGCCATGTGCCAGAATTTCAAAAAGGACACCCTGAAAAGGCCATTTTCAGTCATTTTCTCTAACAAGGATCAGTGACTCAAGTAAACTTAAGAGCCAGGAGAACGGGACTCAGAACCTATCCTTAAAATATTTGCCCTTTTTCCATTTAAAAATCCGTCTTTTTTCCTTTCAGAATTACATTTTACCTAAATATTTCTTTTTGCGTAATAATTTCTCTTTTTCCTTAAAAATTTACTTTTTTCTAAAAAAAATTCCGAAAAATTTAAAAATTTAAGAACATAACATGTTAACCACACACTCATCCCATCATTCTAAACACCAAACACAACCCTTTCCTACCCACCTTCCAATACTAAAAAACAAAGAAAAATCACAAAATAATGCAAAAAATATACCAAAAATCGTAACTCCAGGATGTATGACATGGCATTATTGCCATCAGACACCAGCCAACTATCATACCACCCATCAAACAAACCACCTGGTTTACCAACCACCCATACCAGTAAAAATGCTGACCACCACACACCTAAGACATACGAAACAAAATATAAGCGACCCTGTTGACCAGAAATACTGGTTACTATATCAACTATAACCCAGCATACTTCAGTCATGTCACACAGATCACATTGTATTCATAGAATGCAAAATAACAACTACTCATTTCATACCACCCACACCATCAATTAATCACACCAACCATAACATACTACCTGACAACACTACACCATACCGAAGATTAATATAAATCACTATATCCACCAACAAAACAGTTAAGTATGTTAGCCATCCATACTAATAGTTGCTCATAAAAACCTAATAGATAGCATACGTCCAGTATACTTTACAACCATATCGATAACCCAATGTTACTGAGTGCCAAAAAACAATATAATACCTTTCACCAATACATGATCTTGCCTCAGTTATGTGACATCGAAAGCAAACAACAAATTTGCAGACTCGCTCAATAGCGCCATCGCTCCATTGCACCATCTCTCCATCATTCTTTCGCAATCTTTGACAATTTTTTGCATTATTTCGCAAAACTTTCGCAATCTTTGCAATATTTCGGTGACCCCCCCCCCCCCCCCCCCCCACTCCCCCTTCCACACAAACCATATGTATAGATATTTCATTCGTTCGCCAACTATATGAGGCATGAATATATTATTTTATATATGCAGATAATTCATCATGTTCATTGCATGCATTATTGATTATCAGCCATTAGTTGTATGGTGCATGGCCGATGCTGGTTGACAAGCTATTGACCGACTAATTCGCGAGCTAAAATGAACAGATGCTGGATAACTCACCATCCATACTGCTCACTCGCGAGCTTGCCTACGATGATAGCCAGTGTAGCACCATCCAGTCAGGAGTCTGAATTTTTTCCCTTGCTCGTGTAAGACTTGTACATTTTTTCGCTGGTGTAGATATTATCTTGCACCATATGTAAAGACTTAAAAAATTTCCATTGCATATATGACATAGAAAATTTTTCATGTTGTGTAGGACAAAATTGTTAATGTTTTGTTGGATTTTTTTACCAACCTCGTATAGGACTCAGAATACTTTCCATTTAGTCACTAATTTATCATCTTACTCGACATCCACTATACTTAACCTAACTCCACTCCAGTATCAACTTAACCTAACTTCACCTAACCTAACATAACCTAACCATCATGTAAGAACTCATTTAGACACCTTGTGTAGGAATATGACAAAATGCAGTTAGTCAACTTCGTACCACCCTTATGTAAGACTTTGAGAAATTTTCTCATTTAGTCACTTTAGTCCCACCTCGTGTAGGACTAAAAATATATTTTCATTTTGTGTAGAACTCGTAATATTTTTTAACTTAGTCACGTCCATTCTACCTCATATCAAGACTTCTAAACTTTACCCCTGATGTGGGACTCAAACTTTAGTTAGCGATTATGCAAGTCGTGCCTCCATGATCGTCGATGTCAAAGGAATATCTTCGTATTCGCAATTCACTTTCGTTGCATGGGAGCACTCTGACAAAACCCAAATACTCGTTCCAGCACACCTATCCCCATTCTCTTGTCCCATCTTCCCATTTCCCTACTACTGGTAATGATCAAATATGTTAACTTTCTATCAGACTTAGAAAAAATACGGTAATTTTTCGCAGTATTCATGTGTGCTTGATATAAAGATTTAAGCAGGCGCCAAAGGTGAGGTACTGTTTAGGGCTCTGAGTTCAAGACCTGAAAATATTTAAAAAATAATAATAATATTTTTATTGGACTTAGAAAAAGTGCGGTAATTTTTCACAATATTCGTGCGCAACTGATACATAGTTTTAAGCAATTTACAAAGGTGATGCATTGGAGAGGGACCTTAATTCGGAGCTCGGAACAATAAAAATACATTAATTTTCTCTTGGACTCAGAAAAACTCGATAATTTCGTTCAGTGATGTTAGAAAGTATATATACAGCGCCGACGTACGCAGATACCTTAGTTGATGTTTAGACATTGAGAAGTTAACATAGATTTTTGGAAGCGCTCTCTCGTCATACCACAAAGATGAATTGCGAAAACAAAGGTCTGCCTTTGACCTTAACTAACATGGAACCGCAACCTGTACCATCGCTAACTGGTTGTCTCCAATGTCAATCCTGCGATAGAATATTCACCTATGGTCAAAATGCTCGACGACATGAGAGAACGGCCTGCACGAAGAGACCTTTTTGCACGATGAAGTATTACGACAATGTTCACATGCAGCTTTGGCAAGATGATACAATGAAGGAAGATAGTCATATCTGCAAGCGTTCGTCTACCGGGAGCCGGCAAGTGATGTCATCAATAACTCATCCTACATCGATGGGTACTGTTTCCGCAGACGATAATGACGAGACAGTTAATGCCAAGGACGAAATGAGTGCAGTACAGTCGGTTTGTGCAGGACGTACATTTGCAAGATGTCCACGTGAAGTCGATGAACTTCAAAATAAACGACCAACAGCTCTAAATACTGATCAACATACAACTACTGCTACAAAGTAAAGTAATCCTGATAGTTCGATCAAGCAGGTAGTGAAGACGATCATGAAGACAGCATTGATGATGACTATGGTGACAGTGATAGTGCTGAAGGCGATGATTATTCCCTCGACGGTCCCACACATTCCCCCAACGAGTTTCCTTCGACAAGTGATGTGAAGAAGGCAGAAGACTCCGAGTATACTGACGATATGTTTGCCGAAGATCCCAACAAACTTGTAGACAGACTTAAATATTTGCTCGATAAGCAACAACGTGGTGATTACTCGACCATGAAAGATGTGGTTACAATCATAAGAGCACTTAAGGATCGGTCTTATATCAAATTATGTGATGAACTGCTTTCTTCTGAAAATGCAATTGTAAAATAATAATAAATTATTATAAAACTACTTATTTGTCCATAATTTTTGTGTGTCGTATCCTTTTATCCCTCACAACATTAAAGTAATGCTATGAGCACTCACTTATAAAAATTAAGATCTGTGAATGGAATGATAATAAAGACTGTAGTATAAAATGCATGCATGGTTTATTGCATTCACAAACATTAATTCTACTGACACTTACAAATGTTGGAGAGAGTAGGTAAATCGATTTTTTTCATATATATGTATGGATAGAGGCAGCCGACAAGCCCATTGATTTCTAACGACTGAGGAGGATTGAGAAGGACTAGTAACGGATTCCTGGCGGGTTCGTGGTAGATTGGTGGCGAATTGGTGGTGGATTGGTGGCGGATGTGGGTGGATTGGTGTCTGAGAAGAGCATGAATGATCATCGCTCTAGCTGCCCTCTTACATTCCAAGTCTCCAGAGACCTGGCGGTATAGACATTAGTATTTAACACTAATTAAGCTTATAAAAATGCCGACCCATATCAAGAATATAACATACTTGTGCATGTGGTCGGTATTAGAGTAATGGGCTTGATTTAGTCGATATACAAACATGAAAAATAAATGCCGAGTAGCATACTTAAACCTAAAAAACCGATACTTCAAGAGATGTGGCAGGGTATGTAGTTGAGAGGCATGGTTTCGCAAAACCCGATGTACAACTACAGTACAACTTTAAATAAACAAATAATATAAAAAAATTAATTCTAATTAAATTTAAAAACCCAATAATAAATATAGATTTTCGACCAACAGTCAAACACGAACGAGCAATGTCACGTGATCGACATGTTATACACTTAAAATATTATATAAATACAAACTGTAACCATCTACAGTAAAACCATTTCACTTGTAATGTGATCTGTAGGGACAATACACCCTTGAGGTGTGTTGTGGTTGTAATGTGATCTGTAGGGACATACACCCTTGATGTGTGTTGTAGTTGTAACATGATATGTAGAGAAAATACACCCTTGAGGTGTGTTGTGGTTGTAATATAGCTGATTGTTTGCAAACACTCAGAAAACCGGAGAGACACTTAGAACACTCACACACTCAACATAAAAAAAAGTACAAAAAACTAAATTTATTTATGTTTTCATACTCCCTATGTTTATAAAACCAATATGGCTAACAGAAACAAACATACATGCTTGATCAAAATTAGTGAACGTAACTACCGAGCACCTTCGGATACTTCTGACAGATCCGAGCCGAAGACTGGCGAGTACTCCCTTAGTCGAGCCGAAAACAACCGAGCTCGCCCGAGTTGAGCCGAAGACCGTCAGCCGCACAAGCCGCTGCAGCTGCCATTTGATATACATTGCGCCAGAATTCCCTAAATTACACTACTTACTGCTGTTGAAATATTGAAAACTTTTTCATGCATGGCCTGTAAAAACGGCATCTATAAATTAACCAGACACCTGTTTGTGTCCATGTGTTTGAAGTTTGGAGTTTTTCAAATCGTAAGTTAATTTGTCATTCAAACTCGCACAATGAAATGAAAAACTTCAGCGATCGAATTTACACTATAACGCAATGTACCGTGCAAAGGTAAATTGATAGGAATAAAATAATTACAAATGGCAAAAATTATATTTAAAAAATGTTGTTTGTTTTATCTGACTTATAGCTACTATGTTACTTTAATGTTATGTTGAAGTTGGTTCAAATTCTCAAATGGAATATTCAAATATATGTCACTTCAGTTCAATTTGAACGCACTTCTGCATGCCCTGACACATGGATATATCGACAATGCGAAGTTATTACGAGTTCAACATTAACTTTAATGTGCAACAGCCTTTTCGTCACTGTCACGTTAATCACATCATAAGAATAAATGTGATACTGAAAATACGTGAGCCAGAATAAAATTATAAACCTGAACAAGTGTAACTACGTACTTGTCGTGTCAGACAAAAGAATTAACACTTCACGGAGTAATTGTTCCGACTGTCTCGAGAACTGGGCTGCGTATGGAAGTTTAACTTCGCTTGTGGATGGTGGATTATACAAATTAGCTTTCGGTTAAGCTTCTATATTACGACTCATAATGCTCTAACTATAACTAAAACATTATTTAAGGCTTGAGACTTTTAAAACATTTATTAATATTCAGTCGTAACTGCGGGACGAGATAAGAGTTGGCCAATTCGGCATAGTCACTTGCAAGAAACTATATGTGGTTAAGATACGTTTTCTTTCCTGTGGAAAACCTGAAATTGCTTAACAAAATATTTAAGTGTTGAGTTTAAAAATATTATGGTAAGTAGCAAAGATGCGATAAAATTGTGTTTCTACAATTTCGACATTTCAGAGAGACTTTCTTTTTCAACAAGTGTCATGTGGGTTGCACGAGCGGTCTACGAAATAGTTATACAATCATGAAGACAGGTGATAACACGAGTGCCGTTGTTAAATTCCATCTCTTTTTTGTGTGACTATTAGGTCTTTGGCAGATACAGCTGTGTAAAGTTGTGCGGCCTTGGCCTCTGGGCAAGGAAGGAGAGAGAGAGAGAGTTCTTCTGAAGTGAGTCACTGTGCTGCCAGTGAGATAAGGCAATATACACACCTGTTGAGATTGAGAAAGCACGGCCATTCTTCCTGGGATGTGTCAGAATTTACAATAAACATGCGTAGCGATTGGAGCGGGAAAGGAATAGTACCCTACCATAAAATATTTAGGTATGATATTACTGGACCCTGGCATTCGTGACAGAAATAAACAATTCACTTACTGGAATATAATTTAAGCAATACTACATGGAGGATTTTGATATATAAATTCGCCATTAACTTACAAGAATACGTGTAAACAATATAATATTCCTTTGAAAAACATAAAAAAAAAAAGTTTTAGGAACTTCGGAAGATGGAGATTCGAGTTTTCGAGGTCTGACTATATTTCCAAAACTCTGCAAGTTCCAGAAGAATACCGGCCCAAAGAAGCGAGTTAATGAACCTTTATGTTATTCATTGGCGGACCTAACGGAAAAGGAGGCGTCTGTTACGGATTGGGAGAGAATGACAAGCAAGCAGATATTTGTACGGTGGTATGTGTAGGGTTTCAGAAAATACAATTTTCGTCTTTCTTCAGAACGGCCACGAAAGTTTGGAATCTAAATTGTTGCGATGATATTTATTATAATAATAAATTCACATTATATTTTATCTGAGAATGGTTCAGAGTTCCCTCCTTTTAAAGTATATAAACCAAAAATGAAAGTAAGTATTTTACTCAAACATAATTTCTCTAGAGTATGAGGTGTTGTCACATGAAATATGTCGGAAATCTTTGACTAAAGTGTTTTGTTTGTCGGGATGTAGACAAAAATATAATTTCTATTTATCCTGAACTTACCTGGAACAGATTAATTTTCTTATGTGTGTTTGGACTTGAGCTGGCGAAGCAATTTTTCATTATTTTCAAGGTGACAACCGCGCTTGTTATTTAGGCTCCCTTTACTAAATGAAATATAGTTAAAAGTTTCTTACGGAGGATTAGGCCACTAGAGGATACCTAGGGGGTCGAGGGAATATTTTTACGGAACGGGTAGGATTTTTGCATTTTAAGGTAATGTAAAAGAATAAAAAATTGTCTTCTGCTACATGTTATGAAATTGTGCTGGAATCAAGATGGTTGTTCCTGTACAATTTATTACGATACTGAAGAACATTATACTAATTTAACTGGTTGGTGGAGGTGCAATCGCTATGTTGTACCTCGCCCACACAATTTTGCGCCACTTCCGTGGATAATAATTTTTATTTTCTTTATTTCTGAAGCATCGCAGTCGCGAAAGTTTTGGAATATTATGAACGGAAGTTAACAGTGAAAAGTGTACATGTATCTGAATACTCATTTAAGCAATATATTACCTGTACTTAAATTAATAATTTTTTATGTAAACGTGCTACTATCCCAAACTTAATTTTTTCAACACTAAATGTCGTAAACACCAATCTACGATCTTTGCAACTATAACAAGGCCAATGTGTGTTTGTTGTGTTGTCTATCGTTGAATTGTGACTTTGTAATGTTATTGTCAATTGATCCCGGCCCTTGAATGTTACTTTGGTCTGAAACAGGAAATAAAACTACATGAAACCTATCCGGCGATAACGAACATGGTATATAGAAAGCCCAGTTCACACTGCTTGGGTTCTGAAATAAATTAAATATCCTATTAAGTCTTAACTAAACCAGCATGAGTAGTAAATTATCACGTAAGAAACACGAAGTGGACTGCTTGATAAAATAATAAATGTTGCATAAATTTGTATAGTTATTAATTAACAATTTTAAATGCAAGTACTAGTTTTTTTCTAGGAAAGTAGCGGTTAAATTGCATTTTTTAGTATTTAATAGACCGAAAACGTATTAACAAAACAAAGCCAAAAATTAATAAAATTAATACTAAAACCTTAACTTATTGGTGATAATAACATCTCTCTCTGTAACTATGTAACTAAAATAAAACCTTATTTCTGAATGTTAATACACAAAGTCAGTACTGCAATTTGTGTATTTAAGAGTGGAACTATGTAAACCAGACATGTAAGCCATGGCTATAGCCATGTTTTGATAAACTTACATCTCCTCCAAACTAATAGAAATAATACTTCTGGCAACACACAGGTTTAATTTATTTATAATATGTTTATGTTACCGATTAACGTAGAAAAAAATTATATTTTCATTTCGACACAGGTAACTCTGAAACTAATTAGAAATTGATCACTTTATTTTCCTTAATCCCGGTATAAAAGAAGTAGAAAATTCGGCGAATATTATCACTTACTCCCCGTAAAAAACTTAAGTGACGATTTATGCCTTCCTCACAAGCTTATCACTGTGCAAAATTTGAATATATAATTTAGAATGTTAGTAAGCTCGATGTGGATTTATTGAGAGCAGGTAGTCGTCTAGAGAGGCGGCTGTAAATGTAGTTAAGAGACTTTCGCAAGTTTCCGCAATACCTTATCTATAATTTCGGTACGATATAAAAAATTAATTAACAATTTTGAAATTAAAAATAAATTTTGGAAAACGGATAATAAATATAGATTTACGATTCGACAAGTCTTGTGTCTATAAAACCAATATGGCTATCGGAAACAAGCATATATGCTTGGAGGGTTTATGGACATAACCACTGAGATTCATCGTGTAGGCCAGCAATCCCGAGTCGTACCGAAGTAGGTGGCTCTCAACCGCAGTAGTAGCCGCGCGCTTCCATTTTAAATACATCTCCTCAGAATCGCCATGGGCACATTACTGTTATTTGTATTTATTTCTTCTCCTATTAACTTACATTTGCCCTGTTGTGGTATGAGGCCTATAAAGTCACCAATATCTTTATTTCATTGAGCTAATTTGAATGATATATTAACTAATAATTTTCAAACCCGTAACATAAACTCTATGAGCGCAAATATGTGTCTAGATAGTTTACATATGAGGATTTTATGAGCCATGGCTTCAAGTAAGTTTTAAATTTTGTAACAGATTTTCATATACATTTACTAAATGTATATATATATAAGTGTGCTCGTATATAAACATGAGGTTTTTGAATATCCGAGGTACAGTATATTTTGGAATATTTGGAAGCACTGCATTATGACTTATTAAAGACGAACCATTATTACGTCTAACGTAAACACAATTTGGATTTTATAAAGATTTTGAGACAGAATTAACATAACTAGTCCGGTGTTATCTTCAATGTGAATCAGCATAGTAGGCACAGATAGTTAATTGTCTACAACGGTCAGATTGCCAAGATTCAGGAATTGTTCAGCACTGACCTCTGGTGTTTGACATTTCTATGACTGTGTTTTGTTCGATATGTTTTGATAGCTGTCAAACTTTTAGATTTATTTTCTGAAACCAAACTTTTGATATATTTAATTATCAGCAATCAACGAATATCAACTATTTTGTTTGCGATCTCTTTATTGCTGTTACCCGTGTGTTAATTAAATGTACGTTAAATTGTAAGATTTACTGACGCGTGTTTTGTGCGGTGATTCGATAATTCTGAAACACAGCAGACTATCGAACGTCCATTTATCAAGCCAGACGAAACAGATAACACTTATTTCGTCCTTATTTGCATCACCAACTAGTATGGCATTAATATTTAATAGAAGATCTTCCATTAACTATCGACACGTTTTAATAATTTCGATGGTTCCTCATGCAAGCTGTTCTCTGGTTACCGTTGCGCTATGTTTCCTGCTTCCGTATAAAAGTTGAGGTTTCCTATCGCACATGTCGTATCATGTGCATGCTAGAGAAAGGTCTTCTAGGTGTGTAAATTATTATTTTTTTTTATGAAGACACCTCAAGCAGTATTGACGTTTATTTCAAAAGCGAAACTTTAGCACGGAAGTTTGAAAGGTCCAGGACAGAAAAGTGAAATGATTACAAAATATATTAAATCAGAAGTAAAACTGCTAAGTAATAAAAATTATAAATTTATGGTGACATACATCTGAATTTATATTTTTCTTTTCGCAGTGTTGTAGACATCTTGGAATTTACCATTTTTCCCTAAAATTTTCTCTTTTTCCCTAACAATTTCCCATTTTCCCTTCAATTCGGCCATTTTCGCCTCGAAACAGTATTTTTCCCTACAAAATTCCCATATTTCTCTCAAAAACCCATGCGCTAGAATATGCAGTAGCTGGCCCCGTTTTTGCAAAAACGAGCCAATTCAGATGATTTCGATGTGGTCCGCTTCATACGTGTAGGCTATCATACCGTCTTGTATTTTCATGCTCTATCAATCCATGTTGTTTTTCATGCTCTGTCATTTCGTGTTGTCTCTCTCCTATTCCATATCTTTCTCTCTTTCCTTTCTTTCTTGCCTCTCTCTCATTCCATCTCTTTCTCTTTCCTTTCTCGCTTGTCTCTCTCTCTCTCATTCCATCTCTTTCGACACATGGTTCCTTCATCGTCTGCTAGAGAGCGTGAATCGCCAGTGTGTATATTTGTGTACGAATTTAAAGATGTAACTTTCCATATACGAGAAGGTATACAAAAATGACTGTAAATGAAATTCTAGGCAAGACTTTGTAAAAAATTTCGAAATTTAATACTTCATTTTTTTCTAATCAATTCAACCAACATGTTTTTTTAATATTTTCTTCACTCGATTTGTTTTTACTGTTGTACGAAAATTAAGCCGTCTAGCCTTAAAATTACGCATGCATGCACCGACAAGTACGCAAGGCATGGGCGCCTTTTATGACGGGCAAAGAATGCTGCCGATGTCCATAGGGTACCGTGGAGGAAGAGGAGCCCAGTGTAAATGACCCCCGAGATAAGTGAGAGTGAACTGATCTCAGATCAGCTGCTGTAAAGCCTTGTCAAATCAATCAGACATCTAGGATCTAGGAATCGATGAGTTTATAAATAAATATAATTTGCCATTTGCCATTTGAAAAATGTTCAAATTTAAAAAAAAAATGCAGCAAAATATGTCGAAAATATATTTTGATCCAAAACCGATAAAAAATTAAATTGTGTACATTTTACACTTTCACATGACAGCTAGAAACATTTTTAAAAAAAGAAGTTATTATGGAGGGACGGGGATTCGAACACATAACCTCACGAATAAGAGACGGGAGCTCTGACCACCCACCTAGCATCACCAAGAAGAGTGGTGTTTAAATCTTGTAATACAAACCGTTAATAACTCTCTGAATCATATACACTTATGCTGGCATTCATTATTTTCGTATATTCTTTTAAATAATTATGTAGCAGGCCGAATTTTTTCGCAAGTCGGGCTGTAAGTAAACAAATATTTATGGTCACAGACTACTACCATCATATTGGAAGCCATGGAAGCCAGTGACCGTGACCTTGACCCCATGACCTTGAAATACTTAGAACTGAAACTCGATTTAAAATACTTAAGTCAGCAAGAATATGACATTATAGACTACTACTACCACCATAATGTATGCAGGTGACCTCTACCTTGGACCCATTACCTTGAATGACCATGAAAAAATCTATAAAATCTATAAGTCAGCGAGCATATTACATTACATACTACCGCCATTTTAATGCAGATGACCTTGACCCCATTACATGGAATGAGCTTGTAAACAAAAATTCGAGAAAAATTTATAAAAGTAAATGAGCAAATTATGTTAGTGACTACTACCACCATAGTAGATACAGGTAAACTTGACCTCGTGACTTTGAATGACATTGAAAACAAAAGTTCGAAAACATCACAAGAGCCGTACTTGCAGAAAAACCTGGTGAGGTACTGAACCAGAAATTCACTTCACCTTTACAGGTCTTTGCATGTTTTAGTAAACTACCACTTCGGCTGAACTGCATACCGCACCTGTCGCCCAAATATGACATACAATACGGATTCGTGGCACAATTAAAGCACTTATGTCACTGTGCATTATGGTAGAAAGTAAAAGTCTTATCACAAAAGTGACACTGATGACGATGTAGTGGTTCAGGCAAAGACTCCTGCAGGCCTGTTGGTGACGTAGGTGCTGGAGCTAAAGAATCAGGTTATACCAGCACTGATGCTCTAGGTACAACTGCTGAAGAAGTCGATGACACTGCCGTAGCTACCATTATCTCTGCAGTGCCTGAAGACATCGCATATGCAGAATAAGACTTAAACGCGAAGAGGCAGGAGCTAGCCGAATCAATGTATCTTTCACAACAGCTGTTGTCACACTAAGCCTCTCAGCTGACCTCCCTAATGCTTATAATATATGCGTGTGCAAGCCATATGACATTATATTGATTTTGAACAAATCGTACTGAACCATTAATCCATTATTCGGACACCAATTAGCCAATAACTGATTCATCACATGAATTCAGATATCCAGTCACATGCAGGCATTGAAACATCACATGCAGGAGTCAGTCTCTGACTTCTACATATAGACTCATATTTCTCCAAAATTACTCATAATGATTCCAAAATAACTACAAAATGACTCATAATGACTCCAAAATGATCCCAAAATGACTCCTGATTGTGACTGCCGTGCTGATTGTGGTGTTGAAAATGTTTGTGGTGCTGATTGAGGTGGTGATTGTGATTGTAGTGCTGATTGCAATGTTGATTATAATTGTGGTGCTGATTACAGTGCTGATTATGATTGTGGTGCTGATTGTGATTGTGGTGCTGATTGTGATTTCGGTGCTGATTGAAGTGCTTATTGTGATTGCAGTGCTAAGTACAGTGTGTGTGTGTGTGTGTGGTTGTGTGAGTAGCAAGTTAAAATATATTTTCCTTATTTCAAAATAAAATTATATATTCCTACCTCCAAAAGTTGAAAGGTGAATATTTTCTTTAATAATCTCCCTTTAAAAAATATATGTATATATATATATATATATATATATATATATATATATATATATATATATATATATATTCCAACTCCCTCGGTATATTCCATCGCTTCCTAGATAAACTGTATTTGCACTTTGCAATAAATGTGTATAGTACTATACCAGGCTCACACCAAGCTTCGCCATTGTTTGATGCACAACTTGGACTTTGTACTGAACAATGCAGCACCACGGCAGGACACCACCATGCTTCCCAATTGATCGTCGCGCGAAAAGGACTCTTCGTACAGTCCGCCCTCTCATGTCGATGTGCATTTTCAGCATAGGTGAAAACTCGATCGCAGAATCGACACTGACGGCAACCAGTTAGCGATGATACCAGTCGCTGCTCCATGTTAGTTAAGGTCAAAGGCAGGCCTTCGTATTCGCAATTAATCTTCATGGTATGGTGAGAGAATGCTTCCAAATCGATGTTCTCCTCGAGGTATCAGAACATCAACTGTCATTTAATCTATATAAATGCAATTCATTTTTTACATTAAAGAGTCTAGCTTGTGCTCACAAAAGAACTCCCGCCATAAAATTTATGTGTAAAAATATGGAAGCACTCTGAAAAAACCCACATATTCGTTCACCTCAGAAGACACACACTTTTATACTATCAGTGACATGTGTGCCTTACTGCATGACTCGTATTTCCTAGCAAATACGGATACTAATGCAGTGCATGCAGCAAGCTGATAAGCCATCTACCACTTAAGGGAATTGCAGGCTTTGCATTCATGTTAACTGACAATCGAAAGGTCTTTCATTCAGACAGTCATTCGTTTTACATTGCAACCATTAATCGTGTGTGTTGTTTCAGTGTCAGACGTCAGACATTGTCTGTCTGTGGTGTTTCTTTCTGAATGGAATGCCGTTTACAAACGAAGAAGCATTTGACATGCTGATGATACTAGGGGAATATCGTCAGAACATCAGAGCTGCTGCCCATTTGTACGCAGAGAGATACCCACGGCACATCCATCACTCGTACAATGTTTTCCAGCACCTTGTGTGTCGTGCGAGCATAACCATGCTAGTCTATCCGATATGCGTCTCATAAGATGACATGTGTGAGACGAGAGGGCTGTTGATGAACTTGCTGCCATTGTAATTAATCTGCATGCTTCTACACAGAATATTGCCCGCATCTCAGGATTGTCTCAAAGTACAGTGTGGAGAATCCTCGCTGTTAATCGTTCACATCCTCACCATGTACAACTGCACTAAGAACATGGGAATAATGACTTTCCTAAGTGTATTCATTTCTTCAACTGGTACATGAGCAAGAACCATGCTTTCCATCTCAGTATTTTATGGATTAATGAGGCCACATTCAAGAGTAATAGCGAGGTTACCATACATAATGCCCATTACTGATCTGCAGTCAACCCACGTTGGCTCAGTCAAATGGATAACCAGCATATGTGTAGCCTAAAATATTGGTGTGACTTTCTCGGACATCGAGCCATAGGGCCACATTTCTGTGAAGGCCAATTAAATGGTGCAGTGTATGCAGACTTCCTAGAGAGTAATTTGTATCAACTGAACGAAAGTATCCCTCTCGCTCTGATGATTACACTGTGGCTTCAGTATGATGACTGTCCTGCTCACTTTTTATGCAGAGCTCGTCTAGTTACTGACATGTTATTTCCCAAACAGGATATCGGATGAATGGGTTATGTAGCTTGGCCACCACCTTCTCCAGACTTGTCTCCAAATTACTTCTTTTCATGGCGGAGAATTAAAGATATTGTCTATGGCTTGAGTCCAACAATGAGGGAAGACGTGATATATAGTCAGAGTATCATGTAGAGCTGTCAGATGTGCTGAGGTCCGTTGAGAAACTGCGAATGTAAGAAGGAGAACAGAGTCGTGTCTGGTACAGGAATGTCGACATTTCAAACACTTATGAAGTGTGATGTGTGCGAATGAGTGTTCTGTTTCCATTTTACAATAGTTCTCTCACACCATACTGGTATTTACAGTACACCCGAAGTCCTTTTGATTTACATAAACTAGGTATGCATGGAAGAAAATCCACATGTTTCATTGATTTACATTTGATTGTAGTAAGAATAAACATAGTTTTCGTTTAGTTCGATTGTGCGTAAACTACACACATCACAAACCATATGATTACATGATTTATTTTATTGTGCATAAACTTTGCGCATCAGAAAACAATTGTTTTAGTAAATGTTGTTTCATTGTAGACTATCTATCTAACCATACCATGTACGAAACCTGCTCCTATTGGCAATTTCAAAGCTCATCCATTGTACCCACACCACCATTACGTTCGGGGGAATGGAATTACTACCGATCGATGATTCATATATGGTACTGATGTCACAATTCTTTCGCGAGCCCTAGTGTCGGGTTTTTACTGAGGAAAAGGTGTGATACAGGTGCTTGCTGTGAATCGTTCTGAATATTGCATTCATCGAATGTGTCATTACAATATCTCTTATGTCCGCCTTTCCGTAAAATAGTATCAGAAATAAAATTAAAATTTTGCGATACCTACAGAAAAACAAACAATTTATACAAAATTTGTCAAACAAGGCAATGTAGACTGATCATGGGTTATTTATAGGTGGAGGTGGAGGTGGAGAAGGAGGAGGTGAAGGTGAATGTGGCGGATTGGTGGAAAACAAATTTTAAATAATCTTTTATATTTTCAAAATGTTTTTGGGATTTCAAGGTCTTAGGTCAATGGGTCAAAGATAAAGGTTGAAGCCACCTGTATCCAAAAGGTCAGTTGGATGATGTCACAACATGGTGGTTGATATCAGTCGATTATGTTATGTTGACAGATGGTAAGGATTATTGTGATATGGACTGGCCTTGAATGTATGGTTGCTTGAACAGATGTGATGGTGTCTGGCTTTATATTTTGGCTGTATTGTGTTTTAAATATAATTCTGCTTGATCCGACTGATCATATGCAAGTTTAAGGTGAATTTTACTCGAAGGCTGATTGGTCGCAGTATGTTTGAAGTGTGTTCCTAATAACTGGACATGTCAAATTTTCTTAAGTGGCTAAAATAATGCTAGACACAAATGTCATATGTGTGCTTAGAACAAGTATAATTTGTATCTGGACCATGGTAGGTTAGGTTATGTTAGATTATTTCTGATTTTTTCCTGGCCTTTGGTAGGTAAAGGTATGTTAGTATTTGAGCTTCAGTATGTTAATTAATGTTAGTCTGACAGATGATAGAAATGTTTGTGTTGCACATTGGTCTAGAGTAAACAAATTTACTTGGTACACTTGGGTTAACATGCATGGTATGGTTGGTTGGTATTGTTATCTGCTGTGGTGGTTCGTTGATATATTCATATAGTATAGTATTTTAGTATGCTTGGTTGTATGACTATCGAAATCGCATGACTTAGGAAAGCTAATGTCACGGCGAAAGGTATTATATCTGTTTTGATACTTACTGTCACTGGGTTATCGATATGGTTGTTAAGTATGTTGGCAGTATGTTACCTGGTAGGTTTTATTGGAGCATCTATTAATGTGGATAGCTGGCATAATTAACTTGTTTGTTGGGTTGGTATAGTAATTTATATTGATGTCTGATATGCTGGGGGTTGTCACTTAGTATGTTATGGTTGGTGGGTGTAATGTATTGTTTGGGGTGGTATGAAATTAGTAGTTGTTATGTTGCATTGTATAAATACAATGTGATCTGTGTGGCATGATTAAATTATTCTGGTGTTATGATAGGTATAGAAACCAGGACTCCTGGTCAGCACAGGGTTACTCATATTTTTGTTCATATATCTTACGTGTGGTGGTCAGTATTTTATTTGTATGGGTGGTTTGTATAATCAGATGGTTTATTTGATGGGTGGTATGATATTTAGCTGGTGTCTGTTGATAATTATGCTATGACAGACATGTTGGTGTTACGAATTTTGGCGTATTTTTAGTGGGTGTGGGCTGAGGTGTGCTTTAATTCTAGTGTACGGTAATAGCGGTGAGTATATTTAGTATGATGATTTTTGATAGAGTAGATGGTATGGGTGGTAGGGAAATATTGGCAAGACTTGTGTTTGCTGAATGGTTGAGATATGCTAGAGTTATAGTGGGTGGTAGGGTTGGTAGATATAAGCAGTATTGGTTGGAAGAGCAAATATAATGCATGTTAGGTTATGGGCTGGTCTCAGCTGTATAGTTGCTCGATTTATGATGGATACTGCACTTGGTGTATTGGTTAGTGTGGTATGACTTTGGTTATAAAGGATGGTTGGATAGTATGTCTGACTAGTATATATTTTGGCTGGTGCCGGCCAGTATAGCAGAAAGTATAAGCAGTAAGTACATTTTTGGTAAGATCAGTGTGGGCTGATGGTTGAGGTATGCTTCAGTTATAGTAAGAGGTATGAACGATGAGATGATTTTATCTGGTGTTGGTCGTTAGAGCAGATGGCATGCATGAGTTTCAGTGGGTGAAACATTGATTCTTAAGGTGTCTGCTTACCAGTATATAAGTAGACAGGTTCCAGTTAGGAGGCTTAGTTTGACAGTGGCAGTCGTGAAAGACACTTCGTCTCAGTTCGTGTAAGCAACTGGTATAGATTATGAAGCCCAAGGTTGCTGGTTCATCAATGCCTGAATTTGGCACAGTACTATCGACTTCTTCGGATGGGACACCAACAGCAGCACCACAGTCAACTTCTTCAGGCATGATACATACAGCACCATCGATTTCTTCGGATGGTGCATTGTAAATTATAGAGTTTACTTCTGGTGTTAAAATTAGTTCAAAACCTTTTGTAATGTTTCACCAGATTTATATTTAACTACAATAGCAAAACCATATTTAGAAATAAACATCAATAATTGTTCAAATGTATATATATATATATATATATATATATATATATATATATATATATTATATATATATATATATATATATATATATTTCCTTTATTTGTCTTAGATATTCCACATCAAATTCTAGCTTTTTTTTTTAATTAAATGAGCTTACCATGGATCATCAATTAAATATGAAATGATTTTTCTTCTAGGAAAATAGTCTGTACTGGTTTATATAAATTTTATGGATGCATTTTCTAATGCGTAAATTTTTTTCACGATAATTTTTTATTCTCTGTATTGCACATTTACTGTTTCATAATTTTCTTACATTAAATGTATATTTAATTTTTGTGTTATTATTTCTAATTTTTTATACTTCAAGCACCAAGTGTTATCCATTTATATACAGTAATCTTCAATACTTCTTTAAAAACTGTAAACATGCAAATATTAATATCTAATCCTTTACGGATTTGAGTTCTGGCAACTAATTTAAAATTTATTTTTTCTCCATTTTTATAAGAGATAGTTTTGAAAAATCTATAGCATGACCTGTTCTAACTATTCTCAAAATTAATGAATTGTGAATACCTGTATTAATTATAAACACAAAACAATGAAATAGAAATGAAAATTGATCAGTCCATTGAGCAATTTAAAATGTTGATTGGTTTTCCCTGTATTTAATTTTTCTGATAAATTTATTATTTGTATTCAATTCGATTGAAAATATTCTAAATTTTTTGCATCATTTGGAGGGACTGAATTTGCAATATTTGTTAATATTTTGTTTTCATTGCCATAAAATATACTTTTTTAATACGAGTTTGTAAAATAAATGATTACAATAATTTTCTATTTATTTACTAAATATGTGTTACATATTTTTTATTTCTTGAAGCTAATATTTCACTTTCCTTTTTCGATCATTGAAATTTTAATATTTCACAAAATTGTTTAACTCAGATTTCAAAGCAACATCTTGTTTAAATTGGTTTAAATTTTCCTGTTTAACATATTTATCCCGTTCACTTTTTAAAGCATCATTATTTTTAAATTATCACATTTACCATTTATAACATAATCACCTATAGGTAGCTCATGGTAAAGTGAGCACTTTTCAGGCACTTGTTACTTTTTCCTTTTAGATATTTTTTCTCCTCTAACGGTTTTTTAAATATATATCGCCAAGGAAGTAATAAACACAGTGATTATATTCCACTGCATTCTGAAGTTAATGTATAAGTATAAAATTAAATGTATTTATTTATCTATTATTTTGAATGAGGGGGTTTTTTATAGTACTCATTTTACTGTGAATAGCTTACAACACTGGTTTTAATATATATTTATTCAAACTAAATGTTATTGTATGATTATAATCAGATATCATTGAATAAATTTTAATGGGATAAGATCATTTTAAATATTTGTATGATATTTTTTGTTCTTTCTGCAAATCCATTAAGTTGCCCATTCTTAAAATTATTGTATAATAAATTTTATCAAAGCAGCCTAATTTTTAAAGTAATGAAATCCCTGATTTTTAGTATAATAATTTAGTTTAGAGTTCAAAACAACATCATTTTTAAAAACATCAAAATTATCATTGTTTTATAAAATCATTTCATTCACTTTTCAGAGCAACAACAATTTTTTTTTTCCAATTGATTAAAATTTTCATTGTAAACATTTTAGTCAAACTAGATTTTGAAGCAAATATTTTTGCTATGTTAGAAAAAAATTGAGATAATCTAGCTATAAGGAACAGTAAAATCATCTAGCCTAAGTGATTAATCTTTTCATTGAACTTATTATTCTGATTTTTATACTGTTTAAGTTAATTTTTCAAACCACTTAAGTTCTCATTTTTTTGTATATCATAAAAAATTTGTATTTAGAATACATTTTTATTATATTATCATTTCTTAAATATTTATCCCAACAGCTTATAAATGGTTTCGTGAATAAATCTGTCACTTAATAAAAGTGAAATAATGTTTAAAAAAATTTAATTCTTCAGAAAATAAATCTAGTACTATTAAACATAAATGACCACATACAAAATATTCAAATTTTTATATTCTATTATCATTATAATAAATGTTAAAATTTTTGAAAAAATTAATTAGTTCAATAGTTTAATTTCCATTAAATGAATCGAATTAATATATGTTATTATTATATTTCAATTTACCATTGTATATGCATATTTATTGATTTTATCTGGTAATTCACCTAACATAAAAATTTCTAAAATTGGTTTATTTTTAACTTTTTAACATATTTTTATATCGATATTTGATAATACAATAAATTTTCAATTCTTCGGATTTTTTTTTCCTTTCTTTCTTTCTTTCTTTCTTTCTTTCTTCAATTCCTTCACCAATTTTATATTCCCTAACTAAATTATGTCTTGTTTGTTCTTCTAAACCATGTTTATTTTTTCTTGTTTGTTAAACACGATTACAAATACTACTTGCACCAGCTGCTGAACTGCCCAATGCTCCTAAAACAGCCAATGCGCTTGATAATATTCCACTAGTTTTAAAACAGAAAGAGCTTTATTTTTCAATATTTTTAAAATTATCGGTAATGAATATGAAAATAAAAAACTTTTCCTTCATTGAGTGTTCTATTCTTCTTTTTAATTTGACCTACTGTTAAATATATATCGAAATATAAAACTCTAATTTGATTAACTGTTATATGTTAAGTTAAAATTCTTATATTCTTTTATGTATGAAATATTATATAAAAAATATTAATTTTAATAATTTCAATCAAATGTTAGACCATTAATACATTTGCAATGTCCAAATTTTTATGAATTTTAATTCCCCAAACTGATTTTATTTTAGTTAACATAGTTCCACTTACAAAAGCGCAGAACCAGATTTTTCATTAATTGGAGTTTCATTATCTAACATGATTTACCTAATATTTTCTTTAACTTCTTTTTGTAAAATTTTATCAGCTTCATGTCTTAATTCTAAATCTTTATTATCTGTATAAGCAATATCGTAATGATGAGACAAGCCGCCTAATTTCTGTGAAAACTTTCCGCTTATCCCAGCTTACTCGCCATTCCAAGCACCGAAAACATTAAATGTTTCTTCCTGCCTGCTGTAACGAGGCAATTTTTGGTTGGTGATAATTTCAAGCCTAAAACCTCACAAATTCAATCACCTGTGTAGGTGATTTGTGTCGTGCCTTAAAATCTGCAACTGGTGTATACTATGGCAATCGATAATGTTACTTGGCCTCTGATAACAAATTGTGCCTTGAGGCAGCAACGCGGTAGACTGACATCCAGCCGCCAAGCGCGGCATTCCTCGTCACACTAACAGCTGATCCGCTGGTTTGCTGTAATTCCACTACGAGCGCTGCGGTCGCCGGCCAGCATAAGAGACGCCCGAGGTTCAAGTAAAGGCAGCGCCGCATGTACGTGAATTCCAAGAATTGTGCCAATGTTACAGAACCATTAATTATTACTCCCCACATGTGGAGGGGACAAGTCCCCAAAATATTGCAGTATAAATAACCCAGGAGCCGATAGCTCGAGGAGAGTCGGCTGCTGGTGGCCAAATCAAGATAAGTACTCATTGATTGTAGCTAGGACCCTTCAGGCCAAAAGCTGTATAAATTGACCTTGTTGGTAGTCAATAATGATGGCCAATTGTCCATTTATTGGAACAAATTAATGTTCAATTTTTAAAGTATCGTAAAGGCTATTTGAAAATGCAAATAGAAGTTTTCAGCCTTGGTCACGCAATAATTTGTCAAGTTTGGTAAATTATGAGAGTAAACGTATTTTACATTAACGTAACTAGAAAGTGTGACACAGACTTACGATGCCAATGGCATTGTGGAATTTCGAATCAAGGCCGGTGCTCTTTAGAAGCAAGGATATGGGGGTGCTGGTGTCGCTGAAGGAGCCGTTGGCGTGCGTGAGTTCGGCCCGATGTTAAGGGCTCTAAATCGTTTTCATTCAGGCCTAATGTCTAAAATTCCCGACTTAAAATAAAACAGTTTGATTTTAGTAGTGGCGCTTTTTTTAGTGCTTAACGCTGTATTAAATTTGAATTTTCGTCCATGCCAGTTAGGTTATGCCACCGCTATATTTAAAGTACCCGAGTATTTTCAATCCATATTAAGTGTAGCTCAAGATGAGAACTGGGATATTAACAGCCTGTATGGTAGCGTCTTACAGTTTATAGACAGTGTGATGTTGCAATTTCAAAACTTAGGTTTGCAATTACCATAGAGATGCCAAATGCACACTCAGACCATGAAAGACTTTGTGTCCGGATTTATTGGGTTGGTAGGAGTGATTGGTTTGCCTTTCCCGGAGGAATTTCTCATGCAGGTAATGTTTCGTAATTTATAACATCAAAACTGCAGATTTTTCACCTTTGCTGCTAGGCCAACTACTTTAGCCCAACTGTTAACTTTAGTATCGGATGTTGAGAAAACATTACGGGATTGTGCGATGGTTCAGCTACCTAAAGTTTTAAAGAATAAAACTGATTAGTATAAGTAAACCGTAAGTCGGTCCTGATTCATTTGTGGCAGGAAAAATCATTTGGCCAGAGACTTTTTTTAAGAAGTATTTAAACACAGTTTACCAGGATAAACCAAAAGGAAATAGAAGAAGTTGTAGAGCTACTAGTATGCAGATGGATGAAGTTAGTGTGAAATCAAGTATATTCAGTGATATATTAAAAGCCAAAATTTGTTGCAATTCTAAGGAGAAGGGACACATTAGATACCAATGTAATCAACAGGAGAAGATAATAGGGAAAAATTGTATCAATAGTCTGTATTTCGAACGGAATCATGGTTTGCATTATGTGTTAGTGATAATAGCTGATGAAATGAAGGTATCTACCTTTGTAATTTCTGAGGCTTCTTGTTTTTTATTTAACCAGGAATTTTGTAATCATTTATTTCATAATTTGCAAAAAGGGTTGATCCATGTTATTAAGCAGGGATTAGTTGGGTTCTCGTTAGCCAATGGAGGAGTTAACTTACAATGTGTAGCTAGATTCAAAATAAAAATAGACTGTTTTTCCAGGAAGGTTGATTTCAGAGTACAGCCTGGACTTAGTGGTGATGCGGCTGCTGTAATTACCTAAACACAGGATAGGAAATGATCTGAATTACATAATGAGTTTGAGGATATCATTACATGAAAGCTAGGTCATTATGTCAAACAGCCCATAGTATTATGGTTAAAAGATAGTGAACTGGTATCCTCAGTGCCGTATCGAGTGGTGCCTCCCAAATTGAAGGCTTTTAAGTCTCTAGTCTCGGAAATGTAAACTCAAGATCTTGTAGAGCCATCAGTTAGTTTTTATTCTAGACCGGCATTTTTTTTTTTGCTCAAAAAGGGGCCAGAGCAGTTAAGAATTATCTGTGATTATTGCAGAGTGAAAAAATATAAAAAATATATATATGTAGACCCTTGCCCCTTTCCTTACATAGAATCTGGTTTCCAACACGTTGGTCACACTAAGTACTTTTCATTATTTTTTTAAATTCCGCTTTTCTACAATGTGATTTGCATCCCGATTCAAGAGAAATTTAGGTTTTTGTGACCCTTGGCGCCAATTTTAATGGAAGCATTTGCTTATGGGGTGAAATTGTGAGCTATGTCAAGAGTTTCATACCAGGTTCTAGAGAAATATCAATGAGTTTTTATTTACCTATATTGATGATGTATGAGTGCACCTTAATAACTTTGAGGGGCATTTAAAATATTGTTACAAAGACAGGGGGGAAGAGTTGAAGGGGGGTCTAAGAGTAGGGGATGGTAATAGCTCATATGGGAAATAAGAAGAAGATGAGGGACCTTTTCATGACATACCAGGGTGGGCTGCGAGGAAAATGGCACGAGGTTAATCCACACGCATAAACAAAGTCCCAAAAATATATAATACTTGATAATAACTAGAAAATAATAATCTATTTTAATATTTCTCCAGCCCAGGAGACAGAGAGAGAGAGAGAGAGAGGGAGACAGTGGCCGACAGAGCGGCCTACTAATTTAATTAATTAATACAATTATGTATATGGTAATTTTCTGTATAAAAGTTCAATAGCCAATTGTAAATAATAGCAAAAAGCAAATTTATGTCACCAGAAAAAGGGGATAAGATAAAAGTTAGTCAAAATAATATAAAAAATTAATACTCACCGAGTCCACTTTCATAGACAAAAATGAGTATTTATTGTTACAAAACTTTAAATATAAATCACAGGAAAAGTTAGGACTTTTAAAGACATGACCAATTTGTAATATCAGGAACAGAGTTGTCAGTTTAAAAAAATTATAAATTTTAATGCAAAGATACCAATGAACAAAAGTCTGAACAAAACATTGCCTAAATTATACAAAAGATTAATTTCGAACTGTGGGTAACCAAAAAGTAAAACTTACAAGCAATAATTATATATATATAATATTATAGTAACTGGATTGTCTATGTCAAGAGAAGACACCAAAGGTGCCAAGGAATAAAATGAAAATAGTAATAATTAGTTTTTAAAACCTTGACAAAAGTTTGCATGTTTTTTTGTACTAGTGAGCCTTTACAGAATCATCAGTGATAAATACTCGTTTGATATCAGTGCTAAAGAGAGCAATGAAAAGTAAATTTAATGAATTATAAGCTTGGTCTAGGTATTATAAGGAAGCAAAAAAGGGCGAATGACAATAATATGCCTTATATCTTTGTTGTAGAAGTTGGTTACAAAGCAGATATCTTTGTTAACTATAAAAACGTCACAATAACTTCCAATATAAAGAGGTTAACTATTTTGCTCAACAAAAAAAAATATTTAAAAAAAAATGATAAATTAACTAGTCGGTCTACTAATGCCCTTTCCACCACACCACACTTTAAGGTAAGCTATTATTTAGGAGGAAACCATGTGGTGAAAAGTTATAACAGCTCATGTGTAAACCTCTGCGAGGTCTAGACAAAAAAAATAACATTGATCGACCAATAAAACGACTAAATGTTACTGTTGTCCCAAAAAATAACAACAATCTTGCTCTTTTCACACTTCTTAAAACTATAGCAAATAACATAACTTAAAAAGTGCTTAATAACATACTGTCTACAATACCTGAAGGTTTGGCCAATAAGTGATACAACTTAATTATAGGCAAACCGACCCGACATAAACACTACAGTTTGTAGGTTAGAATACACGATCTCTGTTACCAAAAGATTACCACTGGAGCGGCCTACAAACAAAAATTTTCGTAGCAAAATATTATTGCCTGCGAAAAAGTCAACACTGCTACCGAAAAAACATTTACTTCCACGAGATACCTTAGCGGCTAAACAAGGGCTTATGGGCAAAAATAAATAAATCAACAAGACATTTTAATTTACTACTTAATCTTAAAAGAAACAGTCTTACCTTAAGACTGCACCCACGGCTCAGACAGTATATATATTCTCTCTCTCTCTCTCTCTCTCTCTCTCTCTCTCTCTCTCTCTCTCTCTCTCTCTCTCTCTCTGTCTGTCTGTCTGTCTGTCTGTCTGTCTCTCTCTCTCTCTGACCACTTGACTTGCCTACCCACCGGAATGAACGGCCAACAAGAACTAACCAACTATACCCTGAATAACTACTATTTGTGTGATTGACAGAGGCTATCCCTCCAGAAAATTCAGAAGGAATGTCCCGATCAATCAAAAATAAAAATCAAGAAATGAAACTCAGCTCATTGTTTTGTTGTGGTCGCGACCTCCTCCATGCCGACGCTTGCTGTAACCTTCCACACACAATCACGCCATTTTGCCGACTCCTACACGAGTCCTGATCTACACTCGCAGTCCTCTTTTTGTTGTCCTGGCGCGCCATTGGCCTCGACCAATCATAACGCGCCAAGACTCCACCTGGCAATTACGTGCTACCAGAAATTTCCTGCCGTGTTCTCTCCTTTCCCCTTGGTTGACCAAGAGTTCCAGCTGATAGCATCAGCAGGACGCCTACCTCTTTCCTCTCTGACTGCCCTCAAACTTCGCCAGAACCAAAGAAACGGAAGAAAAAACAAAATCCCGACTGAAATCAGTTAGCCTAACCTCCTTTATAAAAAAATCGAATTAATTAAAATTTAAATAAAAACAACGAAAATACGACAGCACTGATCTGAAACCTTACCTAACACGACCGAACAAGCTAATTCATTAACAAAAAAGGGAAAAAGAAAGGAAATTCTTATCATAATAAAAGTACCTTAACAAAAAATTCTTCAGAAAAAAAATGTTTAATATTTTCACCAAAGGCAACATTTTGTGAGCGCGACAATATCTCAGACTCTTCTTATACACCTTGCAAGAAGCTCGGTTGACTGTGAACTCTGAGAGGGTTACATGGGCCCAAATATATGGTCAATATTTGGGATTTGTAATTAGTGAAGGACAGTTACTGATTGACCTTGAGAAAATCAGCCCAACAGTTAATTTTCCCGCACCGAAGAATCTGAGAGGAGTGCGTAAGATTTTGGGGATGGTTGGTTTTTATTCAAAATTCATATCTGATTTTGTTAAAATTGCTGAACCATTTAACGCTTTGAAGCGGAAAGATGTATTTTTTGACTGGGGCATTGAGCAAAAAAAAACTCTTTTAGTCATTTGAAGGAAGAACTAACAACTCCGCCAGTCTTATAACTTCCCAGTGTGATAAGTAACTAATCTTGCAAGTTGACATTAGTGCAAACGCCTAAGGGGCTGTATTTTGCATATCCGTAGATGCGAATTTAGTTCCGGTAGCCTATGCCAGCAGAGCATTGATACCTACTATGCAGAAGTTCTCCGCATGTGAAAAGAAAGTACTTGTGGCCATCTCCATGATGGAGAAATACTCTTATTATTAGAATGAAGTGAGTTTGAATAACAAATGGGCATTCAGGCTCTATGATGGTTGTTATCAACTAATAAGACAGCAGGTAGACTAGCACGATAGTGTGTGTGTCTTACGATGTTTAAGTTTTCTGTAAAACATATAAAAGTGGTGGTTATGGTGTGGCCGATTGTTTTCATGCATTTTTGATGAGGAGGAATTTTGCCAAGTGATGTCATCTAATTCGTCTAGTTGCATGGCAGTCAACGGGGTTGAATCCTCCGAGGTGAAAATTATCGAGTCTGCACCCCAAGAACCTACGAACAGGAAGAAACAGCTTGAGATGTTGCAGGAGTTTCTCCAGACTTATTTTACCTTGCAACAGCATCAGGAGACTGACCCAGATTTTATTGTTATACGACCTGATATTACTCCAGGGAAGGTTGGTCAATATGTTATAAGAAATGGAATATTAGAATACATCGCTATCAATACGAAACCTTTTAATTCTTATGTCCCTGAGGTCTTATAGGGACCAATATTTCATTATTATCATAAATTAGCACGTTTTCCGGAGGTCATTTGGGGCAGCAAAATACTATCTCGCCAACGAGGAGGTGTTTTATTGGCCAGGTTTGGCCAAGGAGGTGGAAGGACTTGTCCGTCAGTGCGAGTCCTCCCTACGATAGAAACCTGGAAATGTAAAGGTAGTGAGCCCTATAGTGCTGCAGTGGCCAAATTTCCTTTGAAATGAGTTTATCTAGATATATTTGGGCATTTACTTAATACAGCTGCTGGTTTTACTTCTATATTAGCTCAAGTAAACAGTTTTAGTAAGTTGATGTTTTTTCCCCTCTATGTTCCATGAAATCGTCAGAGATTTGTAAGATGTTGAGTCAATGCATTTTTTTTTCTGTGCTTGAGCCGCCCATGTATCTGGTCGCAGATGATCCCAACTATTTTGTTTCGTCTGAAATTAATAATTTTGTATATTCTTGGGGTACTAAGATGGTGCAGACGACCCCTTATTACCCCAAAGGCAAATCTCGTAGAGATATGCAATAGGAACCTAAATATTGCATTGTGGGCTTTCCAGATTGGAATCCATAAGAAATGGGATATAGTCTTCTACCAGCTTAACCTTCAATAATATCGTGAGTGATGCGAAAAAGAAGGTTACTGCCGAGATTTTCTTTGGCCGCAGGCTATTTCATCTGCTAATAAATGTGTGGGGATTACACAATTTCTGGTGGTATTCTGTGAATAGGAATCAACATTTAGAAGTAATGCGGGATGAAGCTAACTTGGAAATGATTCAATGGTGTCGAAATTATATCATACTGTACTGAAATATATAGATGGTCACCATTTTGTATGTGCCTCACATCCCTAAACATGTCTGTTAACATTATCTATGGGATTACTACTTGTTTCCCAATTTTGGTAAGAATCTGTCGATTATTACCCGATATATTGAACAAAAATTTTATTAATTCATGTAGTGCTTGCTTGCAAAATGGCAAACAAAGTATTTGTTATTTTGCATATATGGTATTTGTAATAAATACTGTAAGCGTACAAAATTCTGATTAATTTTTTCAAAAATATATGCTAGTTAAGTATACCAAATAAACCTAAAATTACTTGTATTGTCACCATTTTTAAATAAGAGCCTAATAAAGTTTAATTACTTATATTAATTTGGCCCATCATAGTATTACTTCAGTGCGAAATTTGGCAAAAATTGGTTCGGTAGTTTTCGAGATAAAGGTAAAATAAAAGCTTTATTATTTCATGTCACACTATCTTAAGAAAGGCATACCAACAACAATATGCGCCTCTTTATTTAGTGCTTACACCTTGCGTTGTCAGCATACGAAATTTGGTTTAAATCGGTTAAATGGTTTCCGAGATATAACATTAAACCTTAAATTTTCAAGATGGTCGCCATTTTGTAAGCAAGTGCCCGGCATGATCTAAAACTACAAAAGGCAGGTGTCCTTACTTAGTACTACACGAGTATCGAGTTTGGTGACATCTGGTTTACGCATTCAAAAACTATAAGGCGGTCTCACACCCACAGCACACGTGCATACACACAGAATCACAGGCAGGAGAGTGATCTCATAGGCCTTTCCTTCCTTCGAAAAGTAAGCCAAAAATAGACTGCAGTTTCAGAGAAATGCAGCAACATTACTTCCAAAACTCAATGCTTTAAAGCCTTTCCGAGTTGCAGTAAAAGTTGCTGCATTATATAAAATGGAGTAAAATAGGCAGGATACTTCAGTCTCCACAATTTTTTTTTTTATGTACTTGGCATATTTGGAGAGTGCCCACAATTAAAAGTTCACAGATAATTCCGCACACGCTCGGTGATCTGTCGGGCAGCTAGAGCTGTGTTACAGAACATTAACCAACAGAGATATTTTCTTGACTGATGCTACCTTACAATAAGCTTGTCTGTTTCTTGAAACTTTTCATATTATAGTCCACCAGCATAGGAATCTAATTAACTTAATTTTACTACAATTTAATAGCCGGTACACTCCTTACAATATGATCATAGCTTCAGCTGCTCAACAATAAAAATGATTTAAACATAGTACAAGAGTTGGGTATAGGTTTTACAGTGTAGTAAATAAAATTATTGAGCAGTGTTATAATAAATACATGATAACAATACTACTAACTTGACACCTTACTTCCAGCTGATTAATTGTGCAAATAAATTCTTAAATTTGAATCTGTCATCGCACATACCTAATGCGTAAACAAATTTGTATGTGTGTGACGCTGATGGTTGTATTTTCAAAAAGAAGTCAGAGCACAGCAACTTCCTGGTACGACGATCAGCAGGCGTCTGAACCCCCACCTCTATATTTGGTTGATTACATAGACGATATATCTTCCGACCCCAAAAATCAAATTATTGGTTTTACATAACACACATACAACCTCGCCCCCCCCCCCCCCGACCACCCAAATACCCATCATCACACTTCACGTTACTCAAATTCCCTCGCCATTTACTCATCATAGCTCAGCCACCATCAACATCCACTCATGCCACCATCTTGCCATCCGAATATACCCCTCTCCCCAAACACTATCAATAGCTCGTTCCCCTCACCATCCACTCTCGCCATCAACTAACCACATCGAATATGAAGCTGAAGATGGAGGAGTCGCTGCCATATTCACCCATGAGGTCTCGTAATATTTAGTGGAGGGGAATGTATTAGTCCATCGGCTAACCGAGCATCATCACATATTGCTTCATGACATTGCTTACATCATGCTTTAAGGAATATTTTGTAGCTTTCCTAAAGGTTTGCAGCATTGCTCGCTACATACTTCAAGGGATATTATGTAGATTGCATATTAGTTCGTGACATGATTCGCGAATCACTTCTCGATTCACTCCATGACTGTGGTGGGTTAGATGTTTGCCGATTTTTTGCGAAGTTTTGCACGTAGAGGTTAAGCATGAGAATAGGTATGATGCGACTTGTTTCGAGGCTGGACATCATCGATTGTTAGCATGGATGAATGGTTTAGTCGGCTGGTGTTGCTGGTTGGTCTCGTTCTTTGTTCTAGACAATTTGGGAGGATTTTATCTTTGCAGGAGTCTGTCTTGGGCAGTGTCATTCTCAGGTGGAGCCAGTCTCGAGGTAAACCATTCTTCTAGCCATCTTGGAAAGGGACAAAATTGGGTGGGGACAGTCTTGGGCGATGCCAGTGTTGGGTGGCACAAGTCTTTGATGGAGTCAGTTTTGAGTGGAGCCAATCTTTGGTGGAGTCAGTCTTGGGTGGAGTCAGTCTTGGGTGGAGTCAGACTTGAATAGTGTCAGTCTTGGATGAAGTCGATCTTTGGCCATTATGTTTTGTTGGTGTAGTTGGCTGGTCTAGTTGGTTGGTTGATTTTGATAGTTGGTATGATCGTTAGGTATGGCTGTCTAGTAATTTTCAGTGTGGTCTGTCGATTGTTCTGGTCGCCTGGTATGGTAATTTGCTATTGTTAGTTGTATTTGATATGATTGGCGAAGATTTGCAAAGTTTTTGCAAAGTTGTGCGAAGTTTTTGCGAAAATTTTTGAAGAGCTTGCGAAGATTTGCGAAGATTTGCGAAGAACTTGCGAAGATTTTGCGGAGTTTTGTGATACTTTTGTGCGAAGAGGCTAGGAACGATTTTCGTATTAGGCGATTTTTTTTCGAGAGTGGTCGTCATTGACTATTTGTATAGGTGTGTGGCATTGTCGGTTGGACATGCTGGTTGGTATTGTCCGCTCTTAAGCCATTTTTGCGGGAATTATATAAGGCCAGACCCGTGAGCTATATTACATCACCATATATATTTCCTATTCAAGATTGCTCCTAGGCATATCATTTTTAATGGAATTTGTTTTCAGAAAAGATTACGGTGTTAGGAGGTTGCGAATTTGTTTCGGCATATGAAGACTGCTGTTTTGCCTTTACATACACTGATAGTCATTCGTCGTCGGCCGGTAAGAGTTTTCAAGATTTTGATCTATAGCTTAACTCAATAAAAGTCAGAATCTGTGCTGTTCTAATGCAAGATATCGGTTTCATATACGAATATTCAATAATTAACATGGCAGTTAAACCTTTCATTAAAAAACTTTATACCAATTGTTAATGATATAGTATATTTTTCTTTGCGAAAAAATTTGAAGGAACTTTATACTTTCTGAGAATCATTTTGTGGTATAAATTTTCCCGTATACAATCGTTAAGTGTTATACAGATATATGTGCAATGTCGAATATTTGTTTCTGAAACAAAAATCTTTATACGAAAATATATTCGCGATTCAAATAAGTTGGCCGAGGCGATACAGTAGGAATTTTTAATGTACTTTAATTATCGAGAAAGGTGACTAGAAAGGCGAGAATTTTGTAGTAAGAAATGTATGTCCCTTATCAAATAGGATTCACTGGCCAATTTCCAGGGTGTAAAATAAAGAGTTCAAGTGTGAAAACGGAGTTTATTCATACAGCTATAACAACGAGTGTGCTTTCAGGAAGTAACTTTGGAGCATTAGCCTATGAGTAAACGAACCCCGATGTCGCCCTCGGATTCATGCGTTTAACTATAGTAATTTTAGTAGAAGTAAATTTGCGCAAGTTGTGGATGAAATAATATTACTATCGTTCTCGTGAGGCTAATCGCTACTAGTAGAGGATTGGCTCACCCTTTTCGTGAATTACAGTTTTTATCCGATGCGGAATTGAAAAATCCACATCATGCGTGACATTGAATGATAATGGGCCCATCCCTCGCACAGTGTGATCTCTATTTAAGAAAGGGTGGTGGGTATAAGAATAGTCTGCACATAAGCCACTGAAATATTCAACAAAATTACTATTATGTTAAATTCATGCGATTTGTGAGGCTAGAAGATATACTTCATCCCTGTCCTCATCAAATAATTCTTGGACTCACCGAGCTGTGTGAATGGTTGAAATGAACTCTTGGAACAAAAGCCGTTCGCCACGAAACATTCTGTGAAATAAACGATAGAGACGGTCACCAAGAATGCTGAGATATTGTTGAGATAATTTGTCTTCATGTAAGACTACATACAAGCTGTCATAAGCCACGCCAATATTTTCTACTTCATACCATTTCATTACTGCCTCCATGCATAAAAGTATAAAGCACGTAGTTAACTTCATGGGGTTTTTCGGGCGTTCTGAAGTAATACGAGATTGATCTAATATAATGTAGATGCAGATACGTCAGACACAAAAGGAGTGCTAACTGCTTTTGTGTCTATTCTATATTCCCCTTAGCTCTACTTTAATTTAAAAGCTTTGTTTGACGACGCCAATAATTCTAGAATCAAACGTTCTGTCATGCATGATCTCAGCATGTAGTTCCTGTTGTATAGTTTTGGTTCATAAATGACGTAAATATGGGTTTTTATTTCCAAATGTATGTGGTACAAAGCTCAATTGTGATTTTTGGCCATATGCCTGCTGCAACAACCTTCTATCGCTTTCGGCGATCTTCAAAATTCTCTTATCTTCTGTTTCGACGATAACACCTTACCACCTTTCTTATATAATGTCATAACATTTGATACGGTGCTCCTGGAAACCCTCACAGGGTTGGCTGTTTCCGCAACTAAGTTTAAAGCAAGACATGCTCCAGAGGTCATGCCTCTTTGTAAGTGTGATAAGTAGGGCGTGGCTTTTGACTGCAAGCAGAATATCGACATACAACACCTACGACAGCTGATTACGAAACTATACCTCCTCCTTCAAAACTTCTAGGAAACAGACTTATCTTCTAGGTGATTGGCCCTACCACAAAGGTGAAATGCGTTAACGTTTCCGTAGGTGTTCAAATAAATTTCTCTTTATTCTATTGAAGTTCACTTCACAATTGTATGAAGCCCTGCTAAGGTTCTCCTTTAACGTAGCTACCAAATTATGTCTCAACCCTCGATATATATAAAAAAAATTACTATGTGAGTTTCGTGTTTCAACTGTCAAATGCTTTGTTTACGTTCTTCAGCTGTCCAAAAACTGCTGACTTTTTTTCAAAAGAATTACATTGAAAGTTCCATACTTATGATTATATTTAGGTGGGTTACATGACTTTAAATTAATGTCTGTATTGATGATGTTACTGTAGATATTTATTTTACAGACTATTAGCTCACAGCACATATTAGGCGTTAATGTTTTGACGTGAAAGCGTTTTACAACATAAAAACCCTGAGGAAAGGTTTACAGAAATATTTTAATGTCTTCTTTGAGGTGTTTTTCTTATAATTTCGATTAAAGAACGGTCTTAAAAGAAAGAAATTTTGAACTAAACGAATATCCAATCAAAATAAAAGGGAACTGAGGTACACCATTCCTACCACTTATTTTATTATTAACTTCGGATGTGAATAGCGGCGACAAACTTTAACATCTTGGCAAATATGTAAATGCACACTTTCACTATAAATTTTATTTTCACTTTTTTCCTTTATTAAAATATTTTTATAAAATTTTCTTTCGTTACATTTTGAACAATTTTTGTTGCTGTGGCTATTATTCGTTCAGTTCATAGGAATGTCTAAAGCACGATGGGCTTCGAAGAGCTTAGGGAAATTTAAAAATATTTGATATAAGCAGGCTTGGCGTTTAAATTGTTTAAAAATTCGTTCGCCGCTAAAAACATGCAAACCTCGTACGCCAAATATTCGCTACCACACACACTAAACCAACATAAAGGCCACGAAACTAGGACAATATCGACCATTTTTCCCGCCCAAACGGCGTAACATTATTCGAAATATATTTACGTCTGCAGTAGAAATACTAAATTATCACATCTTTGAAACCTATCTAGGTAGGTGGAAATACACAACCTACATTCTGATGGTATTATTACGCATTTTCGCAGTAGTAAATATAAACACTCGATTCAACAATACGCCCTGTCACCAATTTTACCAACATTCGACTCGGAACAATGTCACTATCACTTCTGAACATATTTTTAATGAGTCTTATAACAAAAAATAATACAGTTCTAATATGAAAAATCAATTGAAACATTCTTACTTACGACATAAAAACTATATATCTGATAAAATTGAAAACGTGTCAACATTGTTGGTCACATTTATCCATAAACAAAATTCACTGGGAAGCACAGGACGTCAATAAAAACAAAACTAAGAAACACGATCCGTTGGGAAATATCGAGAAAATTACGCATATATTAAAAATAATTATTTGTGAAACTAAACATTATTAATGATACCAACATCACTATCTAAAAACGCAATTATTTCAGACCACAAAAAAAATAAAAAAATAAAAAATCAAGAAAATTCTGAAAATTATCTAAACAATTTATTATTTAAAAATTATTCGAAAAGTATTCGAAAAGGAACCCCAGAATATTACCGTTTTCCCAGAACAGGTGAGACGGATCAGCTACTCAGGTGACCAAGATTAGTGACCCAGGCTCATGAGAGCAGGACCAATTAGTCGGCGGGCCTACCACATCGCCAATACCCAGTCAGCCATTTTGATTCTGACAACCATCGAAGCAGCCATATTGGATGCATATGATCTTTACCTTGACATCATTACCATGAATGACCTTGAAAAAACTATAGAAAAAAAATACATGAAATCCTACAAACATGTTATGTAACTGACTGCTACCACCATATTGGATGCATATGACCTTGACCCCATTATCTGGAATGACCTTGAAAACAAAACTCGGAAAATATTTATTTGATATCAATGAGCATATTATGTAACTGAGTACTAGCACCACAGTGGGGCAGGTAACCTTGACCATGACTCTGAATGACCTTGAAAATAAAAACTCTAAAAAAGTAACAAGAGATCTGCTCGCATAAATCTGGTACCGGGGTACTGAACGAGAAATTTGATTCACCATTACAGGTCTTGGCATTTTTTAGTAAATTATCGATACGACTGAAATACTTACCGCACCTGTCACACAAATATGACATACGACAGCGAGACTTGACACAATTAAAGAACTCATTTTGCTTTACATTATTGTCTAAAGTAAATA
Source organism: Dryococelus australis (assembly GCA_029891345.1). Classification (NCBI taxonomy): domain Eukaryota; kingdom Metazoa; phylum Arthropoda; class Insecta; order Phasmatodea; family Phasmatidae; genus Dryococelus; species Dryococelus australis. The sequence continues at coordinate 104,560,786 of CM057002.1, read as the reverse complement.
CTTTATCACAAAAGTGACACTGACGACGACGCAGTGGTTCAGGCAAAGAATCGCACGAACATTTTGGAGATGTAGATGCTGGAACTAAAGAAGCAGGTAACATCGCAATGATGTTCTAGATACCACTCCCGAAGAAGTCGATGACACTACTGTAGCTACCATTAGCTCTGGAGTGCCCGCATACATCGCAGATGCTGAATAAGACTTAGATGTGAAGATGCAGAAGCTATCCGAGACGATCAACCTTCCACAGGGGCTTCTGTCAAACTAAGCCTCTCAGCTATCCTCCCTACTGCTTATAATATACGATTGTGCAAGACCTATGACGTCATATTGGCATTTAACCAATCGTATTACGCAATTAATAAATTGTGCGGATACCGGCCAGCCAATCACCGAATTACCACGTGATTGCAGCCGACCAATCGCATGAAGGCACTGAGACATCAAGTGCGGGAGCTATTCTCTGACTCCGGAGGAGGACGAGTCATTTTGGAGTAATTAGGAGTCATTTTGGAGCCATTTTGGAGTCAGTCTGGAGAAGGAGGAGGAGGATTCATTTTGAGTCATTTTAGATTCATTTAGGAGTCATTTGGAGTTAGCCTGGCGGAGGAGTCCTTTTGGAGTAATTAGCAGTCGCTGTGGAATCGTTAGGAGTCATTTGGGATTAATTTTGGAGTCATTAAGAGTCATTATATCATTTTGAGTCATTTTGGATTCATTTACGAGTCATTTTGGAGGTGGAGGTAATCAGTCTGCAAGTTTGAATATTTCGGGCTCTTTGTGTGTGTGTGTGTGTGTGTGTGTGGTGGGGGGTCGCAAATTAAAACAAATTCCTGTTTATTAAAATAAAAAAATTTTATAGTCCTATCTCCAAAAGCTGAAAGGTTATCAGTTTATTTAATAATCTCGCTTTAAAAAAGTATATATCCAGGCCCCTCGGTATACTTAATCACTTCCTGGGTAAACTATATGTGCACTTTGCAATAAAAGTGCCTAGAACTACAACAGGCTCCCAAGACGTTACGCCATCGGTCAATGCACAACTTGGACTTTGTACTGAACAATGCAGCACAAGAGCAGGCCAATACAATGCTTCTCAATCGGTAGTCACGTGAAAAATAACTCTTCCTACAGACCGCCTTTTCATGCCGATGAGCATTTTTAATATAGGTGAACACCCGATCGCAGAATCGCCACTGATATCAGTTAACCAGTTAGCGATGAATGTTGCGGCTCCATGGTCGTCGAGGTAAAAGGCAGGCCTTCGTATTCGCAATTCATCTTCGCGGTATGGGAGCACTCTGAGAAAACCCAAATATTCGTTCACCCCAGACTAAAACACGCTGATAATTATGTATAGGTATACAAATGTGTAAATATAAATTATTTTCAATTTATTTTATACATAATTATTTATAGCTACAGTTGTATAAGTATGTAAAAAAAAATTATTTCAATCTATTTATAAATAATTATGTTATTAAATTATGCAAATATAATTTTTTCAATTTATTTAATAATAGATATGTAAGTATATATGTATGTATATGTGTGTGTATATAATGTATATAATGTATATAATAAATAATTTTATATGTATATATATTATATGTATATAATATATAATGTATATAATGTATATAAATTAGTAAATATAAAATTAATTTTTAAATTAATTTTTCTTCATTTATGTACATGTGAATATGGGAATATAAAATGTATATGTATATACACACACACACACACTCACACAGGATGCTGCAAAATCGCATATCAGTACTTCAGGGAAACATTCCTCACATCTGGAGGAAGAAAAAAATATTATATAAACTTAAGTCCGCAAACGCTTCGTTTCTTGACTACAGCTCTTAATACATAACATAGTGTGTATGGCCCGCACCTGGATTATGTTACAGTGGAATACCATCGCAGCTGTAATTTGCAACCCCAACCAGCTCCCGAGGGAGCTCTGATTTGAATCCTCCAGACTTTTATTTGTGGGGACATTTAAAGGCACGTGTGTATGACACCCTCCGAAACCGTATTGTGGCGGTCTGCGAAACAACCAGGAATACTCCAGGTATTCATCAACGCATCCGGGAGTCCATGCAACGGCGGGTTAATGCATGTGTTTGTGCTGATAGAGGGCATTTTAAACATTTCCTTTATACCCGACGATAAGCTTTCACACGTATGTAACTAATTCCTGTGCAGTTTGTACTGTTCTAGGTGTAGTGTCGTGGTGTGAGGTGTGTATCATGCAAATGAATGCTGCTATGGCCTTCCACAGAAACATGATCCAGTTCGGGGGCCATACACTGTATGTTATGTATTTTGAGCTGTAGTCAAGAAACGAAGCGTTGGCGGACCTATGTTCATATAACCTTTTTTCATCCTCCAGATGTGAGGAATGTTTCCCCGAAATATTGACAGGCAATTTTGCAACAACCTGTATGTATGTGTGGTGGAATGACTGAATCTTTTCAGTTTGCAAGGATGCTGGAATAGCACAGCGAAAACCGGCCTTTAAAGGGAGTAAGGCGAGTATCGCGTATGGGGCTCGTGCCCGGTGGTAATGCCCGAGACTAAGGGATAAGATTTCCCCACTCTGAGGTAAAACAGCACTCCTGCCTTTAGAAAGAGCATATGGACAATGAAATGTCGGGGCTCACGCCTGCTCGTGGTACCGCTGGGTGACTCTTTCGGGAGTCAGCAAACGTGGACTACCCGTGGTGTTCCCTATACCAAGCTTTATAGCTAAAAGGGGTATCTGCCTCTCAGAAGACTGCAGTCACGGCAAATAGTGACAATTCTGATTGGAGGTAGGCCGGTTGACTCCTTTGTGGTCAGACCATTGGGGCCCAAAAGTCTGGGTCTTAGTGAAGGACCCAAAGACATAATGGTAATGAACAAGAGGCTTGGTGAGCTGGAGATGATGTGGGCTGGTCTTACGCGCGGGATTTGGCGCGCATCCTGCCCGGTAAACTGGGCCTCGGGAAGACCCACAAGTGTCGTGAAAGGGAAGGAGTATCATGGGGTGACCTACGAGTCTGTGTCCAGGGTTCTCCTAACACTTGGTTACGGTGGGAAAGGACTCGTGCGGGCGATGGTTGGAAGATCGCATCGGCGTGCTTTGGTCAAGACAAGCACACATACTCAAACACTGAGCACAAACAACTGGTCGTTCACCCCGACCAGTCCGTAAGGATTGGAAGGAGGTGTTGAAAGCCGGACGATAGAACGGATGGTGGTCATTTATTCGCAATACGACCAATATTGTGGATAGTGGACAGCATGGTGCGGATGAGACCGGGGACCCCTGGTGCCCAGTGCGATTCTTGCTGAGGTCGTTGTTGGGGACCTGGGTGGCTCGGGTAAGGTGGCTTCATGGGCGGGCCAATGTCGCAAAGTACTCGGAATGGCGGATATGCGAACACTTTAGCTTAGTTATATATATATCCTTATATATATATATGAGCATGAAAACTAGCATCATTTAAGTGACTCAGATACTTAGTTCTCTAAATGATTAACCTGTAAATTATTCCCGTTAGTGAAACCTGTCTACAAAAAATTAGACTTATTACAACCATGTTGGTGCTGCTAATCATAACTCATTAATGCAGTTGGCTGAATGCCAGCTACGGTTTATCTGGGTCTGAGTTCGAGTCCCGGGTAAGGCACGTGTGTATTTGTAATTGTCTCGCTACTTTTACTTATCTTTCTGGTTCCATCTCTAATGATAGCCTATCTCTGTCAACAAAATTTCAAGGCCTACCAACAATCTACACTTTGAAGAACTTCATCAAGACTATAGGCATCCAAGTATTAAAAAGTAGAGTCATTGGTTATATCGATTATTTCTTATTTTATTTCAGCTTGAAGCATGTAAGAAAAATATAATTTTGTTATTATGACCATAATGACTACAGCTGTGACTATTTCCCACGATCATATCGATCAAATTCGGTCACTCTGAATAAGGCTTTTCTTCATTTTACGAAATCAAAAAATAGGCTATCATTTTTTTCAGGTAATTCTCAGCAGAAGCATAGGTATGTTTTCCTAATGTAATATTTTCGGATCGTTAGAAAGTGGTGATATCATGTTTCATATCTATGAACATATAAGCAGATACCCACTAAATGGCTGTGCGGTATTATAGGCCTACACTGTATGTAGTGTACATCTATAGTTTTGCAAAAAATATATATATTCTTTATTTTTTCACAACTATTAGACTTAGTCTAACTATTTTCCAACAGTGTATCATAAAATACACTATTTTCCAACATTGTGCCGGAATTAAGGGACGGGACGGGACATCCGCTAGAAAACCCGCCGACGAGTGTCATCGTCCGGCACGATTCTCACAAAGTCCTGTACAGTATGTGGCAGGAAATCTATAATTTACATAGTCAAAATATACATGCACGGAGTGCATGTTATTTAACATCATAATAAGTGAAAATTACAAACTGGTATGGTAAAGTTACACCTACAGTGTACATGTAATTGGGTATGATGGGCAATAAACTGTAACAGACTGGTGTATTAAAATTACCATAACAATGATTTTGTTAATTTAAAATGCGTGGTAGAAAATTAGTAGCAAGTATAGTAAAATAACATGTATAGAGTACATGTGATTTAACGTGATGATCAGTAAAAGAAACTGACAGTTATAATAAAATTACACTAACAAAGTTTGTGTAAATTTATATTATGTGGCTTTATATTGGTAACAAAAAATCCAAAATGACACATACAGAGTACGTGTGATTGAACATAATTATTAGTAAAAAGAATAACAAGTATAGTAAAATTACACTGGCATTGTATTTGTAAATATACTGTACACGGGAGACACAGTAAAAGTACACGTACACATGTACATATGAAAATACACAAGCATGAGTGGAGATTGTGCTGCCACATACATTCCTGTAAAATTACACACTTTTTTTTTACAGTGTAGGGTCTTTTTGCCAAGAAAGAAATAGAAATTTAAGTTTCGGAAATTAAATTTTTTTAACATTACAGCACCAAAACGTTTACACGATACTTTCTAAACTACAATAGGGTAATCCCCGATTGAACCACAATTACATCTGCGCGTGCGCTATAGAGGTTATTCCGTTAGTTCTGTCTCCTAAGCAGCTGGCATAAAACAGACCAGCTGTTGAGTAATTCTCATCACGCCACTGTGCGGCTACTATGGTTAAGGTTCGAGACAATATTTAGAGTAATATGTAATTTGTTGAAATTGTAGACACCGTTATTGTTTTTCAAAATTAATCATTGAATTTCTGTGAATTTTTTGCCCAGTTGATATGTTTTTTTACAAATACGTAAATGGGATTTAATAAGGTTATGCCGTTGAAATTTGAGCAAAAGTCAAAATTATTTCTGAAATAACAATTTTGTAACCACGTCTCGGGATGGACCATTTTAACTGGTCGAAGTCACATCTGCAAGTAGGAATTTCTCAGACTCGCTCTTATTTTTTTCCTATATTTTTCAATATATTTATTCCTCTTTTTCCTAGTAGGGACTTGGCAAAAATTAAGTTCGCAAGGTGTCTACCTCAGGGTGAACAACCGCGTGACACAGGTGATTTACACGTGTATAACTTACTACCAGACTGTAGCATATTTAAGTTGTGTTTATTTTCAGGTTACATACAATTATAGTAAATTAAGTTCGCAAGGTGTCTGCCTCAGGGTGAGCAACCGCATGACACAGGTGATTTACACGTGTAGAACTTACTACCAGACTGTAGCATATTTAAGTTGTGTTTATTTTCAGGTTACATACAATTATAGTAAATTAAGTTCGCAAGGTGTCTACCTCAGGGTGAACAACCGCATGACACAGGTGATTTACACGTGTATAACTTACTACCAGACTGTAGCATATTTAAGTTGTGTTTATTTTCAGGTTACATACAATTATAGTAAATTCCATTGTGCATAAAATACTTTTTAGAGAACTCGTAATTTTTCAGAGTATAACATCTTGAAGTTGTTACTCGAGTGCATGCTCTTGGATATGAAAACTACCCGGAGTAAAAGCCCTTGGGAGAGGACCGATAGATAACTCACACGGAAGCTGAACGCTAAAGGCTGTTCACGATAAAGTGAGCACTTTAGAAATGAACCTTAGGAAAAGCCAACGCCCCTGCATGCATATATTTGAATGAGCGCACTGAGTGACATTCGCCCCGGCAAAGTTGGTAACGATGGATGGAAAGTAGTTCCATCTCTTAACGTCAAATAAAAAGTGTTAGGAATTTGTGATACCTTAAAATTATTTATTTCGCTTTATGACTTTTTAATGCATCGAAGTTTAAAAATAAGCTGATTTGTAAAATATTTACTTTTCTATTAATTTCACAGTTTCATTTCGCCGATGGATTAATAAAGTGATGAATCCCATAGGAATGTAAATTTTTACATGACGGTATACAAGTAGATCTTAAGCAGGACTTTCAAAAGTGTTCATTTTACCGTGAACCGTTTATAGCAGGTAAAGTGTATGATAATTGCTACATCTCGTTTCACAATGCAGTCACCTGACGTGGCACGTCACGCCGGTCGCCGACAAGCGAAGACAAAATTTAACATTGTAATTGCACAGTCAAGTGACAATTTGTCGACAACGAACACCATCTGAGGTTGTGCTGCCATCATTACATAGTATAAACGGAAGTCCCTGGCGTGTGCCTGTTTGTATGACTGCGCTAATCTCGAGAACCACTGAACGGAGTTTGATGCTGTTTCTACTGTTATAAACTGCATTTATAGAGGACGGTTTGTGTGTATTAAAAATTGCCCTAGCTGTTATAGCAGCTTAGCATTAACGGTATTAGTAAATCAAGTGGTGAAAAAAGTTTACCGACATCGCGCTCATGGAATACTCTCGACTAATCCTTTGGAGATATAATTAAATCATGTACGAAATAACTGTGTAAATTTTAATGATCTACAAAAAAGTAGGTGGTAACATACATCTATCTTTCATAGATAAGTAGTAATAAGAGTATTTGCCATTTTAATTACACAATAAAATTCACTGTTTTTAATCATAAAGAACTTAATATTTATCTTAATTAATTTATAATCAAACAGTTTAATGTAGATAAGAAATGTTCTTTACATCATACAATTACAGTAGTATGGGCGTGCCGGTCCTACCCCACCTGGGATTAATTGGGCTTAATTGGTAAATTATCGATTTGATTGATTGGATTAATCCTTAATCCGGTTTTAATCCAGAAAGGGTTCAATTAAATTAAATGGTTAAATGTATTGAAATGGTTAATCAAAAAATGGTTAATTTTTAATCCGATTAATTTTTTTCTTGATTCTCTTTCTTTCTTTTTGGGTGACGGTAGCAGGAGCTCTCTACGGTGTTGACGGTGTGGTGTTCTAAAGGCGTTGACCAGAGTAGTGGGTTGTAATGTCTTATATCTTATGTAGTTGTTGGGTTGAGTGCAAGAGTGGGCTAAGTGTAAATTTTATTTTTTTTTTTGGTAGATATTGCTTGTAGACGGTGGTGGGAAATAGGCAACTTGAAAGAGGGGATTTACATGTTAGTAATTACAAACGATCTGTTTTCCGAATGCAATTCGATGTTAAGAGAAATTCAGAGTGTTCTAGGTATGAATAAATTACATGCATCGAATCACAAATTTCAAACGACTACCTGAATAATAAGTGCAATTATGTGAGTCTTATCCATAACGTGAGTCTCGATCATATAAATATAATTTATATGAGAGAGAATTTTAACTAGGTGAATATCATCTGATGTCGACAAGTGCAAACTCACTAAACAAAATTCAGCCGGTCCGTAGTTCAGGTAACTCCGATCATCAGCTCGTCGGCCGCCAAGTTTCTAGAGGTGCAGTGAAGATGAGAGAGAGCTGTACATATCTATCTCCTCCAAGCATTCATGAGCAACTGAAGACGGCAGCGATTGGGTTTGTGAGTTCACTTCACTCCAGAGCTCACTACACCCCCTCCCACCCCTCACCAGTGTGCGACCCCGGGCTTCCTACGATTGTCAATTTTTTCGGCACTAAGGCAAGATGGTGTAGGCTGTCATCCCCTCCAATCTCCCACCCCTACCCTTCACACCTCACCAGAGCGACATGTCCTGGGGTCATTCACCCACATGCCCTCGATTGTAAATTTTTCAGCACTAAGGCAAGATGGCGACAACTGCCTACTTGTGCTCAGATCGGTGGAGCTGCCACCCTTCCTGCCTCTACCATCCACCCCTTGCCCAGAGATCCTGTCCAAGCACCCTTCCCACCCCTTCTCCAGAAGTTATATTTGTGCAAAAAACGAGTTCTTCTCCAAGACCACTACAGTATTCAGAACACGTTTCTTGTAGTGTTGGTTTCCCTGCTTCGACTTGCTGGCTCTTCACCTCCAAAGTGCTGTATTGGGTATGACCGAAGCTTGCTTCAAGGCCAAAGCACCGGTTTCTGTAGGGAGGCAGCAGCAGGTTTTGAACTCACCTGGACTATTTACCCTCTCCCTTCCAGCTGTTATTTTTGCTTGGACACTGAAGCTTCCTCTTATATTTCGGAAGGCAAGAGCCTAGTGCATTCTCAGCGAATTAAAAAATGTCACATCTCCCACCGATAAAACTTTATTTTTCCTCATCACTAAGAAATACATTCAAAATGTTTTTAACATGCAAAAAATTCAATTCAAAATATAAACTGTTTTCAACCAAACTTTGTTTTCGCCCTGTTTTCCAGCAACCTTTATTCCCATTCCCAACAATCTTACATGACATTTTAAAGTTTCTTCCCATTTTCCAACAACTCTTAACTAATCACTGATTAATTTTCATACCAGCACAGCTATAAGATATAATTTTACTCACAAAGATTTTAAACATTTAAAGACCACAGTTTTTCAAACACATATTTTTATTCAAGTTTTAACTAATACAATGTAAGCAAATACTCAGATTAAACTTTATTTTCAACCATTGAAAACAGATCTTAAACATACATGTTGGAAAAGTTGTTTTAGTTTCAATTCGACATATATTTATTCGTCTAGCATACAAAAATATGTATTTCATGTGTAGACTTCTCTGCAACACTAAAATTTTGACTATACTATCGTACAGGAAAATATGATCTCGGTAAAGTTTATTATTCTCTGTTGAGTAAAAATCAGTTCCAAATTTATTTGAGAAAGGAAGTCGACTACAGTGATGTGTTTTACAAAATATACAGAGACGAGTCATTCTAAAACATTGTGTACAATACCAGCTAGTGGATAGCCGACAATTGAGTTTGTGCAAAACCGGGCGAAATTTAGGTCTCGAGAGCCGACGAGGGAAAAATGTTCAGAGTTGGCGAAGCACTGGGTCGCATGTGGGTGTGAGATATGCATTGTGCGAAGCAGGTGAGGGAATGGGAAATCAGTACACTAAGCTGCTGCCTGCCCCCGCGTGCACCATCGTCCGACCATTCTACCCCTCCCATGCCCTCCCGACAACTCCCACATGCTTCCATCTGCCTGACAACATTCCCTTCATGCACAGAGCCTAGGGGCATGCAGCAGGAGAACTTCCCCATCGCCCCCTGCCACACCAACAAACTTCACTCCCCATCAGGGGTTCCCAGCCTGCAGCTAGCCTACACTTTACACAATGATTTTCCTTGACCTGCCTAGCTTCACCTCGTCTTCCACTAGATTTTACTTTTCGTTCCAGATGTGCAGTCTGCGTACAACATTTCATTGAATTTTAAGTCCAGTTTTAAATCCAGAATTTTAAGTCCAGTAACTTTACATTTTAAAATGTGCTTTTTAATATGAAATTTTTTAATCTTACACCATCTGAAACTTTTAGGTAGTGATTGGCCATCAAAATCGTTTACACCTTTAAAATTAATAACGACTTTCATATAAAAAGTTTTTATCTTAGGGACTAGTATTTTGCTCTCTTAGACAACCAATTTCCAAGAACTGTATAATTACAAGCAAATAAATATAACCTACCACGAACAATTATGAAACCCAGAAATTATTCCAATAAACTAACAATGATTTACGTCACAATTAAATAAATAACACGAAATATTATCCAAGTTTTAAGAAATATGTCACGTTACAAATACATTCTCATAATGTTAAAACTGAATCACATCCCAAATGCTTTTAAATTGAGAAAAAATATATTTCAATTCCAGGATATTACAATACCGAATTAAACAAATTACATATTGAATGTCTTTAAGCTGTAAAGTTCCACGAAATTTTATCCCGATTCCAAGAAATGCAACCACAAAAACAATCAATTACATCACATTTAAAAGGAATCTAATGCAACAGAATACCGCCCAAACACAATGAATTACAATACGCACCATATACACCGAATTAACAACTAAATATTAATTTCTAATCTATCACAGATACCAATTGAAATACATATCAAATGTAGTGGATTACAACTTAAATGTTAATGACATCACAATTAAAAGTATTTAATCATACTAGATTATCGCTCCAATGTCAATCCAATGAAATGATAATTCAATCAACAAGAGGATTGATTACACAAGAAATTGTACATCCACTCCCCATCCAGAGGTTTGTTAAATCAAATAACACATAAATATAATTAACAAGCTTATATTTACTATTAGAAAATTTACGAATGCTGTATTACAATCTTTTAAGATCTTGATTCTTAATCCAGAAGTCGTGTGTTTTTGAGAATCCTCTCCATTGAACCAAGGACATATCCTTTTTCCTTTTAATGATTTTATAAACCAAATATTTATTTGGAGAAATGTCTTTTTGCAATTCATGTTCGTAAAATCCACATTTTATTGGTTCTCTGTTACATGTTTCTAGGTAATACATTATGGGATGTATTTTTCTAATTAAAATAATTTTAAATATTTCGAAAGACTTATTCGCCATAAATTTGTTCTCAAAGATTCCCTTCTGCTTCGAGATATGTATAAATTCCCCAACTCTAAACTTTGGTTTTCTTTCGTCGATGACTTTAACATTATTATAAATAATTTTCATTAAACTATTATCCATAACTTCTTTGGGGGCCATTTTGATAGTTCTATGATATCTATAATTGTAAAATTTTACTATTTCAGGCAAAGCCTCAGCCCATTTGTAAGTCACCCTCGATGTGAAATGTTTATACATTAATTTCTTAATCGATGATTTTTCATAATGTGCCACGACACTTACTTTGAGCTCCGAATACATTGCGTAGTGATTGATACCATATTCGGTCAGTAGTTTCTGGAACGGTGCAGAAAAAAAATTTAGATCCTCTGTTATTTGCAGTGAATTAGGCGTTTTATCTATCAAAACGATCTTCATTGCATCAGTAACCTGTTTCCCAGTTTTGTTTTTCAAAGGTATACCCCAACCATATTTCGAATAAACATCTATTATGGTTAAAATATACTTGTACCCCTTATTGTATTTTGAAAGCAATGTCATTTCACACGATTCGCCTTGAACAAGATCATTTAAACCATGAGTTATAGCTCCTCTTCTAGGATATCTTATCCTTGCAGGAGCATGAAGTTCTTGAGAAATCTTACTAACCTTCATTTTCAATATAACCATATTCTGTTAACTCTTCAATAATAGAAACAATTTCGTTTGTATGTGAATTATTCCCAGACTCTCTTGAAGCGATAAGAAAATTTCATCTATCAACCAATTCATTAGGATTGTTCCAATATACAGGTGAAAAGCAGTTGTCAATTTCATCTTTATATATTCCACTTCCTACTATATCTCCTATTAAATGTATTTTCGAGTATTTATCATCTCCAGAAAGAAAATTAGCATTTGTTCGACTAGTAAGTTCTTTATATTCTACAAATCAGTGTCAGAATATACATTTGGAATGTTTTTAAACAATAATTCAAATAATCTTTCACTAACATCAGTTACATAATCACCTATTTTAACTTTATTCTCAGGCAAAAATTTAACTAACGAATCTCCCAGGAACTAGTTGTTTTCAATTCGATAAACACCAAATCTTGTATCGCACATAGACGTAGATAGTTTTAAGGTTAAATAATGTTGTATTAATTGAGAAAGAGTTTGCTTTTTCTTGGTTAAAGTTTCTTATGTTTTAATTTCCAAAGCTGTTTCTTTAGGTTTATTCAACACAGAATGCAATGTATTCATTCTACTCAAAACAGGTTTAAATATCTCTTCATATAAAATATCCTGTTCCATATGGACTCGTTTGATTTGTTAATATTTCTCTTTCACAGCAGATATAATGTTAAGTAATTCCGAAGCAGAGGTAGATATGTTTTGATTATATTACATTAAATTCAATCCATTTATATATTAATTTAGTCGTTGCTTTTCTAACTGATGTAGTAGGTCAATTATTTTGGACTTTTTCAATCTTATCGACTTTACATAAAACATCTAATTTTGCTATAGTATTAGCTTTCAAATCATTGAAAAAATAATTCATTGGTGTTTCCAAATCATTATTTAGTTTTCTCAAATCTATTTGCGTAACTAAACCAAACTTTTATTTATCAATTCATCTCTTATATATTGCATTATTTGTTCCATTCGAATTGCAAGTTGTTTTGTAATAGTAGTATTTACCACTTCATTAATTACAACTCTTAAATTTTCTTGCATTTCTGTAAGTTGTGTTGGAAAAACTATGTTTGTCATGCCATTAAAATCGTTCTTCTATTCTAAATGCATTACTCTGTAAATCAGTACTAATATTGCTTATAATGTTTGCAATTACAGTCGTATTTTATAACATTATCATTCAAATCCAATAAATTTATTAATTTCTTTTGAATAATGTTTTATTGCAATTTAAACACATTTAATATAATAGTGTTAAAATTCTTCCACTTAATATTTATTTACGACATCACTATCTTTCACAGCCATAGCCATATTATGTAATATATGTTTATTCAGAACACAATTCCCATCGCAATTTTTGGTTTAACAGCTATTGTAATGATTGTGTTCTATGCCGCTATGTCCAAACTTTGAAAGACTCATTAGCCTTTGCCTGGAAGTGAATAACTGTCAAAACCAGACCAAAAACATATTTTCCATTCCAGCAGTAGAAACACATATCATTAAAATTTGTAAATGTCATATCGCCTAAAACATGTCCATTGTAAATATGTTGCAGTTCCATACCATTCATTTTAAACACAATTACCATATTTGCATTATCGCGAAAATTATGTTTTGGTTTATGTTTTGGTATTGCGTAAAATAAAAACAATCAATGTTTGAACATCGACTGAAACTGAAATATTGCAGTATTTCACCCTGTGGTTCATACCAAACATCGTCAAAAATAAATACAGAATTGGGCAACGCTTAATTCGCAGATATTATATATTCTTCATTTGTAAAAGAGAAATATCGCATTCCTTCAATTAACGACAGAATGGTTGCTTATTGTTGATATTTCTCTTGTTGTATTGTTTAAGAAACACATATACATTTTCAAATTTAAGTCCATTCGAATGTTCCAACAACGACATAATAATACAAGTTTTTTCCACATGGAGAAGGAACACTTATTATACATTGTATATTTGATGGTTAAAGAACACCATGATTCTATTCAATTGTGTTTTCTTTTGTATTTACAATTACCAGTAGATGTAAATTTTGTTTTATAACCTTTATTTCTACACAATAACACAGCATTACATAACATACTAACATAAAACTATAAATGCAGGTCTATATATAGGTTCACATTCAGTTGAAAACAATGGCTCTTACTAAATGTATCAAAAAAGGATGCCATGTATTGAGTACATTGATTAATAAATTACCATTTGAATTACATTTACCAAAGTACAATTATTGCAGATCAAGTACTAAACTTGCAAAACGTTTGACATGGAACATTCAAGGAATAAACTTTTTGGATAATGCATGTAAAGAACTCTATGTAGTTTACAATTGAACAAACTATTTGAAAGAAAGACATATAGTAGATACAATTCTATCTCATAAAGCTGCAAATATAAGGAAGAATCCATCTACAAATACGGGTGAAAAGTTTGGGGCTTGGGTTGTTGATAAAGTTATGTGTACGAAGGTGAAGAGAGGCATGGGTCTGAAACATAAAACTAAAAGAAAACACAAGAAAGGAGGAATAATTCAGTTCATATTTCCAGCATTAACAGCTCGTGGATCAATCCTTGAAGGGGTTTCGGCAATTAGTACAGCAGTTAAATCAAAGGTAAAGGAATGTATTTGAAACACTATAATGTTGGACAAGGACAAAAAACTCCAAACATGGAAATAAACGCAGAAAGTCTACAATAGTCTTCCAAAACGTACATTAACAAACAAAGATATTAATATATTTATAAAAAATCTCGATATTCCCTATTTCCGAGGTGTGTATATGAGAGACTATTTACGAAAGGAACCAAATCTTAGTGAATGCATGATTGTTAATTTAGATTCGAAACAAAATCAATTGTTGTATTACTACAGTTTTGGCTATTTACGTCTGCCAATTGAAATACGTAATCATTTTAAAAACATGAAATTAAGATACACTTACAAAATGGAACAATTACCAAATACAATCAATTGTGTACATTTATGTTTATGTTTTTGTCTATAAATAGGGTATATAAGTAATTATAATTGTAAAACATATTAGTAATATGTCAATTATGTTGATATTAAGTGTCGTCGCGATTGTATGCAGTATATTTCCCTGCATTAGAGTTAGATGGAGAATGGCAAATAAGACTAATAAAATTCGTTACTTACAACAAACAGCATACCACACATTGATATGCATAGCCGATGATTTACAACTAATATTGGTGAAAAACATACAAGATTGTGATACCAGTAGGATCTCATGAGTTTGATGACCTTGAAACATTCATTAAAACAGCATTACCTGACTATGTACATTTCCGATTATGTGGGAATCCAAATATGTTAACTAGTGCAATGTATAGTATAGTAATGTCGATATCTATTTCTCGGAATACAATTCAATTGCAAATATGTTGGGTTATGAATGGAGAGTATATCCTGCTAATCAATTACAAGAATCATCAAAACAGGTTAATATATTGTCAGTAAATGTATGGCATATCAATGTTAATATTGTAGACAGTTCATGTGTGAATGGAAAACCGACAAATACATTACATGAATTCACGTGTACTGTAGATCCAGGATATAAAATAATTGAAAAACCTTATACATTGATACATCTTCCAATAATAGTGAATTGTGGTGGTGAAATAGTTGTTACAATTGTAGATCAAGATGGTAAACTTATTCATTTTAAAAATGAAAAATTACCATTCTTTTATATTTAAAACAAGGTATATAAACACCTGCATTCCATTGCACATTACAATCATAATGGGTATTGTGTACAATAGTAAATTCGGATGTAATGTTGGTGGTTCATTTAAAAAGTATGTCACTAAGGAATGTATTTCGAAGAAAGAAATAATAAAAAGACATAAACGCCAACATAAAATGCTCATTTCAAATAAGATACAGATGAAGTTACCACGAGGCAATGGGTTGTATTTTTAAAAATTAAGATATACTTTTAATAGAAATGGAAGACATGCTTAATGTTGAAGAACATGTCAACTATGAAAATGCAATCACCAATATGGAAATGCATTTGTATGGACAATTCTGAGCAGGTCCATATACTGCCAACATCACAAAAAGTCATTTGCAATGTGAAACCAAGTGTTTCATCCCAAAAACCATGATATTTTGTCATTTTTTCAAACAAATCGACAAAACTATCTAAAAGCTGACAGATCAATATTCGATAATTGTGATATGAAAAAATATTAAACTATACCTCAACAGTCAAGCTTACCCCTATGTGGATTTAAATATGAACTTTGCCAACGGGGAATTCCTTGTATCTATGATATTTACACAGAGTTTCAGAAAACATATTATAACAACATCAGTTCACCAATCCAAGAACCCAAATAATTTAAAACCAGAGGAACGTTATTTGTGTTTGATGTAAGCAAACAGGACGACAGAATTATCAATGGTGTTACTGATTCACAAATTGAAATTATTAAAAATACACCTATTCCAGCAAATATGCAATCTTACACTCTTATAATTCACAACAGATTAGTGAGTTACAAAGTAAGAGATAAGCTAGCTAAACTAATGATTTGAGTCAGTAGATGCTGAACCATGGCTATGACAAGATGTTTTCTAATGTGCAAGGATTTCAGTCTGCAAAAAAATTATTCATCTTTAAAGAATTAGCTATTACTGATATAGAAGAACATACAAATCTATTCAGCTTCAAATCATAATTTGACTGGAAATATCTATCTTTCAAATACACTAAAAAAAATTAATGGGTTACTAACCATCACCAGACTGGATGTATAGAGTATGAGAATATTGAAGATATTTGGAACCATTCCCTAAAAAATTGTAAAATATCTATAGGTGTAGTTAAGCAAAAGCACAATTTCGAAAGTGTGTATAATGGTAAAGAAATAGATATTCAAAAAGAATACAATTACCCCTCATTCAAACAATTGCGTAAAACATATAGATATAATTCAATGTTTACTCTGCAGAAGAAAACTCAAAAGTAATGCTAACTTGGGCAATGATGGCTGACTGGGGTGAAACAGAGTATGATGATTCTCCTCCCAAATAACCAGTGGATATTAGTTGGGTCATATGCTATTATTTGGGATGAGAGAAATAATTACTACAATTTACTATAAAAAGTTTTTGCTTGTTTATAATCCACTACTTTGTAAAGATGGATCATCAAGACAACAAAATCACATGCTTGTGTATAAAGGAATCAAAATTTAAATTGAATATCGGCAAGTTATTAGCATGTTGGAGTAAAGCTTTTCGACTTTCTTTTGGAAAGAAATAGTTTTAGCAACTTTTTTGAAACAGCTCATGTGTATGTTTAGCATGCTAACGTTTGGAGCAAACTCTACTTGGTAGTGTTAAAATGTTATGTGGCATCCTAAACATGATATTGTTGAAATGATTAAAACAAGTGTGTCATTTGTGTTTGTTTTGGAGTATTCTCTACTTACCTGTGTTAAAATGGTTTTGGATCATTCTGTATTTCAATATATATTTTTTGTAAATAAATATGGCGGAAAAGGAATTCCTTACTTAGAATTGTTTTTACCCAACACCATATTAAGGGTGAACTTGTATTGGTAAGAAAAATATTTTCTCCACAGAGACATTTGAGAGAAAATTTCTGGAAGCAAGCACTCTAACTGCTTTTCCATAACTAACAATATAATATACCATCCTGCATAAGGCATGGTTGATATAAACTAGTTTCGAGTCTTGGTTAGGTATTATTGTAACCATCTAAACATAAAATGAGTAAAGAACGAATCACTGTTTATTAAACAAATATAAATTCTTTCATACATGAGGATAAAATATATGTATATGCTCAATTTTATATATTTTTAAATGAATCATAAGGATTCTTTCTGATGAAACATTATTAGCTAACAAATATATATTAGCTTCAAAATTTTAGATTTATCGTTTGCCAGTATCTCAAGATGTGAAAACGCATTATGTTTAGAGGTCTGAGGTCTTAGCAGTTTAACTGCTTCCTATCCAGAGTCATAAACCTTCAATGGTAAATTTCAAAGTTTTTCCCAATAGTAGCAACTACAGAAACTGAGATTTCAGAGATTGGCAGTCTGAGTCCAACAAATCCCTGCAGAACGCATTTTGGTTTTATTATACCCTAGAGACAACCCAGGTGCCTAACTTTTCACAAAGGAAGCGACCAAGGACATACCCATCCCTAGAGGGGAGTTCAGGTCAACAATTTTAACTGTCAAGGTTAGCAAGGTCAAAACGTCTTACCAGCAGTTTGAAATCTTTCGAGCAAAAATATTTTGTCTTCTACTTGATTAAATTAATATTTACTTTGCAAGCTCCATTATGCAGTAAAACATTTTATTCACAAGATGTATATTAAAATAAACAAGTTTTTATTTCCTCTCACACACTAACCCTTGCCCAAAAAAATCAATGGAAATATTTTATAAAATAAATTGTCAACCAAATTGGAAACATTCGGACACATTAACAGAAAAAAATATATGTATATGCTTGGCGTAAATATGATTAAAATATACGGATTAAGAAACAAGAGCATATTTACTCAAATTAGTTCATATCACATCTCTTGATTTGGATAAGATATATTGTGAATAAGAAAAAAAATATTTACTTTAAAAGATTATAGAAATCTTAGAGAATCTGAAAAAGTAATTACACCAGAGATTTTTATGGATAATATTAAGATCTTTTTTTCTATAAATTACATATCGTTTTATTAAATTTGTTGGTCTTTATTACATTGCTAATTGTTTTTAATGGATTATTAAATAAACTTTATTTTTTTGTTTTAATTCAGAAGTTATTGTACTGATAAATAAATGTTATTTATTTCTTCAAGCAAGAAACTTAGTAGAGAGGCTTGTCTCCGAGGTAAGAGTTGTTGGTTTGAAGATATTTCAAAGTCGGTGGTGCGGATAGAGAGGGGAATGGGTGTTTAAACCTCTGGCTTGTTGTTGAAGGGGAGAAATCAGGCTTCTCTAACATTTTACCTGGAAATTTGAAATTTTTATAAATATGACTTCAGCATCTATACCCCTTCCACTTTTTCCAGATGATTGTCAGTTCGATTCACTTTGCGATGTTGAGGTCGTATAAACACTACTTTCTTGGCTTATCTACACAAGATTTTAACAAAGAGCTTGATGATTTTGATTGGGAGTATTTCAATAGACTAATAAACAGCTCGGATGATTTAGTAAGCAGTTTCTTAATTTCTTAGAGGTAGAGAAGGTTATATTCGCATTGCAACCAGTGATGACATCATTATCCCCATATAAGAGAGTGTTCACAGCGCCATCAGCCACTGCATCCACATCTTCCAAGTATGCAGCACTGTCCACTATAGTGCCCATGTCTTAGAGAGTGGCCACAGCACTGTCAGTCACTGCATCCACACCTTCCAAGATTGTAGCACTATCCGCCATGGTGCCTATGTCTAAGAGAGTGTCCACAGCACCATCAGCCACTGCATCCACATCTTCCAAGTTTGTAACACCGTTCATCATGGTGCCTATGTCTAAGAGAGTGACCACAGAACTGTCAGCAACTGTGTCCACATCTTCGAAGTTTGCAGCACCATCCACCACGGGGCTTCCACCTACAGAGTTTGGAGCTTTAGACCTAAGAAGAAGGAAAACAGGTGAGCAGTGACGGGCAACACCCAATATTTGTACCTGTTGTAAACCGTTAAATTTCATGTGTGTGTCTCTCTCTCTCTCTCTCTCTCTCTCTCTCCTCTCTCTCTCTCTCTCTCTCTCTCTCTCTCTCTCTCTCTCCTCTCTCTCTCTCTCTCTCTCTCTCTCTCTCTCTCTCTCTCTCTCTCTCTCTCTCTCTCTCTCTCTCTCTCTCTCCTCTCTCTCTCTCTCTCCTAAAGCAGTATTTACCAATGATAATTTTTTGCAGGAATTAGACGAATTTTTTTAATTTTAATTTTGTTGTATTACCTGCTTTAAGTCAGACGGCTATTGAACTATATTCAATCCATCGCCACAAGAAATAATCAATAGAAAAATCTCCTTACCTCCTTCACCAGTATTTATTATTCCAGTTAAGAAATGCAAATTAACATAGGTCTTAACCATAGACGTAAATTGTATTGAAAATTTACGATTTCAGTGATGAATGATTCCTTCCATGGTACAATTTCACAAATTTTTCACAAATTCTTTCGTTATTAAAAAATTGAAATGAGTTTTTACTTGTAATAGGGTGAGAAGTTTTTTATAGTTTAATGACTGAAAAGATAAAGTTTTAATGATTTTTAAAGAAATTTCATTCAGGTGTAACAATTTTTAAATACAATTCATTAAATTTGATAAAAATTTAATTCAGTTCTAATGATTAAAGTAATTTCATTCTGGTGTAACGAATTTTATAGAAAATTCATTCAGTTTGATTAAGAAATTAATTTAGTTCTAACGGTTTTTAAAGAAAAATTATTCGTGTCTAATGATTTTTAAAGAAAAATCACTCAGTTGTAACGATTTTTTAAGAAAAATCATTCGGGTGTAACGATTTATAAAGAAAAATTATTAAGGTTGCCATTTTAAGGAAATTTCATTCGGTTCTAATGATTTCTTTTAAAAAAATTCATTCATGTTAGAAAGTTTCTTAATAAACTTTATTATTATTTCAATCATATAATGATGTAAAAAAAATTTTCACTCTAAACACATTTTAACATTGTAGTGGTGAACAGGAGTTTTTTTTTTTTTTTTTTATGGTTTAAAAGCCTATTTGTCTTGTACATGTTAATTATAGGATATTTGAATATTTTTTAAGTTGTATCAGGACATGGTGCGCTTATTTTTTTAACAGTTTTAATAATGTTAGATGAAGTTTTTGGTTATAAAAGTCTGTTTGGTTTGTACATATAAATGTTGACATAATGAACAAGAAACAAAAAAATTATATTATATTTGTTTCATAATTTATGATGTAATATACATTAAAGATTTCGGTATGTAACATTTTTCATAAGTCAGTGGTAAACAATGTTTGTATTTCATTTAAGGTTGTAATGTAACATGAAGTATTTATCTGAAGTTGTGTTGTTTTTCAGAAGGTAATGGCAAAAAATTATTGTTTTTCATTAAAGTTTGTGATGTAATATATTTAATTGTAAGATGTATAATTTATTCTGTCTTGAAAGTGACTATGAATTTTTTAACAAAGCAATTTCTTTCAAGTTAAAAACAAATAGAGTAACATGTTATATTTTTTTTAATTCCCCATGTCACTAACTTTTTCAATATCATATGCATAATCAGTGATGGTTTAATAGTGTTATGTGCTGCAGCTGGCGACGACTCAATCTCCCCGTGCCATAATCGGAGACCCACCTCGCCCTACCCTCTTCTTGGAATGATGCGCTCGCAGCCTCCTGAATCCCCTCTTCTGGGAATCCCGTGAATACAGACAGTGGCCGGACTTCTTGGCATCACAGATCTCCTCTCGCCTGCTAGATTTTCCAATATGGTAACTGATGATGCAAGAATGTTCTGGTGAGACTGGCTGGCACCTCAGCCCTCCAGGACGCATCACGCGAGTTGGGGAAGATTCTAGGTGGCAGCCTAAGACACTATATCTACTGCCGTAACTCAGTGGCTGGGAGTATTTTATGGAGGCCGCCTGGCCGAGTGTGGACGACGACTGGAGATTGCGGGACGATGGCAAGTGAGATGTTCGTGGCTTGAATGGATGAGAGGGTGTGAAACCGATGAGTGAAGCCTACTGTGCGTGAGGGCGCTTGGAGGACTCTAGAACATTGCGACTGGTGGGACATGGACTCAAGTGAGGTGGAACTGAATGGAAGTATAATACTGATGTTATTGTAAATATTGTAACTGCAAAATATGGATGCATAAATTACAAAATATTTTAATAGGTTGATACACTGTCTATTAGGATTGAACTTTAATTATTTAATTTTAATTGATTTCATTTTTGTAATTAAAATTTGTATTAATTGGTGTCGATTGTGAACAGTAAGTGAATTCAATTTATTGTGAGAATTTGAGTTCAGAGAATTTTGCTGTAGTTATTGTAAATAAAATAAGGAAATTATAATTAATTCTATTATTTGATTAAGACCTCCATCCCTTAACGAACTTGGTATAGCCCACTTAATTTGTAGAGAGAGAAAGTGTAACACTGGTGTCGGAAGTGGGTTGGAGGCATTTTATAAAAATAAAAAAATTAAACAATTGTAATTAGTATTTGTAAATATCACCATATTTGTTGCATAGGGCAAGGAATTGTTTTGCAATATTTGAATACTAACTAGAAAAATGTGGCCAGACATGGAAGCACCCAGCTCTTTAATTGAAAGTTTGAGTGGTCAGATAAATAGCAAAATAGATACGGTAAATAGTACAATAAATAGTGTTGTAGATAATGTTAATGAGAATGAAAATGATGAAATTAGTGGTGTTAAAGAAAATGTTAATACTCAAATTAGTGGTGTTAGTGAATCTGTAAATATCCAAATTATGTGTGTTGGTGAACTAGTAGATAAAAAATTAGACAGTGTAAACGAAAACGTAGATAGAAAAATAGACAGTGTGAATGAGAATACGGACAGAAAGATACAGGATGTGGGCGGTTGGTGAACAATAAAATAGACTGTGTGGACAATAAGATCGACAGTGTGAGTAAAAGGATGGAAGTGTGAATGATAGGATGGACAATGTGAATGATAGGATCGACAGTGTTAAACAAGAAATGAAACAGGAAGTGAGCACCCTCAAGAAGAAATGGCAGGAGTTCTTGCAGGGGCAGGGGAGACGACATGCAGGGGCAGAAGAAGAGCCAAGATTGGTGACCACCGAAACGACGAGTGCCGGTAGAGGTCGCTACCAGTGCTGTCATTGAATGGGAGGCGCCGCAGTTCTGCAGTGTGTGTACACCCCATTCAGGGGTGGGTAGAGGCATCACAATTAAGCCCTCCCCCTATGATGGACAGACACCTTGGCACGAATACCGGCACCACTTCGAGATCGTTGCCACCCTGAATGGCTGGACAGAAGATCAGTGGGCGTACAACCTGGCGGCTGTACTGAGGGGAACAGCATTGAGCATACTGCAGTCGCTGCCAGAACAGCATCGTCTAGAATACTCCACAATGGTGTCGGCTTTGGAGCTGCAATTCGGCGACCTGTACCTGCGGCACGCCCACCATGCCCAACTGCGAAGCCGTATCCAGCGACCCGACGAACCACTGCAGGAGCTATGGTAAGACATCGTAAAGCTGTCGCACCTTTCTCTGGAGGGATGCTCGGAAGAGGCATGAAATGGCATCGTCATCGGCTTCTTTGTCGATGCTATCACTGACACTGACGTGCGGAAAACTATGCGGTTAGCTGCGCCTCACACCATTCAGGATGCCTTTGCCCGAGCACCAGAAGTGGAGTCAGCATGGCAATCATCAGTGCCCGATGTCCAGTGTGGGTAGTGATGCTTGATGAAGGGGAGGACGACAGCATCAAAAGGATGTTGAAGGAGTTGCAGACGACCATGAGGGACATCGCATCCAGGGTACACACTACAGAGACTCGCCATCCCCTACCCAAATGGCCAGAATGTTGGACGAGTGGACCTGAGAGTAAACTGTCTTCAGCAGCAATAGCAACAGCCAGGGAGCAGGCACCAAGGGGCAGGTGAGAGTGCAATGTCTTTGGGAAACTTCTAAACACCGGTATTGAGGGGCAAAGATCGGTGATTGCTGGAGGGAAGGCCCCAATGCTTTTGCAGGTGTGTTCTATGAAACAAGACTTAAATGCCATATTGGTAGAGGGGAGCCTAGATGATGTTTCTTGTCAGATGGTCATTGACACATGAGCGACTATAACAGTGGTGAGACCAGACATTCTTGGGACTTTCTCCCAGCGATCATCCGATAAGAGCATGGATCACTGCCATTTAACTATAGTAACGGGCAAGACCACATGAGTCAAAGGCAAGAGAAGGCTAATCTTACAGCTTAGTAACCTTGAGATAGAGCATTATATATACACAGCAGAAATAGAGGACAAATGCATTTTGGGTCTTGATGTATTATGTAAGCTGGGATGCTCTATTGATACTCTATTTGGGGTGTTACATGTTGGTAATACCGAGCTGTTAGTGTCAACGTGACGATATTTATCTTCGCCAATGAGCTGCTCGGTAGTGTGTAATCAGTCAACTTTGCTCCCTGCTTCTAGGAAAGTTTTTATTCCAGGCAGATGCCAGGGAAAATTTTGTCAGGCAATTGGGCATAATAGAACCAGTTCAGAAAGGTGGCATTTTACCCAATGGTGTGATTGTAGCCAGGACATTGATTTCTTCAAAATCGGACAGTTTGACTGTTAGGATGATCGATTTGTCTGACTGTGCTATCCGCCTTGAAGAGGGGAACACAATCGGGTTTTGCAAGCAGGTCTCACAGGTACTTCCAAATGTTCTAGAAGCTTCACTTTTCACAACCTACTGAATGTCCTCTTCTAGATGCTCCGGGGGAACTGCTGACAAGAGCAAATGAAAACCTCGACTGGCGAGGGCAGTTTCAGAATTGTTACAGAGAAATAGAGGTGCTTTCTCCTGCCAGCCCAGTTACCTTGGCAGAACTAATGTTGCATGCCACCACATCGACACAGGGAATGCCAGACCCATAAAGCAGCCACAAAGGTGACTACCGCTAGCTTCATATAAGGTTGTTGTGATATTCTGAAAGAGATAGGGGATATATATGTGATAGAGCCATCAGTCAGACCATGGTTTTCTCCCATTGTGCTTGTAAAATAGAAAGATGGCTCTATTAGATTTAGTGTTGATTACCACCAACTTAATAATGTGACCAGGAAAGATTCTTACCCACTCCCTATGATAGACGACACCTTGAATAGCCTAGCCAGCTCACAGTGGTTTTCTACTTTAGACGTGAAGTGTGGATAATTGCAGTGCGAGGTGGCTCGGGAATACAAGGTAAAGACAGCCTTATGTGTCCAAGGAAAAGGAACCTGGCAATTCAAAGGTTATGCCCTTTGAGCTATGCAATGCCCCTGCCACCTTCGAACGACTAATGGACAAAGTTCTGCCCTTTGATATTTCTCAGGTGTGCCTAGATGACATTGTGGTCAATGGAAAAACTTTTAGAGCACCTGGAATACTTAGATTCTGTGTTTCAGAAAATGACTGTGGCCAATCTGAAATTGGTTCCCAAGAAATGCCACCTTTTCCAAAAGAAAATTAATGTATTTGGCCATGTTGTATCAGTCCATAGGATTGAAACAGACACTGAGAATACCATAGCAATAACAGACTGGCCCCTATCAAAGTATAAAACTGAAATTCGAAGTTTTCTGGGTTGATGTGCTTAGTGCCGTTGATTTGTGCCTGGCATCGCCACTATTGCCAAACATCTGTATGAATTGATTGAGGCAAAAAGAAAATTTTGTTGGACCCCATAATGCGAAATTGCTTTTAATACGCTAAAGGAAATACTGATATCTTCCACAGTACTGGACTTCCCAAGTAGAGAAGGCGAATTTACTCTGGATACTGATGCTAGTGATGTTGGAATCGGGGCTGTATTATCTCCGATCCGAGATGGAAAAGAGCAACCATTGGAATACTTCAGTAAGGTGCTACACAAGCCCGAGAGGAACTACTGTGTGACACACAGGGAGCTTTTGGCAGTGGTGAAGGCGATTGCACATTTTCATCCATATCTTTATGGCAGACTCTTCATCCTATAAACTGATCATGCTTCATTATGCTGGCTGCTAAATTTCAAGAATCCCGAAGGTCAAATAGCCTGGTGGATACAGCACATGCAAGAATATGACTTTGAAATACAACACAGGTCTGGATGCCTTCACAGCAATGCAGATGCACTCTCCAGGAGACCATGCAAACCATTATGTCGCCATTGTGAATGCCCGGAGGAAGAGGTTGGTGTATCGTGGAAAGCAAGGAGGACAATAATTCGAGGCCCTATATCTGGTGATTGGTCATCTACATGGGACGAAAAGGACATAAGAAATTATCAGCTAAATGACCCCACCTTGCGTCCAATATTGGAGTGGAAGGAAACCGGGCGGCGACCGAGATGAGAGGAGATATCTAGCCTTGGTGTAACAGTCAAGGCATATTGGGCACAGTGGAATTCCCTTGTTATAAAGAATGGTGTGCTTGACTGGAATTGGGAAAGTAATGATGGGAGACAGAGTCATTTACAATTGGTGCTGCCAGAGTGCCGAATCCCAGAAGTTCTAAGAGAACTGCACAGCACAGCAGCAGGTGATCACTTAAGTGTAAATGAGACACTTGACAGAGTATGAATGAGATTCTTTTGGTTGCATTGTTAGCAGGATGTTGATAAGTGGTGCCATCTATGTGATGCATGTATTGCAAGGAAGGGTCCGAGGGTTAAGGGACGCGGTCCTCTACAGAAAACAATGTTCTGGCCCCATTCGAGAGGATAGCAGTTGACATTCTCGGACCCCTACCAATCACTGAGAGGGGAAATAGATTCCTTTTGGTACCACAAGACTATTTGACAAAGTGGCCCGAAGTCATACCGGTGCCAAACAGAGAGGCAGTCACAGATGCTGATGCTCTTGTCGAGCATGTTTTCACCAGGTTTGGAGTACCACAGGAGCTTCATTCGGACCAAGAACAAAATTTTGAAACAACCCTTTTCCAAGAAGTAACGAGAATTTTAGGAATGAATAAAACCCGAACCACAGCATTACACCCACAGTCGGATGGAATGGCTGAGAGGTTAAACCATACCCTGGAACAGTATCTGCTATCTTCGTAGAAGACAATCAGAGGGATTGGGTTACTAAGGTACCCTTATTTCTCCTCGCATATCGCTCCGCTGTCCATGAGTCCACAAGGGTAACACATTCAAGAATGCTGTTTGGGAGAGACCTCCCCCTACCTGGTGACCTACTGTTCGGATGTCCAGTGGAGGAAGAAGTAGCCACTCCAGGATATGCTATTAAGTTACATTAGAATTTAACCGACATTCATGAGTTTGCCCAGAGGCACCTTAACATTAACAGTGACAGAATGAAAACATGATATGACCGAAAAAAAACCTGAGGAGACTTTTCAATAGGATAGCTGGTGTGGTTGTACAACCCTCAAAGGAAGAAGGGATATTTCCAGAAGCTACATAAATCTTGGGAAGGCCCATAAAGGATCTTGAAGCAGATAAGTGAAGTGGTCTACAGGATTTGTTGACAGTGCTCATGGGCAAAGCCTAAGTTTGTCCACATCGACCAACTGGCGCTCTACAAAGATACTGATTCTGTAGAGTCTGTTCGGGACAAACAGACTTATGGGACAGTGCAGTGTTGCGTGCTGCAGCTGGTGCCGACTCAATTGCCCCACACCATGATCGGAGACCCACCTCACCCTCCATTCTTCCTGGAATGATGCGTTAGCGGCCTCCTGATTCCCCCCTTCTGGGAATCCTGTGAATGCCGACAGTGGCAGGACTTGCTGGCGTCACAGACCTCCTCTTGCCTGCTAGAGTTTCCAATACGTTAAGCGATGATGCAAGAATGTTCTGGACGAGAGGGTGTGAAACCAACAAGTGAATCCTTCTGTGCGTGAGAGTGCTTGGAGGATTCTAAAGCATTACGACTATTGGGAAATGGACTCAACTGAGCTGGGACTGAATGGAAGTTTAATACTGATTTTAATGTGAATATAGAACTGTCAAATATGGAAGCATGAATTATAAAATAATTGAATAGTTTTATAACCTGTATATTGGTACTAATCTTTAATTATTTAATTTAATTGATTTTGTTGTAGTAATTATAATTTTTATTAATTGGTGTCTATTGTGAACAGTAAGTGATTTCAATTTATTATGAGAATTTCAGTTCAGAGAATTTCACTGTAGTTATTGTAAATAAAATAAGGAAATTATAATTAATTATTTTATTTGATTAAGACCTCCATCCCTTAACGAACTTGGTATAACCCACTTAATTTATAATGAGAGAAAGTGTAACAATAGCAGTGAAAAGAATGAGTATGTATATATCAGTAATGGTGATGACTTGCATTTAAATGCAAATTTATTAACATTTTTGGTTGATTTGAAAAAGATGTAATTTTGTTGACTTAAAAAACTTACAATCCTTTAAATTAAAACTAAATTTGTAAGGCTGAGTGGAGATTACAAAAAATGGAGAAAAATCAAACATAGATGAAAAAATGGCATTTTGCAAAGAAACAAGGCAGCAGGTTAAAAGTCTTTGTCCACTCTGGCTATTCAAGTTGGAGGTTGAAGTTGAACACAACACTCTGCTGACCAACTTTTGTGAAATCCCAGGGGAACATATTGGCAGCAAGTCCCGAATACATTTACAGAGGCAGGTAGGTAATAACTCTTTCCCTACTTGCCTACAAAATAGTTTCTCTAGCTAAAACTTTTATGTCTGCATCAAGCATAATGCAGCAAACATTTTTAATATTTCATTTAACATACAAACACACAAATTACAGCTCTTTAAGATACAACATGATGTCTGGAGAAGAAGAAAAGCATAATATAATTTATTTTAACAAGTTTTTAAATAAATAAAATTCAACTCAAGTTATCTAAAAATATCAATATATTTTCCTGCGAATTTACAAGAATGTGGACCTTTTAGTAAAAAAAATAGTAATGAATAACTTTTAAATTGTTTTTTTCCAACTCCAAAAAACATTATATCCACCTGTATTCATACAGCTTTGTTAAACTTAAGTCATATTCTGTTGAAATTTTAATTAAAAACTAAAATGTATACATTTTATGTTACATGGAATATATTTTTGCTGTTGGAAAGTTGTTGGTTAGACATAAAAACAGAGGAATGTGTTGGTTAAGTAGTAAGCATGCTCGCCTCCCCAGGCTGGTCACACCATAAAATTAATTTTTTTCCATAATGTGGGGATGTCATGTTAGTCTTACCATTGGTATAAGGGTTTATTGGATATCTCTCTCATCCCCCCCTAGTCTCACGCGAGCACCTCTGTCCGGCCTGGTGCTAATCCAACTCCGAACATTTTCCTCTCATCTGCTGCCAAGACCTCGTTATAAGAGATGGGCATATCTCTCGCAACATTTTCTCTCCTATATGTCGAATTGATAGCAAAAACATTTCTTAAAGAGTGAATAAAATATGTCATGTTGTCCCAGCTTGTAGAAAATATTTCTGTTTTAACAAGTGAATAAAATAAGTGTTGTATTTCTGTGTGATTTTATAAATCATAGTTTGCTTGGTTAAAATATACTCATGTTGTTGGAATGTTAAATCTGGGGTTTAACTTGGGGCTTATATTGTAATCTTGATTTCAGAAAATTGTAAAACAAAAATTTTCACTTCTCATATAGTCAAACTGTTGCATAAGATTGAAACGATATCGAGTCAGGCGAAATATTTTGGGGTATGCCTTCATAGATATACAGGCTGGCGAGGCGAAGCAGGGGAGCCAACACTAGACAAACATGCCCTGAATACTGTATGGGGGAAGGGTGTGTAATAGTGAAACAGATACTGCTGGAGTGCCAACTCATGAAAAAATACAAAAAAAGCATTCTCAAGGCTGATGCTGGGGTGCATATAACAGGTTTATGCGAAAATCAGGCTTGATCGAGATAATGGAGCTAATCAGAAAAGTCACCTTCAAAACTAGGGGTGGGAGGGGTGCTTGGATGGGGGTAAGTTTCTCTAGACTCAGGCTGGTCCAGAGGGGTGGAGGGTAGGGATTGTCTACAGCCAAGTAGGACCAAATCTGACTGTAATTATGCAGTTGTCACCATTTTGCCTTAGTGCTGAGAAATTGACAATCGAGGGCAGGCAGGTGAATGACCCCAAGACATGTCACTCTGGTGAGGGGTGTAGGGTATTGGTAGGATGTTGGGGTGGGAGGAGTTGGTAGGCAGGGTCCTCCTGATTTGAACACAACTAGGCAGTTGACATCATCTTGCCTTAGTAACGAAAAATTGACAATTGCAAACAGTCCAGGGTCGCACACTGATGAGGCGTGCAAGGGAGTGTAGTGAGCTCTGCAGCGAAGTGATCTCACTAACCCAGTTGCTGCCATCTTCAATTTCTCATGAAGGCTTGGAGGAGACAGATGTGTACAGCTCTCTCTCATCTTCACCGCACCTCTAGAAACTTGGTGGTCCACAAGCTTATGATTGGGGGTTACCTCAACTACTGAGCAGCAACCATATCTAGTGATAGCTATTATTAATGTTTTATAATGTATGTGTTTTAATATAAGTACATTTTTTCTGGAAAACATAAATTGTTGTGTGTTAAGTCAATATCGCAATAAGATTTTCAATTTCTGAGCTCAGTCTATGGAAATACCATTTGTGTTAACAAGTGTGCTGTATTTACAGAAATTTGTAGTACAGCCATTATTTTGAAAATAATTTTCTCTTCGAGAATGTTTGTGCATTTTTTCCATTATATAAATATATACACATGTTGGTTATTTTGAAACAAATCATTTGGGGTAAGATTTTCAATCATTAATTACTTTCTTGTGTATCGTTATATATTTTACTTATCAGAATAGACATAAGTTATTGTGTCTGGTTTAAATTTTATTCAGAGTTTTTTTGCCATAAGATATTTTTCATCCAGCTGAATCATGTTATTATATGTGTTAATGTGTTATTTATTCATACTGACTAGCTTGATTTCGTCTAGTGAGTTTGCACTTGTCGAAATCAGATGTTATTCACCTAGTTAAAATTCCCTCTTATGAAAATTATATTTCTAAGCTAGAGACTCGTGTTTTGTTTAAGACTCACATAATTGCACTTATTATTTACATAGCCATTTGTAATTTGTGTTTCGCTACATGTAATTTATTAATACGTAGAACACTCTGAATTTCTCTAACATTTAATTGCATTCGGAAAACAGAAAACATTTAGATCCCATGTTTCAAAGTCCCCTTTCTCCCACCACTGTCTACAAGCAATACCCGCCAAAGAATCATAAAAATTTACACTTAGCCCACTCTTGCACTCAACTCAACACCAATATAAGACATTGCAACCCACCACTCTGGTCAGTCGCCTCCAGGACACCGTGCCATCAAAATCGTACAGAGCTCCTGTTACCCCCACCCAAAAAGAAAAGAAGAAATAAAATCAAGAAAATAAAATTAATTGGATTAAATATTAACCTTTTTTGATTAACCATTTTTGATTAACCCTTTCAATATATTTAGACCTTAAATCAACTTAACCCTCTTTGAATTAAAAAATGATTGGGTTAAGATCGAATTAAGGATTAATCCAATCAATCAAATCAAATTCCAATTAATCCAAGGTGGGGTAGGACCGGCACGCCCCTACTGCTAATTATTGATAAATAATTTAAAAGTAATGAAAAGTTTTATAAAAAGTGACTTCTAAATTCGAGACACTCCCGCACGGACCTATACACTGCAGGGGTTGGTGGCTCGGGATGTGGTGATACGGTCCTAGAGAGGTTCAAGGGAGGGAGGTTTACGAGGCGAGCGCACGACCCCGTGCACCGTGGCAGGCGGAAAAAAACTCAATTGTACCCGGGCGGAGCCGTGCCAGATCGCTAGTCTGCTAGCAAATACGTTTCTACCGGGAAGGAAAATTAAGTTTAATTTCATTATTAGGAAATGCGACATTTAAAACAAATGACACTAACTACAGAATAGGTAAGTTCCCGATAAATAACAATTCAATTAATTGAAGTTTGCTTCCTTTGTAGAAGGAAATATGTAACTGTGCTAAGGGCTTCCGTCGTGTTATATGTAACCTAAATGCCTTTTTTATATTAGTTTACTGATAGGCAGAATTTGCAGGATTTGGTCTTTGGTCTTTGGCCTAAATTTTAGGTGAGCCAATTTGCTGTTTTGACTGTTAGGATCTATTGTGCTTTATTCTGTTTTGTGGTTTAGCTATAAGAGATTCGAAAGATAACGAAAATGTTAATTTTTAATAATTAAAAATTTAAACAATGCTTTCCAATTTTGGGCCAAAGTCATCCTTGAGACTTAAATGTATGTTAGAAGATCCTACATGGTGCAAATTACTACCGAGCAACAAGTTGCTGTAACAGAATTTTTCCCGTTTTTTTTTTTTTTATAAAAGTCTTACTTACTGCTTATTCTATGTCATCGTCCGATGCCAACAAAAACAACGTTCGGATCAAAGTCAACACATGCGGCCCCGTCAGTAGGCGACAACCAGCTGCATCGCTCTGATTGGCCACAGCTCGTCGCGCCACGCCGTGGTACTACGAATTCAGCTCAACACATTGAATAAGGAAGGAACCGACCATGTACTGTTCCGATTATTTACCTCAAGTGCTTTCGGAAAACAATGCAAAGCTAAAGTCAGGATTGCGTGACAGGGAATTGAACCCGGTCCCACCCAAAAGCGAGTCCGTTGTGCCACCCCTGCGCCACAAAACTCTGTTACAATTTATTTTTCGTTTAACTAAACTGCTTTTTGAAACAAATTTTGTAATACATCGCACCATAACTTTAATATCATTATAAAAATTTTCAGACCATTCTATTATACTTACTCTAAACTTATCAGTACCAATCCGTCAATGCCAAAGATACAGAGTTGCCAATAATTTATACGTTGTTCAGAAGACCTACCTCACTCATCATCTAATTTCACAGTTTTAGCAAGCTTAGACCCGAAACCGGTTGATCTTCAAAACAAATTAATTTACCGACGTTAAAATCTCAACATCATTTCAAAGAAAACCATTTAAATGCAAAACGTTTAATTTAAATAATGACAACCAACTAGATCTCAATATTTTATACAAATATTTCAAAGAATAATATTTGTTAGAAACCAAATCTGATATAAGTATTACAGTAAAGACGTGTATTTTCACAAGTTTATTTTTACAAAAATTGCGATCGCAAAGTAATGTATGAATTGTTTACTTCTTGGACATTATTTTAAGGTAATAAACATTACAAATGTTTTATAGTAGTGGAATTTTAGTATCTTAGTATTTAGGCTATCTAAATCTGAGCAGCTTACCATAGTAAGATATGAATTTCAAATGTTTCCAATATTGAACTATTTAAATTTCTTCAGTTTATTTGATAATTTAATTTTTTAATCCAAACTGCAGATCATCTCCAATGCAAAATAAAATAGAATTGTATCAGAATCCTTGAACTTGCATTGTGTTTCTGTTGTAACTCTCGAGGAGTTTCTCGTTGACATGCGTCAGATATTAAGTCTATAAGAAAGTGAATCAATGCACTCGAAGTACAGTGGTGTTGCATACAGTGTTGTATGTCATGGAGATGCTTAGTCCAGATTATGCATCTGGTAATCCACCACAGAGTGTTAAGACTTCAACCAGAAGCTTCAGAGATAAAATATAAATGCATAGCTTCGTCAGATAATAAGATCTTAAAGAGATATGACTGCGGAGCCCGTATGTGACATGAACTGCACAGATAACTCCTTGAACTTAGCCGATAATGTATCTTATTTTCAAACAGATACGTGTGTGTACGCACTTGATCTGAAGCCGCGGATGAACTGTGCCTAAGCCCTGCTTCTACCGCATGACGAAAGAAATCCTCGAGGCACTTTAAATCACTGTTATCGGCTTGGATGAAGGACATGACTTCGTCGAAAATAAAAATGAATATTTTCCCATGGTGAGTGCCTTTATAATCAGTCGCGTCTGGGTTGCTGAAATAGTGCGTTGTGAAAGAACTAGCGGAGTTTCTGCAATGTTCCCCTCGCGCTTGCTCGTGCTGCTATCAGCAGTTCTAGCTGGAGTTAATGGCTCGCCGCTGCTTAATGGCAGTGATGCGGATCTTTCGCTTTTCCACTATTATCCAGAGGCATACCTCACCACCGTAAGCATTACTGCATATACACATTATTGCCGTAGTTATAGAAGTATAGGCTGTTCACTGTTAAATGAGCACTTTTGAAAGCCCTGCTTAAGATCTATCTGTATACACCTTCTGTGTTCATCCCTTCATTCATACGTCGGTCAACTGAAACTGTGAAATTATTAGAAAAGTAAATAATGTACAAATCTGCTCATTTTGCACTTAGATGCATTAAAAGAACAGAAATCAAAAGACATAATAAAAGTTAACACAAATGGTTACATAACACTGTTTATTCGTTCTTAAGATATGGGACAACTTTCCATTCATCGTTACCAACTTTACTGTGCGAATGTTACTCACTGCGTCCATTAAAATATATGCAGGTAGGGGCAGTGACTTTTCTCTAATGTTCATTTCCAAAGTGCTCTCTTTATCGTGAACATCTTTTACGTACGTTACACTGTCGAAATACTATATGAGAGCTATTTACGTATGGAGGAAGCCCGGTGGCTGAGCGGTTAGCCTTCTTGCCTCCAACGAAGGCGAACCGGGTTCAATCCTCTGCCGTGTCACCGGATTTTCGCATGTGGGAATCATGCCAGACGATGCCGCTGGTCGGCGGATTTTCACGGGGATCCCCCGTTACCCCCCCCCCCCCCATTCCGGTGTCGCTCCATACTCACCTCAATCACCCTCATCGACCTTCAAACCCTCACTCTTAAGTGCCGTCCAAATCTCTTCACTCTCTTATGTATGGATACACCGTTTATGTGTGTATGCATTTATATTATTTATACTACACATATGTATACATATATACATGTTCGTGTATGTAGTTATTATGCGCGAGTATCTTCTAGACATAATATAAGAAAAGAAAATTGATAGTGTTGATAACATAGTAATGTATTCATTTTTTTTACACCAAAGAAAACTAAATGGTTTACAATTTTAACGACTACGATTTACCAAAAGGATCGGAAATAAATACCATAATTCCATTACTTTACTTTGTTTCTTAATGTCAATAACTATTTTTAATACTATCATTACATTTGGCAAGTTGTAATCATTTAAATAAAAGTGGGGTGGAATGTGACGCCTACAGGCCTTAGGTATTTGTACAGGACGACGTCTGTGGGTGGTGTGAGAGGAAATCATTCTCTGAGTTGTTGCAATCTATCTTGGTGTTTTTTTTTGCTTTTGCTGTGAATGTGTGGTCGTTGTTTGGTCTTAGTCTCGTCACGTGATGCCGCATGTAATGGTGACGCAATCTACACGTCCGCAGTCCACATTTCCCTGCTGCGTAGAGTCAACTTCTTCTTCATATAACTCCGGAATGGGTTGAACTAGCTGCGACATCCTTTCAGTATTACATTTGCCTTGTCCGACACTATTCATATTGTCAATATCATTTGCGTTAATTTCGCATTAACTCGTGCTTTGTCTTTTTTTTTTTTTTTCAATCTGCAGAGAAAATGATTATTGGTTATAAAGTCACAATGTGTGTTTATTATTTATAATTCTTGGTTATGTTTTAAGTAAATCTTTTTTGATGCACAATCTGACACAAGAATTTTTTCGATCGGATTCGCCGTTCGGTCGCTACAGAGGTGTTAAGCTTACTAAACCGCTCCAGATCAGAGGTTCGCTGCACGGCTTTCACCACGGCCTGATGACGCCAGAGCGATATGTTTGTGCGTGAATCACGAAGCCAAGGGACCGACCTATACTATCGAACATTTATATTTAACGCACTGCTCATTCTCAACGAGCAATTGCCACGGGCCCGAGAGTAACATTTCGTGACGCTCACTGTATGAATGTAAGGGGCTGAGTTGTACGTCACGTCAAAACAAATATCAAATTTAACAACTGCCTTCATTCTATAAAACTTTTGTAAAATATGCAAAAATAATATATAAATAGATTATAAAAAATTCGGAAGTTACGATGAAGGATTAATGCGATAACGTTGGTGTTTTGTAACTGGAACTTCAATTCCAACTTAGAAGCACCCGTGTTGAATTTCAGGTTATTTATGACCTTGATAGGTTATCACTTTAGGTTTTGGCGCCAATTCATTCATTCTAATTGAACGGATGCTATGGTAAACTTCGGTGATGATCTTTTTCAATACTTGGGTGACAAACCACTCGAAATAAATGTACTCAGTGGAGATACAACTTCGATCTAAAAATATGTATAAAAACAACAATTAGAAAACATATAACTACATTTAGGCGAGTGTATTTCGGTATTCGCGTTATGGTAGTTGAATTTAATGGCGGTCATTTTGAATTGATCTGACATCAGTGCCTGTCACTCTTTCTTGGGTAGTCGCAATCTTGAAAAATGAGGAAAAAACCAGGATATATTTAGTATGATATAAAATAAGTCATACTGAATTTAGATCGCGTCGACTGCTAGCAATCAAGTAAGAATGTTAGATGGAGTAAAAAATGAGGATTAGAACTAACATGTTAATATTTTTAAATAAATATGTATCAAATAGGTAGTATATAAACATTACCTAAGCTTACAAGAAACTACTTGTCATATTGACTCCACTTTTATTACCTTCCACAAAATTTGCTGTCTGAGGAGATAAAAAATTATATATTTATCAAACATTTTTTAATTCACCAAAAACTTTACTATTGGATTTGCAGTCATTAACAACACTTTAACCGTGTACTTCTTGTGTGTAGATGCTGGCCCAATTATAAAAGTATTGCATAATAAAACGTGTCGTAAGTGTTTACAGTACCAGATCTGCTGATATGCCGAGACCAAGCGACAATACTGTGTGCCTCGAATTAATGATTACACTCTTTGTACGTCAATAACAAAAAAAATAACTCACGAAGACAATCTAATGGAACTACGGGTATTTGCACTATAAGGACAAGTATGGTTGTGGACGAGCACTTGCGGCCATTCTGTTGTCAGTTCCGATTGCAGCCGCGAGAGGCAGGAAACGGCGCAGGTGTCAAGTTTTCTTCCGAGCAACGTAAGTGGAGTTTAAAGTGCATATCACAGTGAAGTGAGCACTTTTTCAAAGCTCACTCATTAGGAATAAAAATCAGTAAATATACTTTATTTTAGTCTTAGACGTTAACTTCCGAGTGTTGTGTAATACAGACACTGTGTTCCTTACGTACACGGCAATATTAATTTTAATAGGTGTTTAAAGGATAAAATATGGCTGAAAGGAAAAATTAACTAGGACCCTAAAAGTGCTCACTTTAACTTCAACAGCCTATAATTGGTCATGTGAGAACATTATCGAAGTGCATTGAGGTTGGAGAGCAGAAGTGGAAACTGCGCCACCATCACGCGTAACAATGACATGATTGCGTGTCAAGTTTGAGAGGGACAGAACTGTGTGTGATGTGAAGAAAGGACGGTGCTGCAGGAAGAGAACGGCAATGGATGAGGGAACTGTGGGGGGGTCTGTTTTATAAACATGCATACCTCCCGGGAATTCGAAGTCCGTGTGGCAATTGCATTTTAAAGGCAGGAAAAGTGGAAGTTCCTATATTCCTTCGTTACTTCGCTTTATGAATAAATACTGTCCAAATAGGCGTGTCAAATTTGTGAGTTGGTTGTGAACGTGTGTAACGACATCGAACATTTTACATATATAATTGTTTGTTCCGATAAAGCAACCTTTAAATTGAGTGGATTTGTCAGCCGCCTTAACTGGGTGTACTAGGCCGATGAACATCCCCACGTTTAAGTAGAGCAAGCAGTTGATCTTCCTGAGTCCACTGTGTGGTGCGGAATGTGGCATATGACGGTAGTGTGCGCGTGATTGAGAGATAGTCGTTATCAGGACTAACACAAACATGGCGCCGTGGTCCACATAAAACCGTGCGTTTTAAGTATTCAGACGCTGATATAAAACACGAGTCTCCCATCACAGTCCAGAGGATGCTTTGGTACGAGTTCGTCCTGCGACATCGTGACGGGGTGCCCCCCATCACCGCGCGATCATTGGACAGGTGAAACAGTTCCCGCAGCACCGGATAGCGCGTCAACACGACAAAAACACACACAACGTTCCCACCGAC
Organism: Dryococelus australis; assembly: GCA_029891345.1. NCBI lineage: Eukaryota > Metazoa > Arthropoda > Insecta > Phasmatodea > Phasmatidae > Dryococelus > Dryococelus australis. Next base: position 104,523,120 of record CM057002.1, on the reverse strand, counting down.
ATATTACATCGTGTGCAGCAAGGTTTCATTCGTCGCTCGCAAGAACATGTTGAGCATGATGATGGACATGCACCTTCCTGCCTTCATATTCCATAAATAACGTGTCGAATGGAAATGCAGATATGCAGTAGCCTAATGCTAGCATTTAATTAATTTCACAATCACTAGCGTTTTCAGGCCGTGTTGAAATCCTAGCGTTAATTCTGCACAAGCCTGTGTGTAACTAATTCGCGGTTTGCCAAACACTTTCGGAAACTCTGCTCAGTTACATTGTCGCTCCTTACAACACATACAGTACAGAAAATACGATTTCCAGGACCTGATGATAAATATCGATTCAGCTATTTAAATAATGCCTTGAAAATTTTGAAACATGTCGGTTTTTCTAGTAGGCTTGCGAATAAAAATTAATTAATATTTAATAAAAAGTTTAAAAATTGAATATTTTCAGTTACGCCTTTCTTAATTCGCATTTTAATCGCATGCACAAAACGTACTTTATATTTTTGTTATTTGTATCACTTTCCTTTGTTTAAAACTATAAGCCGTTATAATTTTTATCGAAGTATTTTTTGGAACTACTAAAGAATGTTCTGTTACCACAATTTAAATAATCGCAGATATTTTTTTGCCAGGTTTAATAATTTAATTTGACCTAATAATTGTACACTGGTATCCTAAACGGCTACGGGGTGGTCAATTCGTTAATATTTCCTACTATTTCCAGATTACAAATAAAGGATTAAAGAAATAAATAATATCTCCGAAGGAGGGGTTCAACACCAGATATGATATTAAGTCGCTTATAATTTACGACGACGTTTGATAAAATGAAAGGTTTCGCACTCGACTGAAATTGCGTCTGTTCGTTTATTACTTTCACCAGTTTTCCGACACCGTACATCTTCAAGACAGCCGCATATTTAAGAATATCATCATTCGCGTACTACTCTTCGAGTACACGACTATGCCTACCAGTCTTCCTGAACTTTATAAGCCTGTATTAAAACTAATAAGTTTATGCATAACAGTTCTAATATCAATGGCCGAAATAAACACTCTTCGTATTTAAAAAAAAAAAACCCTGCCTCCTATTTTAAGGACTTATTGAATAGTGCGTAATATCCATTAGTTCACAACAGCTATAAGAATTGGCATTTCTTTTGCGGTATAGTACAGGTGTAACAGGATGTGTTTAAGTGCTCTGTGAACGTGTTAAATAAGAATGATTTACGTGTAGTTTTATTGCACGAGTCCAGAATGGAAAACCTCCAACAAAAATATCGAATTATGTTAACGTTTCACGGTGCATCGGGCCTATCCACGTTCGTGGGAAATGGAGATCTTAATAATATTACGAAATTCAGAAATAGCATTCCGTACTTATTTACACGTTCATGAGATTCCATGCGCTTTTCTACCCCTAATATTACATCTTACTGGTTTTATAAGTAAAAGTAATTTTTATGCTAATCTCAGGTATAGTTTGTGGCCTTAGATGGTGTAACGGTCAGACTATTCACCTCCCACCAAAGGTGAACCAGGTTCGATTCCCGTTGTCATCGCTTCCGACTTTTCGCTAATGGATATCGCGCCGGACGACGCAGCTGGTCGGTGGGTTTTCTCGTGGATCTCCCGTCCTCCCCGCCCTTACAATTTGGGGTTGCTCCATTCTCACCTGATTTCACCCTCATCGGCTCTCAAGATCTCGTTGTTAAGAGCCACCCAAATCTGTCACCTGAACTCAATTCGCCCCACTCCAAGGAACTCTTGAGGTCGTCTTGAGGGACGACGAGCCACTGGACTCGCCTGCGGCAAGAGGCGGATGGGACTTAATTCAAGCGGCCGCGATTGATATTTATATAGAGGATGTGTGGGAAGTAGGCATAAAGTAGCTCCAGAACGGAGAGTACGATGCAAGTTCGAACATTTTATTCCCGATGACCATAGTTTATAAAATGAAAAAGTTAAGTGGATGCAGTGGAAGGGAACTTGCCAGACAGTTCAGTGTCCCCAGCACAATCGTTTCCGACATTGCTCTGCTTGTAGGGTTTTTTCTTCGTGCGATGAACAGTAATGTGTGTCGCCTACTAAAGGCTGTTCATGGTAAAGTGAGCACTTTTAAATTCAGCCTTATAAAAATGTCACTGCCCCTACCTGCAAATATTTCAACGGACGCCCTGAGTGGCATACGCCCAGTAAAGTTGGTAACGATGGATAGGAAGTAGTTCCGTATTTTAACGTCGAATAAATACTGTTATGTAACCATTTCTGATAACTTACATTATTTCTTTCGCGTTCTGTTTATTTTTTAATGCATAGAAGACTAAAATTAGGCAAATTATGTATTTATTTATTTTTTTCAAATAGTTTCACAATTTCATTTGACCGATGCATGCATTAAGAGAGGAGGCTAAGGACAATGTTAATCTTACGTAATATGAAAGAATACACAACGTGAATAAAAGTATATTTTAAGCAGGACTTTCAAAAGTGCTCAGTTTATCGCGAACAGCCTATATGAGTTATTTTCTTCTGGTGAAACCATTACCGCGTTCTCGTTCTGTGAAGAAACTGTTGTCAGAATTTGCCAGCAGTTGTTTAAAAGTATCCGTAACACGTCCGCAGGAGAGTCTTTTGCTCTTGACATAACAACGGGTTGGTGTGGTCACCATAAGCCAGGGCTGGCAAGCGATGCTCGATAGTCCAGGATGGTGCGACCTCGGTAGGCCAGCCCGGATGTCTGTACAACATTCCCCCGCCGAGGAAGGTTGTGAGGCTGGCGGGGCACTATATAAGGCTGGAGCGATTGCGGCTCGCGGCCATCTTGATTCCGAGGGACGACGAGACGACTACAGGGAGAACCACTAGGCCAGTGGTCCCCACTTCGACGCCAGACGCAGCCACTGTCTTGGAGGTCTGCCCGACGACGACGACGAGGCAGATCCAGGGTAAATATACTCCCAGTAGGGCGCCCCAGATCGTACAGCGTTAGGATCATCGTATAAACCTTGAGACTCCCTCTGAGTCACGAGAACCTTGATTATATTTGTCGCAATACGTCAGCAGGACATCTTAACTATATTTGGTAACTGCGGAGCAGAGATATTGATTAATTGTAAAGTAATGCCGAGTGGATTGTATGTGTGATATTGTGTATAAGCTGTGAGTTAATAAATGTAGTATTTTGTATATTGAGTGCTCTATTGTCTAGTTACGACTATCCCCCTTCCTTGCGTGGCCTGATTCATCCTCAGGACAGACCACAGCACGGTGCTCGCAAGACTTTACTAGCGACAAACATATTCCCACGTTTTTTAATGTGAATAATATATTGTTTCTACTAGCGAATATTGACTTAATTCATCCAACGGTTCACTTTGATTTACTCACAGGTATTTACATATATAGTCTGTTAGCCACCTTTTTGAATAGACATCGTCATGTAAGCAATATACACAGTGTTATACACAGTGTGTATATTGCACACCAATTGGAAAGTTAACGTCTAAAGCGAAAATAAAATCCCAAATGAGAGGTCTTTCAAAAGTGCTAACTTTACCGTGCATAACCTATAATTCTATATATCACATGTCACTTGAGTAACCACTCATTACGGTGAATTAAGCCTGCTGGTATGTCTTGACGTATCTGTGTTTGACTGTTATTACTTCAGTACCGTTCATGTTTCAAGTAGGATGGCATTTTTAAGTTTAGTTATCTCTGCGATGAGTGCGGACACAATAGATGAGATTCTTGTCGAACTAATACCAGACCACACTGGCTGTTCTTAACATATCAGTGTCGTCGCTTTTGAGTTCAGCGGCGAAAAAAAAAAAAATGTTTAACCGTAAAGATGCGTACATTAAAAATAATGGAAATTTAACTTTAGGAAGACTACACGATAAAATGAAATAATGTGTAAAGGAAAAAAATAAACTAAATTCTCGTCTGTTGGGATTGAACCTAAAAAAAAAAACTGCTTGATTGGGGAAAATAAAAATATAGTTTTTTTTTATTTTTGCAGAGAAATGTAAATCTTGTATTTTGCAGAGTTCCTGAAGGCGTGAGTATTGGAGTGAATAATGCTGATGAAGGTAGCACATAAAAATCAAACGGCAGAACAAAAACTGGCCTAAGTGTAGGAGAACTAAGTAGTAAGAAAAAAGAAGCCGAAGAAACTACAGCTAAAAGTGGAACAGAGTAAACATCACGATTATCTTCTTGTTAATTTCATTGTTTGCTGTGGTTGGAATTGAGAAAATTGATTCGATTGCAAATTCTGTTTGTAAAGCTTTGTTTGCGTAAGGAGCTGGAGAACAGTTAACCTGATGCCCAGCAACAGACAATAACAATATGTATGCAAATTGTATCTTGAAAGAATTGTTAGTATTAAAGTATATACAGTTGTCCTTCCATTCTATCCTTTGTCATGTGTAGTATTTGTCTTATAATGTAAGGTCAATTTAATATGAGATATGTAGGTAATATATCCTGAATGTAGCTGTCGTCTCTAAAATACAATATACGATCAATCAAATACGTTTAAAAAAAACATTTGGGGTATCAGCGTGTGCCTAGGGTTCTATTTACACGCGTGCACATTTTTGGAATGAGCACACGCATACAAGTGGTAATTCTGGCGGAGTCTTTTATAGTTGTCGTTTTAGTGACCTATTAATTTTTTAAGCGCAGTTATTGTAACATTAATTTATTGTTGACAATTTATTACAGGTTATGTGTAATACATTTTGTATAAATAACAGACGCATCTATAAAATACGTGAAATGGTCTACGCTGCATTTTTAAATATAGCTACAAAATGCGAACAAAGTCGGAACGTTTTCATTTTCCTTGATGACCATGATCTCCATGATCTCCAAGATCTCCGACATTTTACCAACTGCAATTCTCGTCATTCACATGCGTGTATTCTAAGTATCGACCACCATTCAAATGCTTTATGATGTTATGGAGGACTGTACTGCTAACAGTTATTTTGGGTTCTTTCCAGTGACACTCTTACCCAATTACTGAGAACAGGAAAATGTTCTTCAAGCTGACCAATTACTCAGTCAATTGCAACACTTTCCTTGGCATTATACAGCTATTCTTGTTCATTTGAAGTTTCACTGAATATTGAGGCAATATTTCATACCAACTATTACACAGAATATATGCCGCCTCATCGAACATACGTACCATTTGTAGAATTCTGGCGCCATAAACTCGCATCATACATGCGTCCTAGCCACTAGACAATAATGTAAATTATTTATTCGTTTGCGTTACATGTTGCATTACCTTTATAATTTTTTTTCCTTTCCTTTAATGTACTCGTCTCCGAATTTTTTTCTACATAAAGTGCAGTCTAGTGAACCTATCACAGTAAGTATACGAAGTGCTGAACTCCATGCAGCCTTCGCTTGATGAATTCCAGCAGAAGAAGAGAATTTAATCCAATGATGCGCCTTCTCCACGATACTCTCAAACGTAGAGGCTACAGTTCTGTAAACAGTGGTTCTTTCAACTGCCACATGCTCTGTAACACCATTTTTAAATCCGAGATAACTCGCGCATGTTAAAAATTATTCCAGTTCTTTTCCTGGATATACAGTAAGTGAGTGTTCGACCTTGAGTTTCGTCCTGTTCAACTAGAAAATACTTTGGAACGAAATCAACATTTTCACTTTTGTATCATAGTAACTGCTTTGAACAGTTACGGCTGATATTTATTCAATTACCTTTTAATGTGTTATAAATTCGTAAATCCGGCCCTTTCCAGGCAGCAGTAGCTTGTGACTAAACTTTCCCAAGTTTGGGTCTCACTCACCTAGCCTTTGTGCGAGTATTTATACCTGAGAATAGCAAGTAAGTGAGTGAATGAAGATACTTGGAAAGCTCTTAACATCGAGGCCATGAGAGCTGATGAGAGTGAAGTGAGTTGAGTGTGGAGTAGCGCCGGAATGAGGGGGCGGGGGAAACGGGAGATCCCCTAGAAAACCCGTGGACCACTGACATCGTCCGGCATGATTACCACATGCAAAGATCCTGGAGCGAACCCGCTGAGAATCGATCTCGGTTCGGCTAGGTGGGAGGCAAGTAGTCTAACCACTACACCACCGTCCCCCCCCCCCCGGGAAATATTGGTTACTTGTTTGTATTCGCGACATGTAACGAGTATATTTACATAATTTGATAGTTAACTTTAAAGCAAGTGTTTCCTGCCACCGTATCTACTTTCTCCCCAGTGAGCAAACACGTTTATTTGTTATTATTCACTTCAGACAATGTCAGACCTCACATGGCCAAGTTACGAACTAGAAGCTTAGTGACTTGAAGCATAAAGTAATCACGCGTCATCCATATTTCCCGGACATAGCACTTTCAAACTACCACAATTTTATGCGCGATAGTCACTTCCTGAAGGAAAGAGTGTTCAAAGAAACTGATAACTTCTAGGAATGCCTCGCCTCACGGAAGCCATGTTTCTTTATCAACGTGAGTGAGAGCTTTGCGAGTCGTTGACAGAGGTGTACGACTACAGCTGCAGATGGAGACATGTAGAATGATGCAGATGTGTTCACTCAATCCCAAGGTACAAGATACGAAAACGAACATTGCAGAACACACTTGCCTGAGACGTTTCACACATAGCACGTACCTATTTGTCTGCTCTCAGAAGTTAATTTGTGAGGCTGCAATAAAATATATTTATTAGTGGTTAATGACTGTTGGGTGGGCCTTAAAAAGTGCTCGCTTTACCGTGAATAGCCTACAGTAACCAGACAATTCGCTCGATACTATCGGATGTGTGTAGTGTAGGACAAAGTTAACAGATTCGTCTTATAATAAGCGAAACAGCCTCCACATTTAAGAAGTCCTGCATTAGTCAGTCAACATCAACTTTTTCTTAATAGTCGTATGTCAGGTATCAAAGATATAAAATTGTGCACATTAAAGGCAGGGAAATTAAAAGAAATGAGATCAGGGGTGTCTACTTGTAAGACATATTGGATTTACTCAAAAAATTGGGTTTGGCTGTGTTGGTGACATGGCCGTTTGTTTTGCGTGAATACGTCTACGTTGACGCGCTCAGACGCCATGATGTTTATTTTACGTTCCCGGCACCGCTTCACTCGATCATATGGGGTTTTATGGGTACCACTGAATTGCTTTTGAGATGCTCTTTCCAACCGTGTACGAGTTCTGTATTTCGACTTGGCTTTTTGACGAGTATAGGCCGAAATTTTGTTAATTATTCTTTATTTTTTTACATTAAACGCCAACGATTTCCCCATAGCCACACCAAACAAATGTTTTTGTGCACGCAATCGATAGATCTTGACGAGAGCTGTCGATCAAATCTCAAACGAGCGTCGTAGCTTCTCGTAGTCAAACGTTATACTACGCGGAACAAAATTAAGGTGGAAGGCTATGCCAGAAAACACTGCTCGTAGCACAATACCGTATGCAAAATAGAACAAGCCACGTATTTTTAAGGAGACTGCCTACCGGCTGGCAGCTGCTAAATTTAAACATGAAATCCCATGTTAAAGGAATTTTACCTCACTGCGTTAATTATAAAGATAGGCGTTTCAAACGAAATACACTCTTCACTAAATTTTAGGATAAGTTCCCTACATCGGAGATGTTTACATAACTTGTATAGCCTCTTTGCAAGGAATTTTTTTAAAATACTTATGTTTCACAGAAAAGTACAAACTGCCTATCTGTATTGAAAATATATGTTCGTACAGACCCTCTCATAAAAAATTTGTGAAGAACAGATTTTGTAAGAAACGCCTGTCTTTAAAATTAACGCACTGAGGCGAAATTTCCTTAACATGGGATTTATATTTACATTTCGCAGCTGCCAGCCCTTAAGAGTTAAAAGGGTTGAAATATTAGGGGTGCTGAGGACCCCAGAAAATAATTTTTGAGGGAGCTCGATATGTAACTACACTCAGCGCCTACGAACGTGATCAGTTTTTGTGACGAAGGAACTAAGGGGTATTATACTTGTCAGTTGGGTGTGCAGCTGTACGAGCCGTGCCAGCAAGAGGGCAATCCGAAAGTGTACTAAAGAATATATTAAATGAAGGGACTGTTGTTTTGGAAACGAAAAACCGAAATACTGACACCCGACAATTAGAGGATATACGATCAAATAGGAACACTGAATTAGATTCACTTGTCTGTGGAGTAGTGAATAAATCTGCCCGAGCAGTCAAATAGTTAAAATTTTTGACACAAAAACTAAGAAAAATCCTGAAGGAAAATGGATTTCAGTTCAAAAATATAAATAAAAGAGGCGTTATATTTTGGGAAATAAATTACTAGGTGTCATGGCGCGAACGATTTTTGTGAACAATGCACGAAAATGTCAGTCTTGGAGACGAAAATTTTTCCGTAGGTTATCTTGATACAAATAAAACTACCAGTGGACGTTGGCAACAAGAAGAGGTTCCTGGCATATGCAAGAATGATCGGGTAGAAAGTAGGTAGATTATCGCATGCGCCGGAACAGAAAAAGTTTGCAATGATAGAGCGCTGTTCATTTTAAGACCAAAATATCTGACGACTACCACGATTAAATTAAGGGTGAAAGTTGCATTATGTGGTGTGAAAAGCAAACTATCTCTAATCTACCGGGATAAAAATGTATCATATAGCCATTTTAGCATAAAATGCTATGTCGTCGAAACTACGTAATCAATTCCAACATAAATTATGCTGGCAAGAGACATTACAACTACCAACTTTATCTGCATTAAGTACATTTGTCCGCCATTTTTTAAGATAGCGCCATGTGTATAAAATGATTTTTTTTGTCATATATCGGGAAATATTGCACCATATCCTATAAAATTTGGCAAACAAATGGTACTGAGGCAGATGATGTCAAATGGTATGTTTTTAGGATGCCAGACACATATTTTCAAAATGGCGGCCATATATCCATTTTTAGCTTTGAATACTTTATCGTCGAAACCATGTAATCAATTTCATCTACTTTTAAAGCTGGCTCTACACATGTATATACATATATTACAACTTACAACTGTATTTACATAGCGTCTCTTTTGTCCTCGATTTTGTAAGATAGCGCCATGCGAGTAGATCGTGTTTTTGGTCATATCTCTGGAAACAATTGACAGATTTCTTCCAAATTTAGCAAACAAACTGTTCTGCAGCAGGTGATGTAAACTGGCATGTTCAAGTTGGTCAGGCACTTATTTTCAAAATGGTGTCTATATGACGATTTTAGCTCAGTATATTTTATCAACGAAACAAATTCCAACTTAACATTGTATGCTGGCAGTACATATTACAACCATCAAACTTGTGTAAGCAGAGCCTAAATTCACTGCCATTTTGTAAGACAGCCCTACCAATAAAAATAATGACATTATCTCGTAGCTCGGGAAATAATGAACCCATTATTACAGAATTTGGTGAATATGTTGTATTGTGGTAAGCCATGATAATAACAATAATAATAATAATAATATTTTCTTAGTAGAGCACATTTTTTTCGGAATGGCGGTTATAAAATTATTTTAGTTTTGTGGGCGATATCTACGGAACTAAGTAACCTATTTTAGTTTAAATTTGTTTATTAGCAGCATACAATCATCGAAACTGCTACTACATTTTTTGACCTCTAGTTTTGAAGATCACCACGTGAAATGTATGGAGTTTTATGCCATGTCTCGAGGACAATCAACCGATTCCAACCAAATGTTACACTGGAAAATTTCAAATAAATTTGTAAGAAATTGGGCATACCATGAATGCTACAGAAGACCATGTAAACTTTCATGATTTAAATCGCTCAGACGATGTTCAAAATGGCCGCTTCATAAATAGTTTATGTTACATGTAAACAAATCAAATTAACCAAATTCAGCCAGATTTTTTATATACGTCTTATACATTAGAAGTATTGTAGGTATATAGAGCCTCTTTTCCGGAAATTTTTGTTCTATAGCATCAAATAAGAAGGGGTTTTTTTTTTTTTATCTCAGGGATCAAACAACCGATTTTCTTTTAATTCTTCACACAAGTAGCGCTACGGTAGGCCATGTAAACTTACATGTGTTATGTGGCTCAGTCTTTTATTTTCAAAGTAAAGGCCCTGTAAATATGTTAGGTTAGTAAACCCTATCATTATAAACATCAGACTGATTAAATCCGAAGTTTATGCTGCGAATCCGACCTCTGTAATAAACCCTAGCGTATAGTAAGCCTATGAGGTTTTCTATGTTCAAGTTCCGGGTAAGGCACGTGTGTATTTGTAATTGTCTCACTACTGTTGCATAAGTTGCTAGTTTGATTTCTAAAGTTCTTGCTTTCAAAGAGAAGTCAAGTCCTGCTAACCAATTCAGCTTTTTAAGAAATCATTTAAAAATGAATTGCACCCATGCCAACGAAAGTAGACTCGTTAGTTAAATTAGTAATATCTTGTTTAGAAGTATTTCGCTTATAAATTCAGCAATTGAAAACATTAATAAATAATGTTGGAGTGGTGTAGAGTGGTTTGTGCGGCTTTTAACATCGAGGTCAATAAGACTGGCTATAGCAGTGCAGGCTTGTAAAGACACTTCAGAATATACACGGTGCTACGAAAAACGATTGAAGATGCTATCGCCAGTGTCATTGTCATCTTGCAAAGTGGTGATGACAGGAGCAGTAAGACAGAAACGGCAAACGATAACTAAAGCAATAGCAGATTCGAAGAACTATTGTGAGGCAAGAGAAAATGTGTAATCTTTAAACCCTTGCTCATGACTGTGTAAGTTCGGGGTAAGTTTTGTTGTGAAACAAACTGTTTAGCTCGTTATACCTCCCTTCCCCTCTGCGACTTGAGAGAACAGTACACGTCACTCTCACAGCACATTCACACTGCACTTTCCATGGAGGTCGTTGTGATACCTTTCCGGTGTCGTTGATGTGCGGGTATAGATGGCGCAGCAGTCTATACACACTTAATTAAGAACGGCTCAAAGTTAAGACATTCCTTGGGAGTTGACCGAACTACAGCATAACTCAAATATAACATAGGGTCAGTCAATTGGATTCAGGGGATAATTATTTTCTTTGATTTTCTGTATTAATTGCTTTTCCTGCCAACTTCGACTGTGTTATTTATTAGACATTGTGCCACGATTGCATATTATACTCGGTTTCATCGGGTAAGTATTCGCGGTTACGACGGAGTTACGTCTACTACAAGTAATATCTATAATATGAAAGTGATCACGAAGTTTTCAACCCACTCTGCACTCAATTTGTTTCCCAGTTACCTGCAAACTCCGGTACAGCAGTCGAGCAAATACCTCTACTTCTGGTGCAGATACGGCGCCTGAAGCAGTGTGCTCGTGCTTGCAGGGGTGTGACACTGTACAGGCCCTCTAGAGTGAGTGAAGAGATTTGGGTGGCTCTCAACAGCGAGGTCTTGAGAGCCGATGAGGGAGAGGAGAGGTTGGCAGCGCCGGAATGAAAGGCCGGGGGAAAACGGGAGATATTCTACACGACAAAAACCCGCCGGCCAGTGGCATCGTCCGACACAATTCCCACATGCGAGAAATCCGGGCGCGACACGGCCGGGGATTGAGCCCGGTTCGACAGGGTGGGAGGCGAGCAGACTAACCGCTCAGCTACCACGGCCCCTTAGGCCCTCTTGAGTCACAGTGAGGGGCGGATCTTCGCGGTTAAAAGAGCTTTTTTGAAATCAACCTTTGAAAAATATCACTGTCTCTGTATACCTGCAGAAATTTCTTAACTGGCGTGGGCCCAGTAGAGTTGTAAACGACACAGGGAAAGTAGTTCTATGTCTTAACCTTGAATTAAATGTGTTAGGAAAACATTTGTGAATACTAAAATGGTTTATTTTTTAATTTTCATTGCATACATGTCTAAAAATTTGCAATTTTTCTTATGTTTACTTTTATAATAACTTTACACATTCGTTTGACCGAAGCATGATTAAAATGATCAGACCCACGACAATGTTAACTTTCCATATGGCGGAAGAATACACAATGTGCTTACAAGTACATCTTAAGCAGGGCTTTCAAAAGTGCTCAGTTTGCCGTGGACAACCTGTAGTGAAAGTTTATATTAGTCTTGAATTAGTAAATCTCACCATACACAAGAACATTTTACCTTGGCTTTTACCTTACAGAGGAAGCTGATATAAAGTTTCTTGATCATCATACTTTATCGCAATATTGTATTAATCTTTACAATTATTTTTAACTTCTAACGTATTCATAACCTAATGTTTTAGACACATAAAATACATTTTAATTAAATTTAAAATATGAATTAACCAAAGCGAATTGTATTTTATTATCATGTTAATAGGTTGCCTGAATTTAAATTCTTCTGCGTATTTAAAAATAATTAAATAAATCGTTTTCTGCCACCACGAATCATTGTTAGAGCGAGAAATATTTGGGAAAAGGACGGTATAATTATTAATATTATGAGTAGTAGCTGGCGTATTGGGGACGGGAAAACTTATTTTCAGACGCAGGAAAAAACATTTTATCGAACGGTCTCTGATCATAGTCATGTTGCCAACGCCACAAAAAATAATTATTTGCTCGCTTGAAATTTGAAAGCATGGTACAACCAAAATACCTTTGCTCAATTTACAGCTGCTTGATGTTTAGGAAAATAATTGATCTTGTAAGTCAGTAAGTTCGCGGAATGACGGATGCCTCAAGTGTAGTCAGCCACGCATCATCACGTTGTTCGCACACTTATTGGCTGAACTGCTTATAAGAAATTACACAACGGCGATTTTGTGACGTAGTGTGATAGTTGCAAAGTTGCTGCCCTGTTCCCCTTCGTGCCGTGCGTGCCGCCATGTTTCTCACGAGAGTTGATTTTCACTTTTGTTTGTGAGAACGACGTGAGAAATACAAAAAGGTTCGATAAAATGAGGCTCCGTCAGTCATGAATGCCTAATAGAAAATAGTGTTGTATTTCAACCCCTAAAAACTGGCACAGTTCCTACCACTCGATGAGCAGTAGGAAAAAATACTTAATAAACACAAAGCTATGTACACAAAGGTAAACCTTGGTGAAGAAAGGTTACTTTGGTTTAACAAGATAGCCAATAGCTGAATGATTAGTTTTTTGGCTGAAAATGAAAGGGGTTTACACAATAAAACAAGTCAGTATATTCCATTCACGGTTACTTCAAAATTTCTGAAGCCTTGCTTAAGTAGATACTAATTCCAGAATATTCCTCCGCCTCTTGAGAACAAAGCTTAACAAAGGCTGAAAATTTTAACCAGAGAGACAACGTACCGGATTGGTGCACACTCTGTGTAATAATATTTTTCATAGGAACTATTTCTCAATAGGCATTATCATCAGACCTATTTTCTCCCTGTTATTATTCATATAAATTAAAAATGAAATATTATAATTTAGGCTATATATGAAATACAAGTAAAAGCTAAATATATCAAAAATGAGGTAATTATGTATAAACACAATTAACGCTTGTGATAAAATTCACATTTAATAAATAATCAAAAACAATATAGTCCTTGCCGTTTTCTTCACACGTTTTGCATTAAAGCTTCGAAAAATCCCCCCATGTATGACGTATTTTGTTGTTTCCTAATAGTGCCACGTTCTACAAGTGTTGTTTACTTGTGTAAATATAAAATTACTCGTTTTTTTTTATTTAACTTTTATATATATCCTATCTACAAATTGTAGTACTTATTTTATAACTATAGGCTGTTCACGCTAAAGTGAGCACTTTTTAAGGCCGTTGTTAATTATTCCTTTCACCCAATTTCCATCTTCCTGCTGCTTTTTAATATAGACATTGCAACGTGACCAATAAATACAGTGTATACATTTCACCACCCTCAAAATTCAATGCCTGAGGCTGTAATAATGTATAATTATTATTGGTTAGTACTTGTTGAGAGGGCCTTAAAAAAATGCTCACTTTACCGTGAACAGCCTATAATTAGAGTAAAAACTGAGATAAAGTAGTTGTGTTGGAATACGTAGTTGTTATGCAAAATATTATTAGAACGTGCGTTGTCCATTTAGTGTAATTTTCTAGGCATGATAAGGCGTTTTGTTCGTGAGGCGGAGGAACATCCTGAAAGTAGCAGCAGGGCTCGAGAAAGTTAGTAAGTAACGGTGAACGTGGTATGCGTGCTTGCAGCCGGAACTGGCGGTGAGTCGCGGCTACCATGCCGAGTCTCACACAGTGATGACGAAGGACGGCTACATACTCACCATACACCGCATACCACACGGCAAGGCGGGTCCTTCCTCCAGCAGACCTGCTGTGCTACTGCAGCACGGACTCTTGTGCAGCTCGTCTTCCTGGCTGCTGCCGGAAACCGGCAAGGCCTTAGGTAAGCCCACTTCTAGTACAGCTTCGAAACATCTATGTTTTAACTAAAGTTTTCGCCCCTAGGTAAAGGCTGTTCACAATAAAGTCAGCGCTCTACAATTGAACCTTAGAAATAAGTCACTGCACCTGCCTGCATATATTTTAACGTGCGCGCTGAGTGACATTCACCCAGTAAAGTTGGTAACGATGGCTGGAAAGTAGTTCCATATTCCAACGTCAAATAAAAAGCGTTAGGTAACCTTCTGTGATAACTTAAAATTATTTGTTTCCGTTTCTGTTTTTTAATACATCAAAGTTTAAAAAGAAGCAGATTTGTAAAGTATTTACTTTTCTATTAATTCCACAGTTTCACTTAACAGGAGCATGAAAAAAGTAATGAGGCCCATGGCCATTTTACTTTTACATAAGGCGTAGGAATGCACAACATGCATACAAGGAGATCATAAGCAGGGCTTTCGAAAGTGCAAATTTTACCGTGAACATCCTATAAGCGCTGGTGTTGCATTTGCAGCAGAATTTATCTATTTTCTACGGTAAGAAAAACACGATAATTACAATAATCATAAATCAAATATAAAATATCTTCGTGGGTAAATAAAATATTTCTCTTTTATTATTCACGTAGCAGTTGCCCTTTGCAACGCTGCGCACAACTCGTGAAAAATTCCCTATGCCACACTCTTCCACGTGGAATTTCATATTGTTCCTAACCTAAGTATAATAAACATTACTTTGGGTAAGGCGAGATTCACATTTATAGTCGCGGGGCCACGGTGGCTGAGCGGTTAGCCTGCTCACCTCTCACCAAGGCGATCCGGGTCCTCTCCTCGGCCGGGTCACTCTGGATTTTCGCATGTGGGATTCATGCCGGACGATGTCGTTGGCCAGCGGGTATTCTCAGATGCTGATCCATACTCGCCTCAATTACCCTCATCGGTTCTCAAGGTCTAGATGTTAAGAGCCGTCCAAAACTCTCCACTCCACTCCACTCACCACATGTATAGTCCGTTCGCCGTTACTTCCAATTTTTCTGAAATTTTCTTAAGTTTAACTTTCAAATTATTCCTCCGCCTTATGCAAACCAAACTTAATCAAGTCTAGAAATGTTCACAAAGGGACAACGCACAGCATTCGTACGCCCTCGTTCTAATGATATTCTGCATAAAAGCTATCTCAGTAGTATGATTTGGATGACTCTGGCACAAGGGATTCGGGATTCGGATTATCGGATTGCCTGGCAGCCATCTTGTTACGTCACCCGGTCGCCATCTTGGATATCGTTGATCTTTAACCCCCGACTCATGTGAACTTCGACCTTGACCTTTACCCCGTGAATCTGTGACCTCAAAAAACACTAAAAAATATTTTTAAAATTCCAAAAACTCCTCAAAAAATTCAAAAAGAATTTTTAAAAAAATATTATTTCAAATTATTTAAAATTATAAAATCATTATTAAAAGGTCCACAGAAAGGGTCCAATTTTTCCAGAAATACTGACAGAGATCAGCGACTCCAATGACTGGGGTCAGTGTAACCCGAGTCAGGTGACCAGGATCAGGACCTATGACCTTTTACCTGTGACCTTGAAAATCCAAATAACCAAAAAACATACAAAAATTTACAAAAAATAATATCCGCTTTAAAAATTTATAAAGAATTTATAATTTTAAAAATCAATATA
This sequence comes from Dryococelus australis, assembly GCA_029891345.1. Lineage (NCBI taxonomy): Eukaryota > Metazoa > Arthropoda > Insecta > Phasmatodea > Phasmatidae > Dryococelus > Dryococelus australis. Next base: position 104,507,034 of record CM057002.1, on the reverse strand, counting down.
ACAGTTACTTAACAATTTTTAGAATTGTTTAAAATTTATTTTTATAATATTTTATTTAAAAAGTTTCTTAATTTAAACATCCTTAACACCGGTGGTCATTTTTCCCTTTCTTCCTTCAAAAATTCTCTTTCTCCCTAAAAAATTTCCCTTAAAAATTTATAAAATACTTAATTTAAAAACTTACATTTCCTAACACCATCATTAGTCACTTTCATTCAATCCCCAGCAGACGACTGACTCCCTCGCTCCCACTCCCCTCACTTGTACTCATTCCGCCATCTTGATTTTTGTCCGTCATTAGTTTATATGTTACAGGAGACCGCAATTTTATATGTTACTGGAGGCTGCTGTATTTGTTTATTTTTTTCGTACATTTTTATACATTATTGGAGGCCACCATCTCGGAAGGCTACCACCATCTTTGTAGGCATCACCAATCAGCGATATTGGAAACCAATTACATTGACCTTGACACCATGACCTGGAAAATAAAAACTCTACAGAAATACATAAAAGTCAGCCAGCATATTACATTAAAGACTACCACCACCATGATAAATGCATACTACCTCGACCTTGACCCCATGACCTAGAATGGCCTTGAAAATCAAAACTCGAGAAATAATATACAAAAGTCAGCCAGTATAATATATTAAAGACTACGACCATATTAAATGCATACTATCTCGACCTTGACCCCATGATCTTGAAAGACCTAAAAAACAAAAAACTCGAGAAAATCTATGTGAATAGGCAGAAGCTAGTCGAGACGATCAACCTTCGGTACAGATGCTATCACACTAAACGTCTCAGCTTACATCCCTTCTGCTTGTGATATACAAGTGGGCAAGCCCTATGCATCATATTGACTTTGAACCAATTGTACTGCACCATTTATAAATTGTACAGACACCGACCTGCCAATCACCAAGCTACCTCGTGATCGCAGCTGACCAATCACAGGCAGGTATTGAGACATCACACACACACGTGCACAGGCAGGTAGGCAGGCTTTAGATGCTATTTCCTTGGTCCCATTTCCATGCAGTTATATCTTAAACAGTTTCTTCCAGACGAGTTTTCTTCTCTCGCGTATAAATCATGGTGACAATTAAAGTAGACGACTGACTCCTGTTGTCGGACCTACCCCCTAACAAACTTACTCATTGACCTATTTACCTGTTGACTCCAATGATCCCATAGACCCTATCGACCCAGTTGACACCATCGACCCCATTAACCCCATTGACCCTATCGACACCATTGGCCCCATCGACCCCATAATAACCCATGACCCATTGACCCATAATGACACCTGATTTCGGCAGCGGTGGTGGTGGTGATAATTGCTAAAGATTGAGATTAGGATTGGGATTTGTGTGTGTATGTTGCATCTTTATGGGTTGTTAGGTTGATGGAAAAATTTCGATTGCGACTGATGGAAAGACTGAATCTAGCAGACTAAACACACAAAAAGGATACTTTGTACAAACCGTTCTCTCATGCCAGCATGCATTTCTTGAACATAGGTAAAAACTCGATCGTCTTTTGACCTCGACGATCACGGAGCCTCGACCTACATCATCACTAACTGGTTGTTACTAGTTATTATTCTGCAACCGAGTTTTCGCCTCTGTTCAAGAAATGCTTGCTGGCATGAGAGAACGGTTTGTACAAAGTGCCCTTTTTGTACATTTAGTCTGCTGGAGTCAGTCTTTTCATCAGTCGCAATCGCAATCTTTCCATCGACATGACAACCCGTAAAGATGCAACATACACACACACCAATCCCAATCCTAATATCAGTCTTTAGCAATCACCACCACCGTCACTGCCATCACTGCCGCCGCAATTAGGTGTCATTATGGGTCTATGGGTCATAGGTCATTATGGGGTCGATGCGGATTCAATGGGTCTATGGGGTCAATAGGTCAATGCGGTCGTTGGGGTCAATGGGTCGATGGGGTCAATGGGGTCGATGGGTTTAATGGTGTCAATGGGTCAGTTTGTTAGGGGGTCGGTCCGACAACAGGAGTAAGTTGTCTACTTTAAGTGTGACCATGATTTATAGGTAAGAGAAGAAAACTCGTCTCGAAGAAACTGTTTAAGATATAACTGCATGGAAATGTGATCAAGGAACTAGCATCTAAAGCCTACCTACCTGCCTGTGTGTGTGATGTCTCAATGCTTGCATGTGATTGGTCAGCTACAATCATGAGGTAACTTGGTCATTGGCTGGTCAGTGTCTGTACAATGTATAAATGGTGAAGTACAATTGGTTCAAAGTCAATATTATGCCATAGTGCTTCACACTTGTATATTGTAAGCAGTAGGGAGGTAAGTTGAGAGGTTTAGTGTGACAGCAGCTGCGCCGAGGGTGGATCGTCTCGATTAGCTTCTGCCTTTTCACATATATTTTCTTGGGATTTTTTGTTTTTTAGGTTATTCACGGACATTGGGTCAATGTCGAGGTAGTATGCATTTTGTATGGTGGTGGTTGTCTTTAATGTATTATGCTGGCTGACTTTAATGTATTTTTTCTCGAGTATTGATTTTCAAGGTCATTCAAGGTCATAGTATCATGGAAGTGGTAGTCTGCATCTAATATGGCGGTGGTAGTCTGTAATGCTTGCTGACTTTTATGTATTTTTTCTCGAGTTTTTGTTTTTGAGGTCATTCAAGGTCATGGGGTCAAGGTCGAAGTAATCTGCATATAATATGATAGTGGTAGTCTTTACTGTATTTTCCTTGTTGACTTTTGTGTATTTTTCTAGAGTTTTGGTTTTCAAGGTCTTGGGGTCAAGGTTAAGGTCATTGGTTTCCAATATAGCTGATGGGTGATGCCTACCAATATGGTGGTTGCATACCAAGATGGTGATCTCCAATAATGTATAAATAAATTATGAATGAAAAAATTAATATGGCAGCCTCCAGTAACATATATTAAAAGGAGGTCTCCAGTAATGTATAAACAAATGATGGGCAAAAAAATCAAGATGGCGGAATGAGTACAGGTGAGGGGAGTGCGTGCGAGGGAGTCAGTCGTCTGCTGGGAATGGAACGAAAGTGACTAATGATGGTGCTGGGAAATGTAAGTTTTTAAATTAAATATTTTATAAATTTTAAGAAACATTTTTAAGGGGAAAAGAGAAATTTCAAGGGAAAAGGGGGGAAATGGCAGCCAGTGTTAAAGACTTTAAATTAAGAAATTTTTTAAATAAAATTTTATAAAAATATTTTTACGATTTTAACACTATTTTTGATTAATATTTTCAATTAATAAATTCTTTATAAATGTTTCAGACTATTTTTTAATTCTTTGTGAATTTTTTCTGATTTTGTGTGTTTTTGAATTATCAAGGTCGAAGGTCAAGGTCAAATGTCATAGGTCCTAAACAAGGTCACCTTACTCGAGTCACTGTTCCCAGTCACTGGAGTCGCTGATCCTTGTCAGCATTTGTGGGAAAATGGATTATTTATGTGTATCCTTTTAATAATTTTTAAATATTTTTAAATAATAAACAGTTTCGGAATTTTTTTTAGAATTTTATAAAATTTTCGAAATTTTTAGGTGTTTTTTTGGATTTGTTAATGTTTTTAAGTGTTTTTTTAGGTCAAATATCTACGGGGTCAAGGTCAAAGATCATATGGTTCGGGGGTGAAAGGTCAGTGATATCAAAGATGTCGGTCGGGTGACGTAACAAGATATCTGCCGGGCGAACCGATAATCCGAATCCCCAATCCTTTGTGCCAGAGTCATTCAAATCATACTACTTATTTCTTGTGGCTGGGCTTCACACATTTTTAAGAAATTCTTCACAATTTCGGATTCGTATTAATTAATTACGGTGTACGATTTAAGTAAATTTACATTTTAAATTTTGTTGTCTTTTTATTAATAATTTTATTGTGTCTGTTATCTTTTCGTTGTATAAATTCGAGAACTTATTAATAAAATACAGATATGTTCTCGACTTTTTCACGACAAGCAGATAACACACAATTAAAATAACGAACAAAAATATTAAACATCTCGTGAAACGTTAATTTCCTATAATCGACCATTGTCAGTAATTACTATGAACAAAAATGATGATGCTAAAACGAAGAATTTCTTCAAAATATGTAGGCCTAAACAAACTGTCTGGGAAATATCAGTGAAATTTTCTCTTCCCACGAGAATATGAGTTCAACTTTTCGGCATGGCTCACGTGGTAAACGAGGAGTGTTTCCGATTGGCTGTTTGGCGTGGTCAACGTGAATGTGAACCAGGCATAAAACCGGTAGGGGCCATGGTGGTGTAGTGGTTAGACTTCTCACGTCCCACCAAGGCAAACCGGGTTCGATTCCCGGCGGGGTCACCCCCGAATTTTTGCAAGTGGGAATCGTGCCGGATCTCCCATTTCACCCGCCCCTTGATTCCGGCGCTGCTCCATACTATCACCCCATCCTCATCGACTCTCAAGACCTCGATGTCAATAGCCGCCCCAATCCCTTCACTCCCCTCCACTCCGCCCATCTCCTCACGCACCCTTGATGATCGTGCACGCTGATCTACCACCCAGATAGCGTGTAAGCTGGCCAATTTACTTGAATTTGCCTTTTTGAGCAAATTTGCCATATCATGTGAGAGACAAGTTTGATTCAAGCCAAATTTGTCATGACCGAAGCATACGTGCTAACGGTATGCTTGTAGATGACTTGAATTGTGGTTTTAAAATGCCAAGGCAAGTTTGCGGCAGGTTTTGCTGGTCAATCTTGCTACAAGCTTGACCTGTGGTGAATAGTTAGCTCGATTCAAACTTGATTCAAGCCAAATTTCTCACTACTGACGCATACTTGGTAATGCCAAGCTTGTATGTGGCTTGAATTGTGGTTGTAGGTTGCCAAGGCAAAATTGCGGCAGGTTTTTACTGGTCAAGTTCGCTACAATCTTGATCTGTGGAGTTTAGTCAACTGGGTTCAAGATCGATTCAAAGTGGTTGATTTGCACAGCAGGCATGATCTATGCACACAGGCTTGTTATGACAAGCTTGATTCAATCCAATTGTGGTATTGTGGCACGGTCATCCTACAAGGTGCCCGACAACATCCGTGATTGTACGCACACAGCTTCTGACACCAGTGGTTCGGAGTCCACTACGATCATGGAAGCCTTCTCGTCCGAAGGGGAACCGCAATTGTCGTAGTGGCTATAACTTTCGCCTCCCACCACATCGGACCGGATTAGATTCCCGACGTGGCCAGTCCCAAATTTTCGATGTGAGAATCGTACCTGGCGAGGATTTTCTCGATTTTCTCTTGCATTCCGGCGCTGCTCCATTTCTACCTCATCCTATCCTCATCGGTCCGTAAGACTATGTTGTTAACAGACTTCCAAAGCACTCCACCCTGCCCCCTCTCCACTTAGTCTGAACCCTTCCATGGTACAGTCGTGCGACGTAAAACCCAAACTTCCCCTTCTCATATTCAGTTTCTGCGGACCAGTGCAGAGGAAGACCTGCCTTCACAAACCAGTACTCCCAACAAACGCGAACATTCGGGGAAAATCATGTTCGGCAGATTTGCGATTCTCAACAGACAGCTAAATTTTTTTTTCTTTTGGACATGGTGCTGATTTAACAGCGTTAAAGGCATTTATGACTAAATAGAAAATCATCATGAACATTAAACATAATTTACAGAAATTCACTTGTATGGCTTTGTAGTGTTGGTTACAACAGGTATTAATTCTTACTTCGAATTTAGTGAGTGTATGAGTTGTTTGAAATATTCTTTCAATGCGGGTGAATGATTAAGTGAAATATTTTGAACATTCTACATTGCCACCTACGCCACAAGAATCCAGGTCTGACAATGAAACAAAAGCGAAAAACGAGCCAGTTGCTGTAGTCAAAATAAATCAATAAAACGTATAGTAAACCCTACAAGAAATTATGTCTGATAAATAACAAAATAGAAAACAGAAAATAAAATTACACAACGAATTATTAAAAGAAAGAAAAATGAAAGAAACCAAGGATAACCTAAATTAAAGACAGCACAGGCGAGCACGGATGCAGAAAAAAATGTTTCCCAAAAGACAAATTATCACAAATATGAAGTAACAGCTGCAAGGCTGTCTTCCATATCTCCACATTTACGGGCGTGCACTATCCTTATAAAGCTAGCTAGGCTAAATATCATATAAATACTTTTTTCTATATTTATGTGAGGAATCACTTGACCAAATTTGTAAGTGATTTTTTAAAACATCTGTATTATATAGTATTAATCAAATTCCTTCTCCTTGAAAGAATTTTCAGAACACAGTATCGTATTGATTAAGACATTCAGAAATTCATAAAATCGTTTGAATATATACAGTATATTAATGATAACTTATATCTATAAATTGTAATTGTTACTATTCTGGAAATTAGAGAAATTTACAAAAACTAAACAATTCTGACGAAAAGGAATAACTTTGGAATATTGAAAGATGTCATTGGTAGACTTTGTGTCAAAATTTCCTAGGCAATTTCATATGAATTAATGTTCAATTTTTCACAGATTTCCACACGCAATAGAAGTTAAAAGTATCTTCCATTGAAAAAATTCCAATCATGTCTTGAAGAAGTGTACGCTGTTTCATTTTCTTATACCGATACGTTTATTATTTTGTAACCACACAGCACTAATATTGTTACTTTGGTAGGCAGTTTAGCAAAACCTGTGCAACCATAAATTTATACGATAATTTTGACAATAATAGTGTCTACAGCACAATCAGTGATTCAAAAACGTGGAAAATAGTTCTTTGAAAGATTCTCGACATTCTTAAGTGAAGAAGTTAAAATTATAATTCTGTTTTCTTGTTTACCTTTTTGCGAGCGGCATATTGAAAAAAAAAAACAATTAAGTAAAATAATTCTAAAATATATGCAAACGAATTAATTTAATTTGGTATTAACTATTTTAAATGACATAATATTCAACCCAAAAAAATTAAGTTTCTGATAGTGCATAGGGCCTATAGCTAATTGTACATCAGTACAAATTGCTAGACGTTAATTAGTTTTCTATAAATTTGAAAGGAATATGTTTTCAATATTAACACGCGCTTAATACACATGTCAGAAAACAGATAAAAATGATAATAATTTGGACTCGCATTCTGGAGGACCGAGGTTCGAAACAGGTCCTACCGTTTGGATTTCGGTTTTCCATGGTTTCCCTGCATCACTTGTGCGAATGCTGGGATAGTTCCACACTTCAGACTCCGGCCGATTCCTTCCCAGTCTCTGCTTTCCTCAGCGACTCACCTCGTCTCTAGTGGCATCGCTGTCGGCGAGACGTTGAACCCCGTCTACAAAATTACATCAATTTCAGTGATTTTGTAACTTATTTTCAGTCTACTGCACGTACATTTCAATAAATGTAAATAGTATAGACCACCATAGGCTGTTCATGGTAAAATGAGCACTTTTGAAAGCCCTGCTTAAGATCTACTTGAAAGAACGTTGTGTGTTCTTCCACCTTATGTAAAATTAACGTTTGCATGGGCCTCATCACTTAATTCATGCGTCGGTCAAGTTAAACTGTGTAATTATCATAAAAGTAAATATTGTACAGATCTGCTTATTTTTACACTTCGATGCATTAAAAAAAACAGGAAGCAAGAGAAATTATTTAAGCTATCACAAATGGTTACTTAACACTTTTTATTCGACGTTAATGTATGGAACTAGTTTTCCTTCCATTATTACCAAATTGATTGGGCACATGTCACTTATTGCACCCGTTAAAATATATACAGGTAGGAACAGTGACGTTTTTCTAAGGTTGGTTTCAAAAATGCTCACTTTATCGTGAACAGCTTTCATTAAATATTCTATCAAATTGTTTTATTAATGTGTCCTAGTTTTCCTAGCAATTAATAGAAGTGTATCTTGAGGGTGAGAGAGATGTGGGCAGCTCTTAACAACGAGGTATTGAGAGCCGATGAGGGTAAGGCGAGGTGAGTACTGAGCAGCGCCGGAATGACGGGACGAGGGAAACGGAAGATCTCCGCGAAAACCCAGAGCCATCTTCCGGCACGATTCCCACTTGCGAAAACCCCAAGAGCGACCCCGCTGGGAATCGAACCTGGTTCACCTAAGTGGGAGGCGAGTGATCTAACAGCTACACCACCTCGGCCCCTGTTAAAAACTGTTCACGATAAAGTGAGCACTTTTAAAATCAACCTTAGGAAAAAGTCACTGTCCCTACCGGTATTTATTTTAACGGGCGCAAAGAGTGGAATGTGTTCAGTAATGTTGGTAACGATGGAGGAGAAAGTAGTTCAAAATATAAACGTCGAACAAGAATTGTTAGGTAACCATTTGTGATAACTTGAATTACTTCTCTCTTTTTATGTATTTTTTTAAGCACCGAAGCGTAAAAATGAGCAGCTTTGTACTGTGTTTACTTTCCTAATAATTTCACCGTTTCACTTGACCGACGCATGAAAAAGTGATGAGGCCCGTGGCAATGTTAATTTTCCTTAAGGCGAAGTAGATTTTAAGCAGGGCTTTCAAAATAGCTCATTTTACCGTGAACAGCCTATAGCAATATTTCGCCCCATGATCGTAAGCGAACATCTGTGACTGTCCGCTCTCATTGTCAGGTTTCGTGCTGGCGGACGCAGGCTACGACGTGTGGCTGGGAAACTTCAGAGGCAACAAATACTCCAACAAGCACGTCAAATACAGCAACACCGACAGTCGCTACTGGCAGTTCAGGTGAGCGAGCCGACGCATCGGATATTGTGATAACGCAATTTAGCACTGATATTTCAATTTTATCACGAATTATTAAAACCTTGCATTGTTATCGAATTAAAATCAGCACTTCAGCACGTAAGAAGAAAAAACTTCCCGGTTATTTTGAAGACCTTCAGTTATGGTCCATTTGCATTTACCGCATTCCCAAAAAATTAATGTGTATGCTGTAAATAAACAATACACACAGAGCACTAATTAGCTTTTGCCAACGTTTTCCGATATCAAGTGATTCAAGTCACGAGATGCCACGAGAATTAGACATGAAATCTAAAAACAAATAAAATTTATATTAAAACAGCAAATTACTATTGTAAAAATATATAATTTCTAGTAATGAAATATCAAATAAGATAGTCTGAAAATATGTATGCGCCTCGTATACCGGTGAACTGAGTAAACGAGATGTAATACCTTACGGTTTCTGACATAATATTACACAACAAAACTGCAGGTCTTTAAATTAACTTTGGTTCTTGAATTTGTCTTAATTTAATAATTAGCTCTCGTAACATCCGTATGTCAAAGATTTGCTTTTCTGTTGATATGCAGTCCGTGGATAGGTAGTTTTCCATCTCGTTTGATCATATACATATATTTTTTTACTATATGAATTTTCTTTTCTTTATGTTAATATTTTTACGTTGATATACTTAAGCAGTATCCTGTATTTTTGGTACTCAAGAAGTGCTTGCTGCCGTGATGCCGCTAGTGAGTCTCGTCAGTATCACGCATCCATCACTAGTTCCCTAATGTACTGCAGCACTTTGTGTAAACTGTTCAAAATGGAAAACAAAAATCCTAATTAGACTAAACAAAAAACAAGCATAATAACACGCGCAATACGTGTAATGCCAATAGCCAAACTAAAATGTAAACATGTTGACAAATGCCGGTCTGTTAGTTCGCGAGTGGCAGTGGTGCGAAATGTATCGTATATAATTATTGTGCTGCGTGCTGTACATTCCTTTCGATTTCTTGCTTGCATATCAGATGGTAGTTCCTGACTACAAATTACAGCCTACAGCACAACCCTCTATTCAAAAACTAAGATAGAATTAGCGCGTTTAGCTCAAGTATTTAGAAAGCTGCTAAGCAGCTCTGAAAACACTTTTATTACAGGTGCTCGATCTGCCCAGTACTGCGCCTATGGAGGAATCTGCATCTATATATAGAATAAATCAAGCTCACCCGCCCGCGTGTGTGTGTTTTATTCGGATAAGGCTTCTAAACAACTTGATGGATTTAAATGCGGTTTTCACCATCATAGAGAATTTATTGGCAAATGTTTAGGTATATAATATGTAAATATTTAATGTAAGTATTCTAGAGAAATGTTGACGTTTTATATTAAAGTCGGAAAAAGTCGCTTTTCGGGCACTTAAATGGCTTACGCTGACTAAACCATAAGAGATACGCCAAATTAATGTACTACAGAATGGTAGATCTTAAAAAGTTAAAAATATGTCCGTGACAGCATACGTTTATATTTTAAGGATGACCTACGCTAACCATTTTTGTATTTTAAGACTTGATTAAAAATAGAGGTTAACATACGAAGTGTTTTTGAACAATGCAATATTAATCGTATGTTAGTTACCTTAAGCATTTAGTGTATATACTTGTTGTACAAAAAAAATAAACAAAAACTAAGCAAATATAAATTACCAGGGTTCGTAAAGCAGACATCGAAGAGTAAAACACTTCTTCGAACGAGATATGCGATATTCCTATCGGCAAAAATATTAATTTTAGTTTTTTTTGTAAATTTGGGAGATATTCGTTCTTTTGGTCACAGTGCAAACGATGAATTGCATCAAACAATTTTGAAAAATTTAAAACGCTGTAATTTCTCTTATGAATTGTATTTGTTTGAAGAAATGTGCAAGAAAAGAGAAATTTTTATAACAAAATTAGTACAATGTTCAGCCTATTCCTGGAACAACAATTACCGCGTAAAATAATTGAAAAAGCTCTGCTATGCAATTTATTGTTTTCCAACATCAATATATTAAACAAGGGGCCCAGCACGTGACCTTTTTTAAAGTACTGTCACGTGTCTAAAACAGTTACGATGTTACAGATTTTTGTTATCATACAAAGAATAAAAAAAAAAGATGTGAAATTAACTGAACATTGGATATAGTTCTATCCACTAAGATACTGCGGTCCCACTTGGAATCTCTCTATCCGCTGAGCCACTAAGGCCACATTTGATATATATATATATATATATTCACTTGGCCACTGTGGCCTCACTTGGAATCGCTCTATCCACTGGGCCACTGTGTCCCCACTTGGAAATTAACTCAACATTGAAGCGATACATTTAAAGTAAACAAAAATTATATTCCATTACCTTCATATATATATATATATATGCAATAATCTCTATGCATCAATACAAAATTTTCATATAGGAAAAAAAATAATAAAAAATTAGTTTTTAAGGTAAAAGGTCATAATTGTGTATGGTGATCTTACTGAAATTTAAACTTGACCTGTAGTTGACCTTGAGGATTCGCTCTGCAAAATTTGAAGATATTCTATTTAGTTTCAAGGGACTTAGAAGTATTAAAGACGGACAGACAGACAGGGAGGTCGTCTGCTAATTACATAGGATGATTAAGCAGAAACCAAAATTTATCCATGGGCAAATTTATAGAAATTTTGAACATCTGGAAGATATTAAAGTGAAATAAGTAAAATTTTCTTAATCAAAATTAATATCAGAATTTTAAAATTGCAACGTTATTAGTTATTTATCGATTTTTAAAAACCTTTCTGAATGTCGTAAGCGTAAGTAAGATGATTTTCAATAACGTGTTTCAGTATGATGGATTATCAATAACGTGTTTCAGTATGATGGATTATCAATAACGTGTTTCAGTATGATGGATTATCAATAACGTGTTTCAGTATGATGGATTATCAATAACGTGTTTCAGTATGATGGATTATCAATAACGTGTTTCAGTATGATGGATTATCAATAAAGTGTTTCAGTATGATGGATTATCAATAACGTGTTTCAGTATGATGGATTATCAATAACGTGTTTCAGTATGATGGATTATCAATAACGTGTTTCAGTATGATGGATTATCGATAACGTGTTTCAGTATGATGGATTATCAATTTCAGATGCCAATCTGACAAAGGCTTTTAAACACGGACTATTTGCTCTACTCAGATTAGTAGCTATCACATTTCTTAATAGTTTTCTAAATTAATTGTTTGAGCAGGATAGTACCGCAATGCATGTTCTAACAAATTGCCATTTGACTGAGAAATGCACTGCGTATGCACATATATGATTTAACACGTTATTACTGTCCGTAACAGAGAAAGAAAATTATCTTTCGAAACATCTCCAGGATAAGGATAGTTCTGTAGTGCTTCAAAATATACCACTTAAAAAAAAAAGCTTGTCGAAAATTTATATTTGATTAACATAGTTAACATATTCTTTAAATTATTCTTTTGGAAAAATATTCGCAATGGGTTAGTTTTATATTAAAATTAATATGCTGAATGTTATTTTAAAATATATATATAAGCATTTCAGAAATGAAGTAATGCAACTTTGATGAACATTTTCAAGTAAATAAATTCTGTGAATGAAGAAGTTGTAGTAATTAAATTTATAACGAAGCTAAAATGTTGTTTGAACTTCCTATGAAGACTTACGAGTCAGAGACGTGGAACCTAACTAGTAACATGTCCTGGCACAACTCTACGAAATGGCTGAAGTCCGAGTGCAATACACTGCTGGCCACACATGAAAGTGTATGTGAAAATGGAGGCAACTCAGATGTCGAGAATATCTTCTAGTACCACCTCATATTCGTCTGCGTTATATGTCCGGAAATTTATTGGCTTGCTATCAGAAAGTGGGGAAAAAATATTATCATAGCATCATAGTTCTTTTAAAAATTGTTTTATTTTGCAACGAATAGGGCAATGCTTTCGGAACAGAGTTTTCAAAGTTTCATTTCAAAATTACCCTCAGGCCATGTCCGAACTGACAGATTTTGTTGAAAAAATTATCACGTGACCAGATATTGTATACCAAAATGGTGACGTATTTGGTAATTTGGTATTTCATATTTTGTATCTAGTAGATGTTAGCAAAAATATAAAATGACAAACCAGTGCCATGTTTGATTTTACTCTTTAAAAAATGCGTAAATAAAATGAATTCAAAACAAATAACTGTACATAAAATACACTAGACATGATTTAAAAAGCAAGTATGTATTCTGCTTCGTTAAATATACAGTAAAAAGAATTTCTGAAGTCGTTATTGATTAATTTACTATTTTCTTATTTACTAGCGTATTCGTAGTATTCCAGTAATGATTGCAGAAATAATACGTATGTTTTAAGCATTAAAATTAGATAATAGTATTTTGCACTAGTAATGTGTTGCCGAGAATGCTAAACAAGCGACTGTTAACAACGTCCGAATTGATACCTACCAAATCACGAATTTACAAAGTAACGAAATGACAAAATTTGTCAATTCGGACACGGCCTGAGTACCTATTACTTGCGAGACTTAGCAATCGTATTTTTCAGAAAAATTGAGACCAGAATGAAGCAGGATCATTGCTTATCTTGTGATATACACTATCGACCAAAAAGTAATTAGGCACCTGCCTGCAATGTTTTCTCGGTGGTTGTCACCCCGTTAGAATCTCGTAGGGCCACCTCTTGCGGCTATAACAGCAGGCACCCTACGAGTGTTTGCAGGACATCCAGGGGGATTCGTCGCCATTCCTCTTGCAACCTTCCCATGAGTTGAGCAATGGATTTTGACCGAGCCTGACAAGCCCTCACCCGGCGATCCAATTCGTACCAAAGATATTCTATAGGGTTGAGGTTGGAGCTCTGGGCGGGCCAGTCCAATCAGCGAACATTGTTGTCGGCGTACCACTGCATAGCAGCCCTTGAAACATGGCACCTGGCATTGTCATCCTGGAAGTAACACGGGTCAATTCCGTAAAAACGCCACAATGTTAGAAGCATTTCATTATCCAGAATGTTACAATAGGCCTCTGTGTTCATGCTGCCACGGACAAACGCCAGCGGTCCTACGCCGAAGGCCGTGCAGTTGTTGTTCCGAAATATCCAAGTCGGTGTGGGCCTCTGTACGCAATGTTTCAATGGAAACCGATACTCCTTTTGCTGCATGAAACTCCTGTCGGATGGTAGCCATGGGTTGTGCCCTATTTTAGACAATTTCGTGTTTCAGGGTTCTGGTATTTCTGTCGGTCAAGATTGGAGGTTACCCAGAACGTGCAGCATTGGCACAATGCCCATCGACCTTCCACTTACGCAGGACGAATGCGATCGTTGATTTGGACCTGTTTACCTTCCGTGCGTTCGCCCGGCTAGACAGACCACTGAGATAGCAGCCCACAATCACGCCCTTATCGAAGTCCGATAGCTCTGTACCTCATGTCATCTCCTTGTCAACTGGTTCTTCACCGGCCTGCAGCGTATGGCGGCCACACGTCAACTGACGTACTGAATTACCTATATTCACGGGTGCCCAATTACTTTTTGGTCGATAGTGTATTTTAGCTCACATGCTGTTTTGTTTGTTGCAGTTGGCATGAGTCAGGCGTGTACGACCTCCCAGCTACGATAGACTACATCCTGGAGATAACAGGTCAGAAGCAGCTGTACTATGTGGGCCACTCCATGGGCAACACCGGCTTCTACGTGATGGCCTCCATGAGACCGGAGTACAACGCTAAGATACGAGCGCAGTTCAGTCTGGCGCCAGTAGCCTTCATGACCAACTTGAAAAGCCCTGTCATCAGACTCATGTCTTCATTTCAGAACAGCCTCGAGGTAAGTACTTCGCCTACACTTGGTTGATTCGGGACGGGTATCTCCATCTTCGTTTGCTTCAACTCATAGGGCAAACTACGTGGACATTTGCTTCATCCCACTCTAAGAAAAATTATCACAATTTCCCCACGTAACTGTATGTGCGTATTGGAAAAGCACAACTGGTGAAAGCACAAAGCACAAAAAGCTTCTATCGATATATGCATGTTAAAGTGTAACTTTTGTTAAGGAAAGGTTCAAATCCGTAGTCAATTTTGTGACGTTCTGTAGAAGCAGTCCTGTATTTGCAGCTTGATGTGTGGTAAATTCCTGTATCCTGTATAAAAACTTCCATTAAAGTTTTGGAAGTTTACTGGAATAATTTTGCAGTGCAGATCTAGCATCAACCAAATCCCAAAAGTAGCAAATGTTTGCCATTGCATTGCGTCAATCAATCGCTGCAACTTTCCAAGATGAGAACAAGCATTTCAGTGTGGCGACAGATAAACTGTGTGACCACGGCCTCCAAATAAGACATTATTGAGTAATAGCAATCGTTTCCAATAGTAGACTCATTGAGCTGAGTAACACTTGTCCTTTGAAATTATTCAGAGTGAAAACTAGTACACATCTGCATAAGAGAACGGGTGGGGAATGTTTATGGAAATACCTCCATGTAGCCTGATGACGTGCTTGAAAGTCAAAGAACAAGAGTTAACTGGTGAAGTGTGGAGTAACGACTGAGACAGGGCCCCGTGTGGAAAAGGGTGAAGTTCAATGCCTGGGATTGTACGTGACACTTGCGCCACTTGGGTTTGACACAGTAAGTCATTTGATAAACACCGTCTATTGATATTGACATATTGGCGTCCGTCTTTATTCATTAACGATTGTCCTAACATTTTATACTGGCACACGCTGATAAATAGGCAATCGCCTAATTAGGATAAAAGCTTAAAAGCTTATAGAATTGAAAAACGGCAAGGTTGAGTTTTTTGCCTATCAAAGTTTTGGAATCTTGGTATTTAAAATAACGAACGAAACAGCGTGATCGTAAACAGCCTGCAACCAAACAGCAAGATCGGAATTCAGAAAACTGCTTAGTATCGACACTCAAAGGCTCTGTCCTCTCTATCTTTGTTTTAATGGGCATACATGTGCATCAACCTTTATGCCACAAACGACCTATATATTATTTTTTTCCTATCCATATTTGGTTTTATTATCAATCACTTGTTTTATGTACGTATATTGTATATAAAGCAGCCAATAAGGCATAAAATTATCAATTATCTATGGTTTTAAAACTTTCTTACCTATGATTTTTTTTATTAAAACAGTTCAGAATTTACTCCATATTTTGAAGTGTCTATAAAATCTTTCATGTTTACGTTACAATTTCTATCGAACAAATGTCTTTGTTGTAAATGTGAACTGATTTCTGCATTTAATAACATGAATTCAATTTATGAAATTCAATGAAATATTTCATTAAGTGTAATGGCCTTTATTCTCATGCTGTTTCTCATATTATTTACGAAACAATTTTAATGAGTTTTACAAATGCTCTTACCTTCCTTATTCGCAGAAGGTAAGGTATCCCACATGTTATTTTATGTCATTTTACATGAGAAATAACCTCGTAAAGTTTGTCGACCAAGTTCAGACTCACAATGTACATGCATCCAAAATATAACACCAAACTAATTGAGAAATTATTTTTCTGTATGCAAGAAAGACTAAACAGGTAACAGCAAAATTTCGCACATTATAAAAATATTAAAGTTTTAATTATTACGTGTCTGTTAGGGCTTTAAAGTGTAGACAGGCGTCGTTTGTATTTATTGTTGGTTTTCTTTATTCTTGTTGAATTAAGCTTTGAAAAATATAAATATAGGAAATGTGACAGTAGTGTTTTATCTACTTCCTTTGTTATACACTACATACCCAACGTTTGCTAAATCTTTATATATATAATTCTTCTGTGCGTGTGTATGTCACTGAACTCCTCCTAAACGGCTGGACCGATTTTGATGAAATTTTTTGTGTGTGTTCAAGTGGATTCGAGAATGGTTTAGATTCACAATTCGGTCCACTACAAAATGTTTTTTTAATAAATTTTTTATTTATAAGTTATTGTAATAACTTTTTTTTATAAAAATTCTCATCAAAACGGTCCAGATTGTTACAACTTATTAAAAAAAGTTTGAAATTTTCGGATTTAAGACATATGTACAGGACAACGTCTGTCAGGTCCGCTAGTTAATTTATAAATGTGGTGCATCAAATGTAATATGCAAGAAAAAGATAGAAAATTCATACATTACGTTAAATGCAACAAAGATATACGTAGTAATATAGTTCAGAAGTTGTGCATTTACAAAAGGCTACAAAGCTATAGAGATATTATTCTTATAGAAAATTGTTCGTAATTAAAGCTTGAATCGGCAGGATAGCAAAGAATTACAAATAGTAACGACTAGTGGGACAGAACTTTAATGGCAATGAAACGAATTAAGAAAAGAAATTATTGTTGTATAGTATAACAATACTGCAGGAAGTGTGTCTGCCATAGAGTATTGTTAAAATTAAACAAGCCAGTTAATAAACGCTGAGGTTGATTTTTATGGCTAAAGAAAGATTCACTCCGACCCGATATTGCGCTAATATTAAAGTGCCACCAGATGGTTTCCTTGTCTTAATAAATTATCAAAACATATAGAACTATGCTTATTTATCGAATTTCGCATACTTACTCATTTTATCTGCAAGAAAATTAAAATAAAAGAGACACGCAATATTCCACACCCACTCTTTATAACCTATCTCCCATCCAGCATAAATAAAATACTTGAAAAAGTACGTTATGAGAAAATTTTGGGTTAAAATGGAAGTTAAGTCATAAATATTCAAATAAATGTCTCCGGGCGATGAAACAAAGTGTCCTATCATGTATTTCTGAAGTTACTGAGATTATAATTAGTGATATTTAGCCCAGAACATATTAGGTAAATATAATGGTGTTCAAAATTCGACCTCACTCAAATCTAATTGTTTTGTTATTCTTTATTTTTATCTGTACTACTAAATAAAATTGAAGTGTCTGTCTGCGATTTTCGAATTTTCCACTTCTAATAATTTTTTCATGTAGTGTAATTGATAACTAAGCCATATATAATGTTAGTTTTTTTATAGCTGTCTGTCTGTCCGACCGGATTTATCTCTAAAACCACTGAACGTATTGACATCAAATTTATAGCCTATAGATAATAACCCCAGGATCAACTTAGTCTCTGTTTCATCGAGATATCTTAAACGGTTCCGGGAAAATGATACTCAGAGTTGTACATAGGCACTGGATTAAACTTTTATTAATATTTATTACTGCGTAAAAAAAAACTTTGTTAAAAAAAAGTTCCGTCATTTCTCCTTTCTTTTTTGTCAATGGGCTGTTCTCATTTCCTTCCAAAAAGCCGAAGTGGCCCAATGGCTAATGATTACAGGGATGTAAATAGGTACTGGATTAAACTTTTCTTGGGATTACTGCATAATAAAAACTATTGTTAAAGAAAATTTCCTTTCAATTCTTCTTTTTTTTTTTTCAATGGGCTATCCTCCTTTTCGTTCCAAGAGAAGTTGCTAGATCGATTCAAAGTCCAAAATATCTTACTAACAAAGTAGCACTGGCTTGCTAGTTGTAAATAAAAATGTGAAAGTCGCTTTTCCGAGTATTTCTTTAATGCATGTCAATCAAAATTAAATTATATCATAACTAAAACTATGTCACTGAAGATTTCATTTCAAATTTTTGATTCTTTTTCAGTATAAGGACTTTTAAAAACCCAAAATTAATCAATTTTTTAAAGTTTCGTAACGTTTTCTCTAGCTTTTATTTGATAAAACATTTCATTTATTACTTTTACTGTAGTCACACAGAATTTTTTTTCAAAATATTTATTTTCAAAATAATATAAATAAATAGTATTCAAATTTTCGGAGATGGTAGGTTTTAAACTCGTTAAAATTAATGAAATGTAAACTTGTTTGTGCATAACACTTTTAGCATATTTCAACTGCTTCACACCATATTTGGAGACAAAAAAAGTGCCTACGGCAGAACCTAAAATGCTATCGTTTCCATGCAAATGTTTAGTGCTGGTGCTATCTTGCAGGCTACATGTGTGCTTTCTTAGAGTATCGTACGTCGTTGCTTGCAGCTGCTCTTGAAGATGATCGGCGTGAACGAGTTCGCACCAAACAACGACTTCCTGGCCGCGATAGCTGCAGAGCTGTGTCCAGACGGCGCTCTCACGCAGGTCATCTGCTCCAACATCGTCTTCATGATGTGTGGATACAATAAGGAGCAGTTCAACACGGTCAGCGAGCATTCTTAGTTCCCTATCGCAAACAACATTCTGTAGGCATTCCCTGAAAGTTAACTACAAACTGCTAGTTGACGCAGTTGCAGATACATCAATACAAAATTAAGTCGTCCGTGTGTGTTTCATACATATTTGAGGGAGTAGTATCCATTCCATATAAGGGGTCGCGGTGGTGTGGCTGTCAGACTACTTGCCTCCCACCTAGACGAACCGGGTTCGATTCCTCGCGGGGTCGTTCCCGGATCCGATGAGGGTGAAGAGAGCTGAGTATGGAGCAGCACCGGAATGCAAAGGCGGAGGAAACGGGAGATCCCCAAAAAAAACCCACCGACCAGCGGCATCGTTCAGCACATCTCCCACATGCGAAAATCCGGGAGCGGCGCCGCATTGAATCGAACCCGGTTCTACTAGATAGGAGGCGAGTAGTCTAACCACTTCACCACCACAGCCCCAAGCAAGTAGGCACAGTGACATTTATCAAATGTTTATTTCAGAAGTGTTAAATTTACTGTGAACAGCTTATAGTCAAGAATGCCGTTTTTGACCTTTGCCGGACCTTTATTGTTTCATGCGCCCCACTTAAAGACGGTTTTTTGCAATATTTCGTGTTTATTTAAAAAATATATTAGTCAGTGATTTTAAACAATTATATCGGAGGTACTTGAGATTCTTAAGTACTTATTTCATTCAATTTTTTCAAACAACATAGATATTTCGCGAAATATAGTACACAGCTAGCTTCACTCCAAAGAGGTTATATTAAGCAATACCTTCCCCTTTGGTGAAATATCATTACACAACATCATTGCTAAACATAACATCATTGCTAACCAAAAACAACAAAATTAAGTCCACAGACACTCGTTTCGTCTCCGGGTGAATTACCAGAGTACAGATGATTTACATGTGGCCAACATCACGAATGCATATTGCCGGTAGCCTTTAGTGTTCTCGGACCACACTAGGAGTTTTCGTAGTTATTTGGCAAGTTCTTATGATGATGCAAAATCGCCTGCTATTACTGGCTTGCGGTTTATTTTCCAGACGCTGTTGCCAGTCATACCTGGCCATATTCCCGCCGGTTCTTCGACGAAACAAATGCTTCATTACTCTCAAGAAATGCACTCAGGTACGTGACTTATGATGTGTTTATGTTTATTGTGTCCCCTGTCGTGGGAAGTACAAGTGTATTGCTTGAACTTCTGCAGGTAAGTTCCGGCAGTACGACCATGGAGTCATGAAGAACCTTCTCAAATACGGCTCCATCAAGCCTCCCGACTACAACCTCAGCAAGGTGACTGCGCCCATCTACCTCTACTGGAGCGACAATGACTGGCTGGCAGCAGCGAAGGTAAGGCGCGTGCGATAATCAACCTTAGAAAAAGTCACTGTTCCCAACTCCATATATTTCAACGTGCGTACTGAGTGACATGCGCGTAGTAAAGTTGGTAACGATGGATAGAAAGTAGTTCCAAATTTTAACGACGAATAAAATCTGTTAGGTATCCATTTGTGATAACTTAAATTATTTCTTCCGCTTTCTGTTTTTTTTTTAATGTATCGAAGTATAAAAATTTCAAAATTTGTATTTTTTTTCGCAATAATTGCACTCTTTCGCCTGACCGAAGCATGAATAAAGTGATGATGCCCATGGCAATGTTAATTTCACATAAAGCAGAAGAATACACAATGTGCATACAAGTATTTCTTAAGTAGGGCTTTCAAAAGTGCTCGTTTGACCTTGAACAGCCTATAAGGCGCGCTCATAAGCGAGTCCTGGAGAAACAAGTTCATGTGGTACTTCCAGGTTTGGATGTATAACGTTCATTCACGGATACTTCAAACTTTTTAAATCAAAACACTGAAAAATCACACTATGTAAGACGTGTTTGATTGTTCCCTAAATATGCTATTTATCATATGCGTTTTATAATCCTATTAACATAAATGTCTCGAACATTTAATTAATTTAAACGTTACTTAAAGTTTTTTATAAATTATAATATCTCATGTATAATTCAAGTGAATAAACAACAGTGAGGAAATATATGAGTGGGTAATTACTAGTTAGAAACAGTTCTTTTGCAAAGTATTATGAAAGGGAGTGCGCAGTAATACGATGTGTTGTTCTTTTGGTGTAATTTTTTAGACCTGGTCAAACTTTGTCTGCATGAGGCATAGAAATATTCCGGAAGTATAACTTAAGCAGATATTCAGAAAGGTAAGAAGTAACCGTGAATGGACTGTACAATAAATTTCCTCATATAGGAATACATACAGGCATATTTGAAAAAATCGCCCTATATATGAGGTGTTTTTTTTGTTTCCAAATTACAGAATGTCACAGGATCATTGCAACAAACTTCTAGAGGTGATAGGTAATGTAACGAGGAACAATTTTTGTCAGATGTCCGGATGTCCGGAGACGCCCCGTTTGGACGCCAGGTGTCTTTGTAGAACACATTATAACGCCTGACAGGTAGGCAGTTAATATTGCATTCAACAGACACCAGTTGCCTACCTCCCAGGAAACGATGGTATTCTGTGTGACACTGTGGGTATGGTTCTAATAATTAGTAGGTACACGTCTGCAGGTTACAGTATTTCATTGGCTGCCTATTACACATTTACACACGTTAACCTAAAGCAGGTGCTAAAATGGCGGCCCTCCGCTTGATTGCAGACGTCGCAAAGACGATTCAATGCCTGGCTGACCCTCTCGAAGAGGCCAAGAGTGGTTTAACGGCGTTGCATGACGCCTGTATTGATTGTACGAGAACGTTGCAATTCTCTACAGGTGTATAGTGCATACTACAACTCTTGATGTAGCTCCACGGGAAGAGATCGGCTGGGGTGAGGTCCGGTGACCGTGGTGGCCATGGTATAGAGCCGCATCTCCGAACCCACTTAACACCAAATGTATCGATGAGTTGTTGGCAAACACGGCGGTTGAAATGCGGTGAGGCGCCATCATGTTGAAACCACATGTCGACGCACATCTTCTATCTTCTAGCAGATGGGGTAGCTCGTTTGCCAGAAAGTTGTGATACGCCTGACCGTCTAAATGGGATGGAAGAATAAAAGGTCTAATAACTCGTTTTTGGTCTATGCCTGGCCACATATTCACCGCAAACTGTGGTGTGTTGTGGTTGTTGTGTGGTTACGTGGCAGTTGTGGATATTGAAATAGCCGTCACTAATAAAACACTCTTCGTTTGTGAACCACACACACGTCGAAAACTCTGGCTCAGCAGTGCACTGCTGCATAAACACTGTGCGAACAGCATAAGGAGCTCAAAGTCAGCAGGCCCATGTACCTGTACATTTTGCACGTGGAATGGGTGTAGTCTGTGCTGATGGATCACCATCCACATGGGGGTGTGGCTAACGTCCATTTAGTATGCGATCGTATGTGTGCTTGTGGGTGGGTTCGCTTCATCTCTGTTCAGTAATTCCTATACGCCTACTGCTCTGACGCCCTCATGCGGTGGATAGAAGGTCCCATACTCGCGCAGTCGCTGATGTAGACTCGGTAACAGTGTGTGATGTGGCGGCCGTCTGTTGGGGAAGCGTTGCTGATGACGAAGTGCTGCTACGCGCACACAGCCTCTAGATTCACCGTACAGCATATGCATATCCGACAGTTCTGGAAATGAATAAGCGTCCATGGCTATTCTGGAGTATAACACGCAGTCACTGTGAACATACAGCAGTTTCGACTCGGGCAGCGATGACGACTCAGGTCTGTGTAGTGGAATGTAATGAAGGAAGGACGTAACGAACTTCGCGCAGCACATGCGATCTAATGCGGCTCTCGGAGCTTTTGATAATCCCTACTTCTTCGGGACGGAGGCGAGGCTTTGTAACCAGCCCTCACGTTCACTAGCTACAGATGACTGCATGGTTGACATTAGGCATTCGATGCGCGCGCAACGGAATGCCTACCTCCCAGGCGCGTGGAACTATTTCACAACGACGCTTGGCGTCAAAATGGAGTCTCCAGACATCCATTCTCTGAAAAAAGAAGATCCTCATTATGGGCTATTCACGGTGAAGTGAGCACTTTTGAAAGCACTCTGATTTGGAATAATATTCAATAAATATATTTTAATTTAGCCTTAGACGTTAACTTACGAGTGTGTTATATTATACACGCTGTGATGAAAGGTAACTAGTGCCTCAAAAGTGTTCACTTTACCGTTAACAATATATACCTCCATTACATATCGCCCCTAATTTGTCGCAATGATTTTCTGGCATACTCTTTTATATATTTCACAAGTGTTTTATACTTTGGTTGGCATAAAAGTATCTTATTTTTGTTATATTTAACTTTTAAGTATATCGTATCCATAAATAATTTCATTTACTTTATAATCAAAAATTTATTGGGGAGAAAATCAGTGTGTTAATAACACCGAGCAAACTATTTTTTCATGCAAGAAAATTACTAAATTGGCTACACAAAAAGTGGTGTATTGTCTCTTCGGTATGATTTTCTAGAATTAGTTAAGCTATGCTGGAATGGCGCTAAGGAATATACTGAAAGTATAACTTTGTCAAGGCTTCGGAGAAGTTGGAAGTAACCATGAATGGAATGTATGCTAAAAACTAGTTTCAAGTCTCAAGCAAGAAGTTAAGGTTCTAGAACAATAAAGAAAACAAAATTTATTTAAACTAAAATAAGTGCGTGGTTCGTGACACATTAAACTCTTCACAAATATTTATTGAGTCTTTAAAAGATTATCCTGAACTACAGGTACAAACGCTTTTAGGTGGTTCTCTGTGCAAAATTGGATAGAAAACATTATAGGAACGATGTCGTACAGTAACTCGTAAGAGAGGTAGCCACCCTTGAAAATCGCTATATCAAATAGTTCTACCGGAAAATAATGAAACCTACATGAGCAGCAGAGCCATTCTTTTATTAATGTTTATTTCAACCAAGAACTGAAACCTGCGAGCAGTTGTGGAGTACTACATCCCCTACATTGAAACACTAAGGGGTGGAATGTTATTATCCCACCAGTGTGTGTGTAGCCCTAGGGTATTTTATAAAGACTTCATAATCATACGTTACTGCACGGAAACACGTTACCTTGACGTAATTCTCTCAGGCGAACAGTGTTCGAGGTAACGGACAATGTTTGTAACGGTGCACTCGGTTACCTGCCAGGTACGCAACCCACGTGCAAGTCAAGCCGTACTACGTGGCGAGAGAGTTACTGCACGGAAACACGTTACCTTGACGTAATTCTCTCAGACGAACAGTGTTCGAGTGAACGGACAATGTTTGTAACGGTGCAATCGGTTACCTGCCAGGTACGCAACCCACGTGCAAGTCAATAAGTACAACGTGATGAGAGAGTTACTGCACGGAAACACGTTACCTTGACGTGATTCTCTCAGGCGAACAGTGTTC
The DNA here is from genome assembly GCA_029891345.1 of Dryococelus australis. Lineage (NCBI taxonomy): Eukaryota > Metazoa > Arthropoda > Insecta > Phasmatodea > Phasmatidae > Dryococelus > Dryococelus australis. The sequence goes on along the minus strand of CM057002.1, from coordinate 104,482,589 downwards.
GAGGTAACGGACAATGTTTGTAACGGTTCACTTGGTTACCTGCCAGGTACGCAACCCACGTGCAAGTCAAGCCGTACTACGTGGCGAGATAGCTACTGCACGGAAACACGTTACATTGACGTAATTCTCTCAGACGAACAGTGTTCGAGGTAACGGACAATGTTTGTAACGGTGCACTCGGTTACCTGCCAGGTACGCAACCCACGTGCAAGTCAAGCCGTACTACGTGGCGAGAGAGTTACTGCACGGAAACACGTTACCTTGACGTAATTCTCTCAGACGAACAGTGTTCGAGGTAACGGACAATGTTTGTAACGGTGCAATCGGTTACCTGCCAGGTATGCAACCCACGTGCAAGTCAATAAGTACAACGTGATGAGAGAGTTACTGCACGGAAACACGTTACCTTGACGTAATTCTCTCAGGCGAACAGTGTTCGAGGTAACGGACAATGTTTGTAACAGTGCACTCGGTTACCTGCCAGGTACGCAACCCACGTGCAAGTCAAGCGTACTACGTGGCGAGATAGTTACTGCACGGAAACACGTTACCTTGACGTAATTCTCTCAGGCGAACAGTGTTCGAGGTAACGGACAATGTTTGTAACGGTGCACTCGGTTACCTGCCAGGTACGCAACCCACGTGCAAGTCAATAAGTACAACGTTGCGAGAGAGTTACTGCACGGAAACACGTTACCTTGACGTAATTCTCTCAGGCGAACAGTGTTCGAGGAAACGGACAATGTTTGTAACGGTGCACTCGGTTACCTGCCAGGTACTCAACCCACGTGTAAGTCAAGCTGTACTACGTGGCGAGAGAGTTACTGCACGGAAACACGTTACCTTGACGTAATTCTCTCAGACGAACAGTGTTCGAGGTAATGGACAATGTTTGTAACGGTGCAATCGGTTACCTGCCAGGTACGCAACCCACGTGCAAGTCAATAAGTACAACGTGATGAGAGAGTTACTGCACGGAAACACGTTACCTTGACGTAATTCTCTCAGGCGAACAGTGTTCGAGGTAACGGACAATGTTTGTAACAGAGCACTCGGTTACCTGCCAGGTACGCAACCCACGTGCAAGTCAATAAGTACAACGTTGCGAGAGAGTTACTGCACGGAAACACGTTACCTTGACGTAATTCTCTCAGGCGAACAGTGTTCGAGGAAACGGACAATGTTTGTAACGGTGCACTCGGTTACCTGCCAGGTACGCAATCCACGTGTAAGTCAAGCCGTACTACGTGGCGAGAGAGTTACTGCACGGAAACACGTTACCTTGACGTAATTCTCTCAGGCGAACAGTGTTCGAGGTAACGGACAATGTTTGTAACGGTGCACTTGGTTACCTGCCAGGTACGCAACCCACGTGCAAGTCAAGCCGTACTACGTGGCGAGAGAGTTACTGCACGGAAACACGTTACCTTGACGTGATTCTCTCAGGCGAACAGTGTTCGAGGTAACGGACAATGTTTGTAACGGTGCACTCGGTTACCTGCCAGGTACGCAACCCATGTGCAAGTCAGGCCGTACTACGTGGCGAGAGAGTTACTGCACGGAAACACGTTACCTTGACGTGATTCTCTCAGGCGAACAGTGTTCGAGGTAACGGACAATGTTTGTAACGGTGCACTCCGTTACCTGCCAGGTACGCAACCCACGTGCAAGTCAAGCCGTACTACGTGGCGAGAGAGTTACTGCACGGAAACACGTTACCTTGACGTAATTCTCTCAGACGAACAGTTTTCGAGGTAACGGACAATGTTTGTAATGGTGCACTCGGTTACCTGCCAGGTACGCAACCCACGTGCAAGTCAGGCCGTACTACGTGGCGAGAGAGTTACTGCACAGAAACACGTTACCTTGACGTGATTCTCTCAGGCGAACAGTGTTCGAGGTAACGGACAATGTTTGTAACGGTGCACTCGGTTACCTGCCAGGTACGCAACCCACGTGCAAGTCAAGCCGTACTACGTGGCGAGATAGTTACTGCACGGAAACACGTTACCTTGAACTAATTCTCTCAGACAAACAGTGTTCGAGGTAACGGACAATATTTGTAACGGTGCACTCGGTTACCTGCCAGGTACGCAACCCACATGCAAGTCAATCCGTACAACGTGGCGAGAGAGTTACTGCACGGAAACACGTTACCTTGACGTAATTCTCTCAGGCGAACAGTGTTCGAGGTAACGGACAATGTTTGTAACGGTGCACTCGGTTACCTGCCAGGTACGCAACCCACGTGCAAGTCAAGCCGTACTACGTGGCGAGATAGTTACTGCACGGAAACACGTTACCTTGACGTAATTCTCTCAGACGAACAGTGTTCGAGGTAACGGACAATGTTTGTAACGGTGCACTCGGTTACCTGCCAGGTACGCAACCCACGTGCAAGTCAATCCGTACAACGTGGCGAGAGAGTTACTGCACGGAAACACGTTACCTTGACGTAATTCTCTCAGGCGAACAGTGTTCGAGGTAACGGACAATGTTTGTAACGGTGCACTCGGTTACCTGCCAGGTACGCAACCCACGTGTAAGTCAAGCCGTACTACGTGGTGAGAGAGTTGCGCGCGCAGCTGTGAGATAGCACCGCTAGCGTGTGTGACAGGGCGGCATTGCACTGTTGGTTCGCAACGTGGAGAGACAGCACACGTGCGCAGACATAACGCAAGAGCAGCACAGCGTCTGTATGAACAGACATTTCCAAACACGCGCCATCCAGGTCATCGGATGTTAACTTTTGAGGACAGAGGGTTGCGCGAGACCGGAACACTCACAGCGAACAGGTATGACACATGACGTAATACGCAACGTCCGGACAGCCATGTTTGAGGAGGAATTGTTGGAGCGCATCGCCGGTTCGTCGTCAAGTAGCACACGTGGCGTCGCTTGCTCAAAGGACGCGAGTCACCAGAGTGTGTAGAGGTGTCTGTGTAGAGGTTTCTGCACGAACAACAGCTACACCCGTGTCATTGTGAAAAAGGTGCAAGCCTTACACCCAGCTGATTTCCAGCCATGTGTCAATTTCGCTCGCTGGTTTCTGCATCACTTCGCAGACGAGTCTGGCTTTCCTCGTTACATTCTGTGGACAGACGAGGCTTCTTTCACGCGTGATGGCTCTGATACTGTTTACAGTCCCCTATTTCAGGCGATGTAGACACTACTCTTACAGACAGCTGTGGGACATAACAGGGTAGTGTATTAATGCCGGTACAAAATTTATATTCCGCTTTATAGTCCATTCACGGTTACTTCCAACTTTTCTAATGTACTACTTAAGTTTTACTTCCAGGATATTCCTCCTCCTTCTTCTGCAAACATAGCTAAGATAAGTTTCGAAAATTACAGCAGAGGGACAGCGATCTGCATTTCTGCGCACTCAGTTACGTAATATTTTGCATAATAACTCATTTTAAGCAGGCATTACCAAAATACCTTTTTGACGTAAATACGTCTTTAAATTTGCAACCATGCTGGGAGGCAATCCAGAAAATCTGATAACAAAATCAGGGGATAGAGTTTGGCAATGCAGCTCCGAATCTACTGTCTACATTCAAAATTCAACTACACCACTCGATTGCCAAAGGATCAAAGAATATGTTACATTGAGTAAGAACTGCGAAGCATCGTGCGAAGCGGAGGAAAAAAAGGGGACGCAATTTTGAGCTCGTTTCGCCGCGTCTCATAATTTCGGCGTAGTATAACTTTTGACTAGGAGAAGCTACGACGCTCGTTTAGGTTTCAATCGAGAGCTCTCGTCAAGATAAATCGATTGCTGTGTATAAAAATATTTATGTGGCGTGGTAATGGTGAAATTGTATACCTTTAATGTAAAAAATTAGGAAAACTTAACAAAATTTCGGCCTATATTCGTAAAAAAGCCAAGTCGAAATACAGAAATAGTATACGGTTGGAAAGAACATCTCAAAGGCAATCCTGTTGCCCATAAAGCCCTATATGATCGAGTGAGGCGGTGCCGGGAACGTAAAATATACATCAAGGCGTCCAAGCGGGTCAACGTAGACGTATTCACGCAAAAAAAAACAAACGGCCGTGTCCCCAACACAGCCCAGACCAAATTTTTCTACCTGTTTTATTCTGAATTATTATAAATTTAAAATTACAATTAAAGATGAAATATAAGTGAATGCTCAATTTAATATATTGACAGAAATATAAAACGCTGTAATGTATGGCTTATTTAGGAAACAACCAAACGCGCAATATATGGGGTGATTTTTCGAAGGTTTGTTTCAAAACGTGTAACGAAGCCACGAGCAGTCTATAGGCGTCATTCCGCTGTTTGCCCTAATTTCTGAACTTGAGTTTATTTTTAGGATGGTTAACACGAGTAAAACTCACTACGTTTGTACACAAAGATCTGCTTACGATATAATTGTCCCCACAGTCCTACTAATAATACAATAATTATGAATAAGAAGCCTTGTCCCTGGTAAAACACACTGAATGGTGACTGTGTTGTCGCAGGACGTCAAGGAACTCGAGAGGAAGCTGCCAAACGTGAGGTCGTCGACGCGAGTGCCGAACAACAGGTTCAACCACGTGGACCACATGTGGGCCATCGACGTCATGCCCCTTCTTTACCACGACCTACTCGGCCTACTTGCGACCAACTAGCTACCTTGTACACCTCTCTGTGTCTTATAAAAAAAAACCTGCTGGAAGACTGAATCAGCCTACTTGCGTGACCTTTGCAGGTCGTATGTCACATTCTTCTTATTTGGTTATCTGAAAGAGCTTTCAAAAATGTCCCCTGAATGCAGTTGTCAAATCATAATAGTTTTCAAAATATAACACTCAAAAGTCTCGATTTTCCGAATTCTGCAGCATACTCGGCTTTGCTCCTAGATATGTTTTTCCAATCAAATGGCATTAAATGCAATCTGTATGGTGCGCAAAACATACTGATTCAGTGTGAGTGCGATTTATAAACAGGTGAGATAGTATTGGCACTCTGAATTTGTTGAAATTAGGGGTCAGACTTGTCGTAAGTATATTTTTGTTCATTAAAGCGAAACTGTTAACATTCATCTAATAAATAGTTTAAACCATAAACTATAGAAGAAACGTTTTTGTTCCTTTCGTAGCTTGTAACACAAATTTAGTATGCCACGCTTAGACTCTAATTAAACTTTTTGAACCTGCCGATAACACTCTTGTGTCGGAATTAGAGTGTTATATTTTGAAAACTAAAATGATTTGACAACTACAACTGCATTAAGATGGCATTTTTCGAAACCTCTCTCAGATAACCAAATTTAAAAAAAAAGAATGAGAAATATGACCTTAGTGCCTCAAATAGTTAACTTCCGGTAAAATGTCTGGAAGACTCACTTTGGCGCCACGTGGTTGGTGCACCGCCCTTCCATCTGGGTTCGATTCCTGGTAAGGCCACGCCTGGATTTTTGACTGTGGAAAACATGGCTGGCCTTGCTGTTTCCTGGGGATCTTTCTCGGACCACCACATTTCCAGTTGTTTCTGAAGTTTAATGGCAATGGTGTAATGGAACTGAATTCTAATGTTGATATAAGCTATTCGCGATAAAATGAGCACTTTTGAAAGCCCTGCTTAAAATCTGCTTGTATGCACGTTGTGTATTCTTCCGCCTTATGTAAGATTAACATTGTCATGGTCGTCATCACTTTATTCATGCGTTGGTCAATTAAAACTGTGAAATTATTAGAAAAGTAAGTATTTTACAATTCTGCTAATTTTTGCATTTCTATGCATTAAAAAAACTGAAAGCGAATTAAATAATTTAAGTTAGCATAAATAGTTACCTCACGCTTTTTATTCGACGTTAAGATACGGAACTACTTTCCCATCTATCGTTACCAACTTAACTGGGCGCATGTCAATCAGGGCGCCCGTTAAAATATTTGAAGGTAGGAATAGTGATTTCTTCTAAGGTTGATTTCGAAAGAGCTCACTTTATCATGAACAGCCTTTAGTATCTCCACTGCCTGCAGTGGCTACGAAAAAAGTAACCAGAAAAAAAAAAACAAAGAACTCAGTATAAGGATTACAAATACGAATGCAACAGAAATGTGATAATAGAAATAAGCACGTATATGGAACAAGATACCACTATCAAGTTAGACTACAGCCGACAAAGAAACAACGAGGACAGAACAACTATGACAATACGAAAGCAACAGAACCATGAGCGAAAACACACACTGCAGCAAGTCCATATATCCATATATTGTGTTCTTAGTTTTTTGGTTACAGGACTTTTTCGTAGCCATTGTAGGCAATGGAGATCCTATCAAAATTTGAATTCAATGGCACGTTTTCGTTTTGTCTTCGTCGCATTCAAGAACTTACTTTGCGCCAACCTTTAAGGATGAGAAGCACATATGTGGCCAACCTATAAAACTCGCCACTAAGAACATGTTGCATTCAACTTTAAATGCAACTCCACCTTGGCATTTCTTTATAATGCATGGAAGTCACGCACAGAGGTGACAGGCAGAATACCCACTCTTGTCTGAAAGCATTTTGGATAGTCAAATCCAACAGTGTCCACCATTCTCCATAGAGAACCAGTCACTGGCTGTTCTCGAACAGCTGTGCTTAGCAAGGCAATAATGTGTCGTGTATGCTCGCGCTAACACACATAAGACACAGTTAGTAATTGCAAGTTAATTCTTTTTTTCGAGTGCTTTCAATTAACCATGATGAGGACAATGTTGGTTCACCTGATAAAGCTATGGTGGTGTGTTCTGGAAGCTAATGAGAGTGTCTTTCCTCTGGAGTTGAGATTGTCCTTTATCCTAGCTTTCTCATGTGGCTTGCTGTCTGTTTGTTAAGTGTTATTATCGCATTGTGTTTCATTTAGCTGTGCACGAGGTGCATCAAAAATGACTGCGAAACAAGTTACAATTGACATTGTATTATCACTGGAATGTATGTCTTCGCACTGTATAAATCCCATTATTTCGACTGAACAATTAAGGTACCTCGGTCTGTCCGATACAATCACATACTTTATGTGTCCTTTATGTTCAAATGTTCAAGAATAAACTGAATGATGCCGTATTCCATTATCTTCTGGCAGTTATTTTAAATAAATGATTTCATAACAATAGTATTTCTGTCTAGGTAGATTTGCTTTAACGTCATTTTCCTGCACTAGGAAGCAGTTCCCTCCAAAAATTATTTTTAGCCCTTGTATACCTAAAACACGCCATGTACCGTTTAGGAGGCTGTTGTTATCGATGGCTGGGATTACGATCGTCCATTAGCATGTATTGTCCGATCTGCATTCTATATAAAATTTAGATTTATAAATGGCAATAACTTCTACAGAATAAACTTCTCTTTTCAGCCTCACAGACTTTTGACATGTATTCTTGAAGTGGGTAATCTTTATAAACACTGTGTTAATAATAAATGCATGAAAGGAAACATTTTATTTTGTAAATAATTACATCGAAGATAGTGCAGCTTTTGGTAGTAGCAATCATAGCTGTTAACAAATATAGGCCGTTCCAAATAGGTGTATAGAAATTAGTTTTCCTTTGTATATCATCGCATTGGAACACAGCAATGTAGAATGACTAAGTTGAGAAATCGTTAATAACTTATATATGTATCTACAAAATTTACATTTGTGTTTTAAGCAATATGTAAGACAATATCATATTTAAAACATTCTCCTTTTCATAATTGATAAAGATGATTTTATTTCTTTAATACATATAAATTATGTCAAATTTTAACGGTTTTTTCTGTTAAATTAATCCATGAAATATTTTCAACCACAGTAAACATATATTTTTTCTTAAACATTAGGCAAATAGTTTTTCGTTAAGGAGCGAAACTTTTCTGTGCATAGTTGCGGATGAGGATGGAGAACTTAATTTCATTGAATAAAATTTTTAATTGAAATGTGCTTCTTCATCTACAATATATTTAATGCAGAATAATTCACCAAGCTTCCATTTTCCCATTACAAAAATTAAAGTCGAATTAAATAAATTTATATACAAGCAAAACTGACCAAAATACCAATCAGGTAATCGCTTACGGTCTGGTAATGTAGGACGTACACATATACACAGCATGACTATGGACATGTGCGAAGGGTACAAGCGTGATGTACACTCAGTATTGCAGTGGAAGCTATTTCACAGTATGTACATCAAACTGAACGACGTCGATTTGCCGCCTCTCTTATGTGGCTACATATAGTCCTGCAGAGAATATCTGATGACTTTTTCCGAGTTCAAATCTCTAGGAAGGTGGAAGAAGGTTGATGTGTAGCTAGTGTGGCCGAGAAGTGCGGGAACGTACGAGCTTGGGCGGCATTTCGAACAACAGGCACAGCTATACGAATATACAGCATAGTCAACGTCCACGAGCAGCTAAGACGACGAAGGGCCGGTATATTGTCCTACAAGCAAGGAGAGATCGATGGCAGAGAACAGGTGAAATCGCAAGACACATGTAAGGCAATATTAGACCTCCAATATCGCTCGCATTTTACCATGACCAGGATTGCAAGCGTGTTGTATGTTCTCTCGGCGACCAGTACGGTGTGAACCACTGACACCTGCCCATCGGAAACTGTACTTGCTACGGTGCTGGGAATACAATAACTGGTGTGAGGAGCTCAGTAACGTGTTGGTATGATCTTTACGGATCATTAGCTTAATTAGTCTCACCATTAATCCTGGACGTCTATACATTTGGAGAGAGCGGAGAACACACGACCACCCTTCCAACATTGTCGAAAGGCATCGATCAGCAGGCGGAGTTCTTTTTTAGGGATGCATAATGCATGGTAGCTGTTCGGATCTCCACATTGTCTAAGAAGATTCAATCACTAGCGACTGCTATTGAACCGAAAATGTTCTGCCTCAAGTACATGATGTGGGCCCCGAGTTCCGCTTAATGGACGACAATTCCACGTCCAATGTCTGTCGCTGAGCTATTGTAGAGTGAAGATAATCGATGCATTGATTGGTCCGTACGATCCCTAGACCTAAATCTTATTGAACACATATTGGACGTTATCTGGAGACGTCTGGCAGCACATCGCCAAACGCCATCAACGACTCCATAGCTACGATCGGCGCTACAGTAACAATGATTCGCGATGCAGGAAGTACTCATCGATAAATGCTTAGTGAGTGTGAACGGAGAGCGCACATCCTGCATCACAGTCAGGGGCCGAGCTGGCTGAGCAGTTAGCATGATCGCCTCCCACCAAGGTGAACCGGGCTCAATCCCCAGCTGGTTCACCGGATTTTCGCAAGTGGGAATCGTGCCGGACGATGTCGTTGATCGGCGGGTTTTCTTGGGGATGTCCCGTTTCCCCGCCCCTTCATTCCGGCGCAGCTCCATATTCACTTCAATCACCCTCATCGGCTCTCAAGACATCGCTTTTAAGAACCGCCCAAATCTCTTCACTTCATTTACCTTACTGAGAACTGCATTTTATTGCCTTCCGTCTGAAACGTGGATGTTTCTGTCTTCTGACCTTTGTTCTCGGAACTCACTTTTAAATAAAGGGCCTTTGCATCCTTTGTATTTCTTTCTTGGTCAGTGTCGTTCACCTTCCCCATACTATTATATTTCGTCGATGTTATTGTATGGTTTGTACTTATTTGAAAATACTGCTGCAAAATGTTACATTCGAAAACCTGTTAAGTCCTTAATTTTTACACACCAGTGTATTTACACCAGTAAACAATGTCAACAAAAATCACTACATCAAAGCCACCCACAGCTGTCTTAATAACCATAACTAACAGCTAAAGTACAATAAACACTTTAGTGAATTCCTCACGCCGTCAGTCACCCTAAGATACCGCAACATCGAGATCTGGGCTGTCCAATAGGCAGCCTGCATATCTTAAACAAAAGAAATGTCTGTGTGATGGCGAAATGCCAACTTTCTACTTATACACTGACGGAAGATGGGAAATTAACATCCTGATGCAATGGTCCCATATGAATGGAAGTTGTATTGAATAATTATACAGATTGTACACTGTATATGATAATAATCACAGGGTCGTTCACCTATGGACAGAGGCTACAGAGTGTCTTGAACAACAACGTCAGTATCTTGTGTAGACGCATTTAGCGTAGATGCAGTCCTGCAGTCGTGCGTAGAGAAAATCATAAAGGTGTCGGATGTCGTCATGCGGAAGATTGTTCCGCACTGATTCCGCCTGTTGTTGCAATCGGTGGAGGTGTGTTGCCAGTATTGCAAACCACGCCAAACTCCATCCAATCATGACACATGCATGTTCAATGGGGGTCAGGTCGGGTGATCGTGCTGGCCAGGGGAGTTGACGAACTCCTTTGAGAGCACATTGGGTAATACGAGATGTGTGTCCACAGGAATTGTCCTGCTGGAAGAGGACATCTCCTTGGCATTGTAGGAACGGCAACAAAATTGGCTGGATGATGTTCAGGATGTAGCGTTCACAGTTCAGTGTTCCCTCAACAAACACCAGAGGCATACTGACATTGTAGGCTATTGCCCCTCAGACCGTGATGCCAGGAGTTGGTCCTGTATGTCGCTGCCGTATATCCTCTGGTTGTTGCTGCTCTCCTGTTCGACGCTGCACTCGCAAACATCCATCACTGGCGATAAGGCAGAATCTGCTCTCTCCCCAACGAGCACACCGAGTACTCAGAATGGCCTACAGAGATCCCTTGAAGATATCCGAGGCTATAACTTCCCTAGGATATCCTGTGGATGTCGATTTAGGATGATCACATAACCTCGTAAAATGGATGATTCTAGGTCATCCCATTACACTCCATGAAAAGGACATGACTCTTTACTCATCCCAGGGAGCTCCTCGTCGGACAAACATAGGACATCCTAAGTTCGTCCTTCTAAGAAGCTGTCTTGGACATCCCACTATCACTCCTTGAATAGTATATGGCTGCTTGTTCATTCCAGAAAGATTCTCTGTAAACGAACTTGGAATATTTGATTTACACTCTTTTAAAAGTACTTACCTGAATGCTCGTTCCAGAGGGGTTTTTTTTTCAGGCGAATTTGTGATATGGGAAATTTAATTATAGCCAAGTATATCCTACTATTTCAATATTTTTGTATTATTGTTTAAATAATTTTTATTTGCATTGTTTATGTAGCGGAATTTCTCCTTAAATTATTGGCCACGTTGCATTAAGTTACTAGGAATCGCTTGTTCATTTCGGGCTTTAACTCTCCCATGAATCATTTTGGTTGGAAGAGTGTGTGTGCCAATTTAATATTTGTGTGCTGAATTGTAATTGTTGTGGCTTATAAGTGAGTTATTGGTTATTGCCATACTTCCTAAAGTTATCATTGTTTGAATGCTCACTTTATGAAGTATGAATTTAGTTTAGATTGTACACAAGAAGAGGTCAGAGTAATACTACATTTTTAAGTAACAGGTTGCCACTTGGCGCAGTTATAGGTGACACCTAAAGTAACGGATCTGGAAGCGGAGCCACAAAAAAATTTCCCTTAGGATACAAAATGGTGGCCTGTTTTCAATACGGCTGACTATATGTCAAAATTATGCTATTTCTAGCAGGCAGGTGCATTTCACTGCAGCAATTACGGCACTTCTTGCCTAGATGTTACACTGAATTCGAAATAAAGGGGGCCGCGGCCGTTTAGTGGTTAGACTACTCACCTTTCACCTAGGCGAACCAGGTTCGTTTCCTTGAGGAGTCACTCCTGGATTTTCACACATGTGGAAACTGTGCCAGACGATGCCGCTGGTCGACGGGTTTTCTCGGGGATATCCCTTTTCCCCCAACCCTTCATTCCGGCATTCCTGTACACTCACCTTGCTTCACCCTTGTGTGTTCTTAATACACCGATGTTAAGGGCCTCTCAAATCTTTTCACTCCTCACTCGAAATTTAAGTTGGAAACTATCAATTTAAAATTTCAAGCCCCAAATTTTTAATTTATGACTTCTGAAACCATAAATGCGTGAAGTTTATTACTACCGTGTGAGCATGGGGATGGCAGGGAACTTCTCCTCCCTTCATTCCTCCCTCCTGACCTACTGGGCGCTGCTGCTGATGGCGGAGAGGTGGCACGGGCGCACGCTCCCTCCCCTTCCTTTGGCCGGCATCCTGCCTGGTGGCGTGAGCCCTGACCGCGCGCGCTGCACAAAGATGGCTGCCTTTTTCCCCGTTCTTCACCGCTTTCCCCACAGTGGTGATGAACCAGCGTTTGCACGCCCTTTTTCCTGCAGAGCATGTGGTCCCTTTTCTGGCATCTCCCAGACATCTGGAAGGCGTCACGGCGCTATAGATGTTCTCCTCTGCTTCTTCTCGTTGCGAGTGGGCGGTTAAACAGGGTTAGGATGGCGTAGACGACAACCTGAGGTGGGAAAATGTTTTAAATGTTGGTCGAAAGTTCATACATGGATTTTGGAGGGAAATTTTGGCCACACGGAAGGGCGCCAATTGACGGCTGTCGTGGCTTGGAAAGAGGTTGATTGGGATTTATAAAGGCAATGAACAGAATTTGGAGAAAGGTGTTTGGAATTATATACCTGGTAGGCGCCAGACGTCGCCGTGGTGGCATCACTGATGTTGTTGTGGTAGAGCTGAGTCCTCGTAACCTCGGGGTGCTGCGGGCCGATCACCCGGACCACATTCCCTTGTAGATCTTGCAGTTGTTCACCTGATGTGGAGGCTTCTTTCTTTTCTAAACGAGAGGCTCTTCGGGCGACCCAATCCCTGCTTGGTATTGTAAATTAAATACGTCGACGTAATCAAACTCCCTATGCATAGATTGTAAGGACCAAACCACACGCCCATAAATACCACTCGCAGTACTTATTAGGTTGCAGTACACATTCAAATTAATATTTACCCTAGAATTCACATAAACCCTTGCATAAGAAAATAGCGGGTTTTAAGGGGCTCGCGACCTAAAACGCCTTTTGGCAACCGAATAAAAAGCACTCGTCAGTTCATGCTATTTATTGGATAATCTAACGTTCCCTCCAGGAGAACAGCTTACACAGTTGCACGCTTTAAACCTGCGGCAAAGGCTATGCAGTAAACAAAGCACTAGGCTTGCATGAAGTTAAGTGTGCTGAAAAAACTTATAAACTCCCCAGGCGATGCAATTCCTGGGAGGCGAGAGTGAGCATCCCGGATGGCGAAAACGAAATGTTCATGATATAATTAAACTATTGCTGAAAATGACCGGTAATGAAGATTGATACCGTCTGGGCGGGAAAAACACGTGCGCGATTTCACACGGTCCTCCTCCTCTGGGTACGACTTGTTGACTGACTTCCTTCCGCGGCGGGAGGGCTGGCGTTGGCGGGGCCACGCGCCGCGGAGGGATCTACTTGCACACACAGAGAAACAAATTTACCTTTGCATGCTACAACAATCTTAAACACTGCAAAAACACAAATCAATAATTATCTCTGAAGCTTACCTTGTGACTGGGATGATATGGGGGTGGGCATAACACTGGTGGCGGTGAAAATAAACATTTGTGGAAAAAAAAACAATAACACTTCAAAACAACAACACTGGGGCATAAGGGTTTCTAGACGTATTACACTTTATTTGCGGGTCACGTGTCCTTATCAAGTGTCGGGAAATGTGCTTGCAAAAGTGTTATAACCCTTTTGGATGTAATACACGTAATACACGTGCTCGTGTATTACTCGTTCGCTCTCTCGGGCTGGTAGAAGCACATGGTGATACACTCTTCTGCACTGCACTGCACTTGCCCGATATTAACCAATCCTGCACTTACAAGACACTGACACTACTCGCCGGTGATCAACCGTCGAGAGCGCATGTGTGCTGTGCTTGGGAGCGGCCGGCATGACAATTGGCCTAGGGAGAGAAGCGACACACATCATTACAAAGAGTAAGTACTTTTTTTTTAATCTTGTTAATCCTTGACATACTAGTTGCAAATGTACTGACAATGCATTTTACCAAGAAAAATAGGACTTTTGACGTCAAATAAATATTACATTAGACAATCAAATATTAAAATATTTAGAATTTAAAGATTATTAGTGATAGCTAGTATACCGTTTACTCATTGATCCAGTTATATAGTTTATGACATAAATATTATAAAAATCATTTTGTATATAATTCAAAATGAGTTTCAAAATAATTGTTTTTCTGAGCAAAACCAAAACACGCACATGATACACAACAGTAAACTGAATACAATTATCTGAATAAAATCATTAATGAATTACGTTACCACAGTAAAAAGTACTTTATACTTAACAAATACTTCGGGGGAAGAAAATGGATAAACAACTGGAACTGAATTTCGGTTTTGCGAATATATAAACGAAAAACGAAACTCAGAATAGAGGGACTTTCAATGCAAAACAATTAACGAAAGTCAAACAAATGTCATGACATGCAGGTGTCTCACCAAAACACTCACACGTGTGCATACATGATAATCAAACAGGGACAACTAACTCTTGACAGATGATGCAGTAAGCAAATAACTACTAAAATATCGCGCAACACTGGGTAGTAACAGTAATTTAAATAATGAAGTTTAACCAAAACGATTAAATGCAAGATAATTTTAAAAAATCGTAGTAAAAATAACATTCAGAAACACAAGGCCTATAAACACATTTAACTGAAAAATTGCAAAATCGCTCAAATCTGTGGCGACACAATTAAAAATTACACTGAAGGTAATTCAAACTTCTCAACAACAATAGGTAATAGAATTCTCAGTAGTGTAAACAAAAGAGTGGTGACGCATTTAAGGTGGCACACACTCCTGCCCTGAAATACCTAGTACTGGTCTTAACTCAGACCAGATCACAAAAATGAGAAAGTAATCATAACAATAATACACCATGGAAACATGTGCTCTAATGACAAGTAACAAAATTTTAATCATAACTAGAAATTGCTTTTAAAATCTATATTTAATGAGCAAAGAGACATGATGACTAACAAAAGAGTACTCAAGCACAAAGTAGCTTGCAAAAATTTGCACACAAAACAGCTGAATAATGTAGGTACAATTACCCAGGACCACCAGTCGAAAATTTAAAAAAACAAACGAGTCAACACAATGCTTAACAACAAAACGGGGTGTCAAGAAAATTTCCGACAACCCCCACAAAATTTGGGCATGCCCAAATGACAAAAGGAGGAAACGAGCGTGTTGGGAAACTACCACAAACACCATTTTAAAACAAAAGGCGTCCACAAAAGGACACAAACCACACTGGTGCTAGCACAAAACCGATCGAAGATCCTAACTGCCCCTAGCTGGGCTAGTAACTAGTGAGTGACTTGAGAAGCAGATGGGTGATCAGTCCACCCACAACCACGGAGACAACACTAGGCAGATTTTACATTGAAACTGACACAAAACCACACACACACAAATTTAAGCAAAAGGCAACCTACATGACCAAAAGAAAACAAGAAGCAAATGTGAGATTAGGTTGCCTCCCAGAATTCCGATGAGACGCCATGAAGGCAGAACCATCTCGTACCAACACTATGACACGGCGCCCTACCAAAACCAAATTATGGAACAAAATTCCATAATTTTCCATGGTCAGGAGCAAGGTTACGCAAGAATGTGCTTGCTACCAAAATAAAATACGAGCACAAAGTGTCGGAACGAGACCTAACCCAAACGCCAAACAAAACACCCAAAAATCACAAAAAAAATGGTTACACAAGGGAATTAAAAAGATTCTCACAAAAATTTATAATTACCCAATTTAAATTTCCAAACGAAAGGTGAGGTTAAGTTAAGAAGAGGAATTCGACGAGGAACACCGCACTAATACATCTCTATCTGCAGAATTACGATATCCTCACCGAACAATAGAAAGACAACAAAAAACAAAACCATGCAGAAAGAGCAAATTTCAGCAGTGTCCAGGCTCAGGGACCAAAGGACCGCAACAATGTGCTTGCATCATATGCAAAGCACAAGCACAAAACGATGAAGCAGGACCAACCCTTACCCCCCCCCCCCAAGCCTAAACGAGAAATCTAAAATAAGCCCAAGAAAATACAACGAAACAAATGGTCAACAGAAATAACAAATCTAGTTACCAGACATGCAGTTATACCAAGCCTATGCAACAGGCATGTCCCATTCCACCCTAACGTGAGACCTAACAAAGTAGCCACATGAGAAAAGTCTTGTAATGAAACAAACTGAGGCCTAAAGATAATGAAACAAAATGGCGACTAACTTAATTATGAAGAGCAGAAAAGCATTTGGTGAGCTCCTACCACTCACGCAGTAGGAGGCCTGCAGCATGAGCTTCACCAGAGACAGCCGCAGATGGAAAATAGTGAGGCCAGCCCTCCAAAACCACACAGGAAGGCAGCTACTAAGAATAGAAACAAACCTAAAAAGAAAGACAGTTAACCTAAATTAAGGCACTGAGAAAAACATAGGTTGTACAAACTCACTTGGTAGCATTCAAATTAAAAAAATTTAATTAAATACTCTCAATAAATATATGAAAAATCAAAACACATTAAAATAAATTACTGTACTCATAAAAAAAAAGAATAACCGATAGTTCACACCAAGGAAAAACATTATTTTCAAAAGAGGCCGCCAACACCCCCCCCCCCCCCCCCCCTTCTTCCCGCAAGAAAAAAATGAGCGTCACTTCTTAGAGTCTGCTAACTCTCCAACAACAGCAATTCATCAAACTACAATGAAAATTACCTCAGGTATTTATTTCGCAGAAGAAGGAGTGTACCACAGTATGGATGTAAACAAAAGGGAAAATAGAAAAGTCATTAACCTCAAAATACAACAAATAGTGATGGCTAAAAACATGAGTAAAAATAAATTTGTAATCTCTTGAATGTACTTAATGGGTAGGTAGCACAATGATAATTTTAAATAATTGGCTCGTCAAACTTGAATAGCTTTCGAAACAGACTAATCACGAACCGAAACCAAAATACGAAAGCAACTCACGACCAAAATGAAATTCCAGAATTAACTACAAGTGAAATAACGAATTAAATGAAAATCAAATACCAAAATGAGTCACCAGACAAAATTAATTCAAAAGAAACTATCCTTGATTAATTATGTAAACAAAATGTGTCAGAAGGTGTATCACACTTCAATAACAAAAAATAACTAAATTAAATTAAGCTGAAAGATAATTAAGTTAAATAATGAACTAATAATGCTTGTGGTACTGAAAAAAATCATCGGGAAACGCTGAAAGATAACTAAGTTAAATAATGAACTAATAATGCTTGTGGTACTGAAAAAAATCATCGGGAAACAAAGATAAACAAATCCTGACGACACAGCCATACGGCTATAAAATTTGTCAGGTTGGTCACACTTCAGCAACAAACTATCACAAATGACACAAAGCAAAATGCACAAAAGGATACACAAAAACAATTCAGCAAACTTACACATTAATATGTAAGGTTGAGCAAGAACATAACCTCAAAATGGACACACGATATGTGTGTGTGTTCAGTGCCTGCGAACTACCCATGAAAATCCCAAATACACACAAAAAGGGAAAAAAATACCATGCAGGAAGCATAGACAATAATTCACGCACACATACACAACCGCCAGCAACTGCTAACAACTTTCTTTTGGCTGTATTTATGGGGCAAGACCTTACATATTAATGTGTAATTATTGTAAAGGCCTTCGTGCCATTTCGCAGTTGAACTGCCGCCGACCAGTATAAGTATGGTTTTTTTGCATTATTTGTTTCCTGGAGAAACATGTAATTAGTTACCTAATAAATACCACAGTGAGTGAAAGTGTGTTTTATTCAGGTAAGCCGCAAGACATTTAAGGGCAAGGGCCCTCGCCATTCTTGCCAAATGTATCAGTTCACATTCTTTCATTATTCAAAGTTTTTTCAGGACTTTATCATGTAATGAAAGGGTGTGTGGATATCCCAGATAATCCACCGCATAGGACGCAAATGGTTATGCAAATATTCTGCTGAGAAGTTGGAGCAGAGCACATGGAGAGATTCCCGCCAGTGGTCGTAGGCTACATGAGCCAGAGGAGAAGAGTCAACTATACCAGTTCATCACAGCATTATGTTTGGATAATGCCTGATGCTTGGGTAACATTACCTATTTCCCACAAAACACCTCTCTCCAGACTTCACTGCTCCTCAAAACCCAAGGTACTCGATTCCACTCCACACCACACCATTCCAGTCATACTTAATGAAAGCACATACAAAAATAATTAATAAAGTACCAATAAAATTTCTGGCAACACCAACAAGGTACTCGAATAAGCAGATAAAATGAGCACAGTTTATCGACACTGAAATACTATTTTCTTCCATTATTCGAAACAGTATTTAAAACTTCCATTATTCTCACAGGCCTGTGTTTAAAATACAAGTTCTGAAACGTAGGTTATGATGGCTGGATGGTAGCATGAAATGTAAGCAAGCACTTTTGCGATCGATAATGTCGTCCGCGGAATGGCGACTATTAGCACTATACGGAAATGCCCATTTTTATATTATAACAAGGTATCATGGGATTTTAATTAACTGATATGTCATTAAAACGACATACACGTAAACGATGCCGACTGCATGCATGGTTTAAGAATGGCTTATGTGTGCATTTATTAGCATTTAGCCCCAGTAAAAACTCCCTCAATTGACTTCCCTGCGATTATAACTGTATTTTATCACGAAATCTATTATTATTTTGCTTTGTCTTTATATTAAAACTAGAGATGGGGAGTATTTTCAATACCTGTTGTCAGCAAAAGGTATTAGGCGAGAACAGTCGATACCTGTTCCTAGTTTCTGGAGATACCTGTTACCAATGACGTATATAATACTAGAACCAGCTTCGGCTATGCTCCCTACACTTCGGAGTGAGGCTAACATCAAAACAGCTGATTGTGGGCTGGTTACAGTAATGGCTGCATGTGAAAGACTATGGAATTCGCCCGTTTTGAGTTTCTCTTGCTCGTAATAAAACAAGGACTGTTTTGAAAGCATTGCGAATTTGGTTTTAGTTGTTGAAATAAACAAAATTGCGTAAATACAGTAGTTACTTGGTTGAAAATGAATTTTCTCTCATCTCGTCTGTCATTTAGCAAATTGTTTTCAACTGCTATTGCCGAATAAAACTATATGTATCATGTATACTCTGTCCTACAATATGTATCTAATTTTTTTTCTTCAAATTCAATACAATGTGTTATGACAACTTATATGAGGATTATTACGAAAATAAGAGGCAAATTATATTTTTTCTTCCATGCCCTTTGAGCTAAAATAACCTAAGTGGCGAATATTTCCAGTACATAGTGTACAAATCAGTAAAAATCTACATGAAGTGCAATAAATTTTACACTGTAATTACATTAAACAGGTAATATTTACATGCAAATTGTGTACATTATATTTTAGCTAGATGACTCAGAAGAAAGATTAAAAGTATAGCTTTTTAACTTTGTTCAATTATTTTGTATTACAACTGGGTAGATATTAGATATACAAACAAGTAAACATCATCATTGTAATTTAAATTATGAGCATTAAAAGATAAATGTGATAGAGGGTAGGGCTATGATGACTGTGTGTTGTAGATTACATTAAATAAATGTAAAATGAACAAAACACTTCTTTATATGTAAATTTAAAAGGCCACATAACTCTGAATTTATGGAAAAATCTCAGTCATTCTACTTCCCATACCACAAGCGCAGAGGGCTTTATATTTTAGCCAAAATGTACGTCGAAACATATATGACAGTTTGGGGAAAAATATGAAGTGGGCATCCCTAGGCCATCGTCAATGATTGCATTCAGGAAGCAAAATAGGGTTGATGTTTGCATAAAATTGCAGTTGTAAGGCTAAATTGTGGTGCATGAGTAGGGCAGGAAGTTATGGAAAATAACATTTATAAACTAAAGAAATAATTTAAGTTATAACAAATGTTTCCTAACACTTCTAATCCAATGTTAAGACATAGTTCCATCGTAGTCTGTGTGCGCATATACATTTTTCGAATTTTGATATCAAAATTTTCAAATAAACATAAACAGCCTCTACATACCCAGCTACGTACAAATTAAGTATCTATGCAATGCTCTCTGTATAGCTAACTCAGATCCATCAAGGTACCCAAGCATTAATACTTCATTTGTGAATTCCAATTATTTTCACAGTAAACTTAGGAAAATGCAGATAGTGAATGCAACAAAACTCTTCTCGTCATGTACATCACTTCTTTTCATCGAAAAGCTGCTTGACCTGAAATTTTCCATACTGATTCTGATTAGCCGTTACCACAGTGTCAAGGGTAACAACATGGTGGCTCATGGAAACAAGGATGGATGCAACCTCTTCGTCGCTGAATTCTTTCTTCGCGAAACACAACGTATTTCAGAAACACATACTTGGTAACTGTGGTAAGTATGCATACATCAAAAGAACATTCACTCAAACCACTTCATGGCATTTTATATAAATAAGTTATGTCACAGGGGGCCATTTAAAATTATGTATGCACTAACCACACACCATTCAATGCTACCATATACAGTATTTGCAACTCAGAAGGCGAGGTCCCACACCTTTAAATGCCAGAAGGAATTAAAATACATAAATTCCCATTCAGGGTAATTTTATTCATCTTTAAACTACACTGCTCCGCAAGGAAATCAATTAAACTGATGTTGCGCTTAACTTACAGGCACTGTGAGGAATGGTGTGATGGCCGTGAAACACTTCTTAAATGAGAATCACGCTTCCCCAAGCAAGGCGTTCACTTTATGCAATGGAAATGCAATGCTAATGACGTATACTAGGCTGTCTGGTGATACTTATCACTATACACAAACACCAGTATAATGGCCTTATTAAATCAACTTTATTTAAACATTTTGTTCACATACATAGCATTTTACATAAGTATTCCAAAATAAATCATTATAGGGATACTCAAATGTTGAATGTTATAGAGCACCATTAATTAATTAAATATGAAGATTAAAAAAGAAATATTAAATACAAGGCAGTACATAAATATTATAAAATGCATTTCTGGACTGATTTTTCTAATTCTGCATATTAAGCGGCAGGTGTGAATTTGCACTGTACAACCTTCCATACTGAGTGACTTATGAATAGTAATATGTATCACAGGAGAATTGGTTGTTTATAGAATGGATTCTATATACACCATACATACACAAAAATTTCACCTTTAGTGAGAAAAAGGAGAAAACTATTACACTACAACTCAAACTTTATAAAATTTAGGCTATACAAGGCACACTATTACTGAATGAAAAACCATATTATATACATATTACTATTTTTATGAATTAGTACATTATCACATAACATGGCAAATATTATATGGTTTACCTTACTGTTCTTAGTGAAACAATGTGCTAGAACCATATTACTCTGTATGCTCGCAAGTAATGCTGGAAACACAACAGCGCAATAGACATAATGCGACAGGTGCGACACGAATTAAAGCCAATCAGCATTGAGACATCAGTGATGCCAATGCGACAAAAATTGTGGACGCGACAGGTTTTCAGAATAGAAAACATTTCTAATTTCTTCGCGTTGTGGGAGCAGCAAACTGGAAAACCATGAAAGAATTTGGTGCTTTGAATGATGGCGGTACTGGTGAATTGGTAACACCACTGTTGTGTTTATTTATTTCATTAAAATGTTTCATTTTCGGGCATAAGTATTTATGATGTGCAGTTCATGTTAATACAATGATATTTCTATATTTTATGCCAACTGAGTAAGCATGAAAATAAAGTGTTGTCCAACAACACTTTTGAACATAAGTAAACGTTAATGGCTGTCGTACAAGAAACTAGCAGCCAGTGTCAAGAAACGATTTACGTATAATATTTTTCTGTAATTTTTATTGTAAGGTTATAATACTGGTGTTCACAATAAAGCCAATTTTTCTTGTCGCATCGCGCTCGTCTCGTCTGTCGAGCTATTGTGATTCCAGCATTACAGTCACTGCAGGTTCAAGGTCACATAATACACTTATGGTTTACTGCTTGGCTAGGCTCATATGTAGATTTTAAAAGTTTTTGCAAGACATTGCTTATGAGCTTCCCCAGCAGTTACAATATGGGTTGATAAATATAAAAGTTCAGATCAAGATAAAAATTTGATTTCACTGTGCTGAGTTTGCAAAAGTTGTGAACTGTCACCTAATGGGGACACAAACATGCCCACTGTAAAGTTTGCAATGTGTAGAAAAAGAAATAAAAATATAAAATAAATCACCACCATAAGTGATGCAGGCTCCAGTGACAATGTCATGTTCTACACTTGAATACTCCAAAAATATTTTTAACTATATAGCATTTTTGAGGCCACTTGATATAGCCCATACTCCCAGATACTGTACTGTCCTTATTCCATACTTACTGAAAATTACTAGTGACCCTCACCATGTCTGGTTTGGATGACATGTAACCTCAATTGGAACATAAAAGTATTAAATTTTTTAACAATAATGCACTCATCAGATGCCAAAGCACTAAAAATGTGTGTACAAATCCAAATCAAAATAGTATAGGCTTACATTAATTAAAATAAAATTCATCAAGCATTGGTCATGTTTAACAACACAAATTCATTACATAATTTCCAAAACAATAATATGATCAATTTCAGTAACAAAATATAGGCCTAGATAGAGAAATTGAGCTGCACCATTAACAAAGCAACAAATTATGGACACTAACTTTGTGCATACATTAGAGTGTGCCACGTTTCCCAGCCCTAAACCGTTCAGCACATCTGTGAAAACCTGCCAGAACATCTCGGCACCACCGTTTGTACCGCGAATACAGCCAGTGAAGCAAGTGTGTGTTCCGAGTATGATCTGAATAGGCGTGCTGTAAAGTTTGTGTATTAGTGTTTATGTTTATGTTTCTCCCGTGGCCCTAAAGTTTCCTATTTTTGTTTTTATTGTTTCATCAGCGTTCTTATGAGTATAATATTCTCTCACATATTTTCT
The DNA here is from genome assembly GCA_029891345.1 of Dryococelus australis. NCBI lineage: Eukaryota > Metazoa > Arthropoda > Insecta > Phasmatodea > Phasmatidae > Dryococelus > Dryococelus australis. Next base: position 104,459,530 of record CM057002.1, on the reverse strand, counting down.
CTACCCGTGCAGATGCATTGTTAATGTTAACGTTCACATGACCATGTGGTCTCGAACAAGCTGCACCATGTGTATCTGTGCGACGTCAACAGAACACGTGTCATTGTGTATCAGCCAGTGTATCGCCTGTGCGATAGTGCTATTTATGTAATATTATTTTGAGGGTTTGTTGGGTTTTATTTACGGTATAATATATTTTTTTATCACCAGAGTGTTGACATGTGCAGGGTGTAAAATGTAAACAAACCGGACAACCACATAGTTGGACTTCACGCACGTGGAATATTCATGTGATAATTGTCTTTAGTGTTTTATTGTGTGCCCTTACTTATATTGTATTAATGTATTATTATTCTGAAATAAACAGTATCGAGGACAGTATGATGCGGGATTAAGTCAGTATACCTGTCTCGTGGATTACAGATCAAGGAAACTTTTGACGTAACGTATTGGCCACATGCCAAAAGCAGCCGAATAATAATAATAAGTATTTGTATTATGTAATTTACTTCTTCCAGGGTACTTAGATTGTGTTAAATGTGTAAAATAAATGATGTGAAAATGAATGCAGAGGAATCCCGGCATGAGTAGGGCAGTGTCGGGGAAAACTATAAGGCACCAAAGTGAGGTTAGGGTGCCATATGTGGAAAGTCTACATTTATGTTTTTATATATTTTATTTTTCATGTAATATTGAATGGTACCTTATAGTGTTGTGTTTATATGTCATCATATCCTTCTAGGGCTATGGTCATCCCTTTCATTCACTTTATTATTATATTAGAATAAGTTGTTTATCACATGATATGGTGGCGGGAGTTTCAGCCAGGAAGGTGGTAGCCCGCCACCATGTTAGTCAGTCGCCTCTTAGTTACCGCGTGAGACGGTCGTGTCGCATGCCCTCCCCCGGCACTTCACTGCTTTGATACCAATCATGTTAGTTTGCAATAAATAGTTTTCATGTAATTAACCAAAACCTTTGTTTTGTTTTACCCCAGGGAGTGAACCATCTCGAGACCCAGTTAATTTGTATATGGCCGGAACGTAATTACTTAAATTTTCATGTAGGCATTTTGCCGCCGTTTTCTCAGAGCTTGCGTGCACCCTGCTATATGGGGCAAAGGTGTTTGTGCTCTTTGGAGGTCAATTGTAATCGTACGTAAATTTTTCATAGGGCGTAAGGCGGCCTATAACAGCCATGGGAGTGAGTGAATGTATGAGGAAAAAACTCCGATAACTCTAAATAGACCAGATAATTTGGAGTATATATCAAGGATAAATGGTGTAACTTGTTACAACTTCTGCAATGAGGCATTGGACATCGACGGGAGCACATGTAGGCCATTGTCTACACGATACAACTACTCTCGTGCTCTCTGGTGAGAATGCTGGCGCCGCCAGACAACTATGGTAGTATTTCAAAAATCCCATAAACATAACCCTTTTCTCCTCGATGGTCCAGCCTAGTCACATCAAGTTTCTATTCCCAACTAGGGGCTAGACAAGGCGAAACACTATCCGATGTCAAGTGGCGCTGCAACTAGTGTGGCTTTTCCTACCGCCAAGTGGTTTTCAACTAGTGTGTCTTAATCCTACACCACCTATTCCTGGTACTATTTATCCTTGCAAACAAATTCAAAATTTTTCTGCGAAAATTCCTTTTTTCAAATCACCTTTGTGTGTCACATGTAATCACATGTACCCACATATATCATTATCCTTTGACTGTAATGGTTACAGTATCTCTACTGGCGATTTTACTATAACTACCGTACAAGGCCTTCGAAGAACAGATGAGAAAAGGGCCTTCAGCTACTGCAAGAAAGGAATTTGGCACCAAATCGCCATTGGAGGGAAAGTATGGAAAGTCAGCCATCTTGGAATGTGTCTTTTTAATGAGCATGCAGCCATCACGTCAGCCAACCACCATCTTGAACATGTGACCAGCTGAGGGGAAGTGCACCACCCCTCCTTCTGCATTGCTTTGTGCATACAGGAAGAACACATGGTCCGGTCAACCCTGCCATGTTAACAACCATATATTCCTGGACTTACATACAATAAATAGCAAGAAGACGACTTTGTGCCGAAAATGATTAAGATCTGCCACAAAGCCTGATCCATTCTCACTCGTGGATTTGTGTGGAGATTCGTGCATCTATCTTAAGCAACACCAGTACGAAGACTTTGGGCCACAGTGAGTGAAGTCAACGTTGAGCTGTAATCCGAGGCTCTGTCACGCACCATCGCCGGTCGACCGGGCGATCTGTGAACTCACTGCTTCCAGGTATGGCAAACCCGAGGCTTTGTCAACCCAGTCTGCATACCGAAATTGTGTGCCTGTGATGTAGAGCAAATGAGTCTGCCACAGTCAAAGTTGAGGTTTGGGAGAAATCTCTGGAAATGAGCCAACTACACCATGTGCGACGGAATGGGAGCCGCTACCCTTGCCTGCACACTATACTGGAGACTGTATCATGAGCAGTGTGTCACGCTGCAGGAGCTTGCGACACTGCGAGACGAATTTTATACCAACTGCGAGAGGTGCCAACCAATCATGAACGACAGGCTGCGACCAGCGGAACAAAACAGTTTCATGTTACCCACTCGCTAACTGCCGAGGACAGAAGTAACCAGACCGGACGAGATGCGGGAACAACAACAACACGTTCTCCTGTAGACACTACCATGCATACCAACGTGCATGGCACAACCTGCCACGCTCCCTGCTTGTAAACAGCACCGGAGTTTGTATACAAACGAAGACGAAAGAGGAGGTCCCATTCGCCAACTACCCCAGCGAGGTTTCAATCCCCTCTGGGGTATACTGGATGCTCAAATGAAGATCCCACCATGTTTCTACGCATTTGTGAAAACAGACTGTCCAGATATGGAGTCGACCCAGAGGATTGGCCGAACTCTATCTGTGAATGCTTTGAAGGAGACGCAGGAGACGCATGCTTGTGGTGACGAGCCGTGAACTGATATGGGATCATGTGGGCGAAGTTCAGCCAGCCATTTCTAAGTCGCTTTACAAACACATTCGCCTCGCTTCGCGCACGGAGTCGCATGATACTGAAAGAGCAGATAGAGGAAACACTGTACAACTCCGTGATGCAGAAAATAAGTACAATCAGAATGCATAATCTGGAGCTGAGCACACAGGAAGTGCTGGAAGTGGTAGCAAGCACAGCATGGCCAGAATACAGAGTGGCACTCGCATCTGTCATTCACACCACGGAATGTGAATTCCTGCAGAATGTTATGCTTCTTGGTATGAGTATCACAGCTGAGCCGCGATGCGACCACGAACGTGAACGACTGTGCTGGGAAGTTGAACACTCGAGACCGCAGAATAACCGGGAAGAAAATGGAAGAGGTACAAGTGTGCAAAACACATCGGTGAGATTGGGGCCGGAATTGACAGCCGCACCATCAACAGCACAGATTAACGGGACACACCAACCACGCCCACAAATGGAGCCATGACACCTGGCTTGCCCATGTCGCTGTTGTGATGGGCCACATTTTGACAACTGTTGCCCGCAACATGCCGGCGCACTGCCCCCTGTTGGATGAGGGATGCCACCGCTGGGAAACGAGAGATCATAATAAAGCGGCTGGACATCACTCGACACCAGGCCAAAGCGTGTTTCACTGGCCCTACATGGCAACAAGTTCTGCTTGCACAAATCAATAGTGACCTCACCAGCTCCATCTGCATTTCTGTAACCATCAACGATCATCCTTGCCGAGCACTGATAGACACTGAGGCCTCCCATTACTTTGTAAGGAATAGCTTTGCCAACAATGACAAGATCAAGTTTAACTGGTAACACGCCAACATACCAGCAATATTAAAGGTGACGCGAATATTATTGTGCACACCTGCGATGTAGAAACAGCGAGCACGTGGCATTGGCAAGATGATGGAGAACGAGTTCTTTGCAAGATGTGGATACCCTCGTACGGTACTGAGTGACAACGGTACTCAATTTACAGGTCGTGTGTGGCGTGACTTTTGCACGAGATGGGGAGTACAACACCACACCACAGCAATCTACCACCCATGTGCCAATCCAATGGAAAGAAGCAACCAGGATATTAAGACACAGTTGTGCCTGCGAGTGGGAAAAATAATGCCTTTTGGGCCGAACATCTGCCCGCGACCCTCTTCAGGGCTGCAGACGCATGAGAACCAAGCGACAGGGGAAACACTGGCCCAGTAGCTTCAAAGCTGTGACCTTCCCCTCACCTGGGAATTTGTCAAAGGGGTGAGGGAGAACAGCGGAGTGCAGGAAAAGAGGGAGAGTAGGGAAGAGCGAAGAGAAAGGGAGGTAAGAGAAGCGCGTGAGAACCAGTGCTGCTATGTCTCGCAATGGGCGCCAGATACCATCCACTATCCACCTTACCCTACAGCCCAGCCAGCTGGTGTATGCAAGAACTTATCCACAGTCAGCTGGGCAGCGGGGCTTTCATGCTTGATCTGCGGCCAAGTGGAACGAGCCACATGAAGTAATTGATCAACAGGGTGAAAGTTGCTACAAAGTTCGCCTGAGCAGGTGCCGATCTGCAATCTCATCAGGACGCACTGAGGCTTACCGATGCCAGTGTCGCGATGCCCGGCGCCGAGACATCAACACCAGACACGGTGGTGGGCAGTAGTGAGGAGGAAGTACCAGGTGATGCCACAACCATGTCTGGAAAAAAAGTACATACGGAAATTCCGGACACCCCTGCAGATGAGACGCCTGGTGCCGAGTCGCCTACACAGGGTCCAGCGAGGGAGGCAAATGGAAACCACGTAGAGGGTGAGGAGGAACTGCAAGTGGATGTTTCCCCTCCTGTCCTGCGAGATGCACCGCAAGGGCCGCCTGTGTCCGATAACATTCGGCAGTAAAGGGACCCGACTGGCTGCAGCGTGATGCCAAGGAGACACCAGCAGTTACGAAGAATGCAGAGGTCGGTATTGTTTGTTTGATGATGCCCAGACAAACAATCTGCGATGGTTATGGAAGAGACTTAACAACAAGATCGGCGGCAGTTATTCGAGCGATGGGACGATATCTTCCCCTCCTCACCAATCGAATAGGCCATGCTACAACTAGCGTGGTGAGTGTATAGCCTGCAGATGTAAGGGCACACCCACTGCAGCTGTCACAACAGGGCCAGCCATGTGGGAGCAACAGCACCACAATATAAGAAGAATACTACAATATACGGCTACGCCGTGGACTTCGCCCGCCACAAAGATGCTGTAGCTGACCAGGAGCCTGCGAGCGAAGAGTAAATGGTCTCCAGGGGTGGGGGGGTGTGAAGTGTGCCACATTTCCCAGCCCTAGACCGTTCACCACATCTGTGAGAACCCGCCAGAACATCTCGGCACCACTGTTTACACAATGAGTACAGCCAGTGTAGCGAGTGAGTGTTCCGAGTGTTTGTGCTCTTCGAAGGTCAACTGAAATAAATTAGTCTGTTTGCCGACTCGACTGCTTTATTATTTTAATCTTCACTTCTTGACCACTTAATCAGTAATCGTACATATATTTTTCATAAGGCATAAGGCGGCCTATAACAGCTCCGGGAGTGAGTGTGCTTATGAAAGTAGCACTAATAACTCTCACTAGATCAGGTAATTTGGAGTATATCAAGGATGAATGTTGCAACTTGCTACAACTTCTGGAACGAAGCGTTGGACATCGAGGGGGCCACATGTAGGCTTTCGGCCACACGACTCAACTACACTTGTGCTCTCTGCTGAGACTGCTAGGGCCCCCCGACAACTATGGTAGTATTTCAAAAATCCCATCCACATAACATTTTTCTCCTTGATGGTCCAGCCTAGTCACGTCACATTCCTATAATCTATTCTCATTTAGCCTACTTCCAGGAGTAGACTAACTTTACTGCTAAAGTTCTACTGTCAATCTACAGTATTCCTATGCCTCATACAAGAAAAGTTTAAGCAAGTCTAATTTTCGACTATTTTGAAAGGACCAATTTGAAAATGGTACCTTATAATTAAGCAAGCACTGCAGGTACAAGAGAATACAAATATCTCTGGTAATAATAACGAGTCTACAGATCTCAATATTCTAAATAACATATTACTATGTACACAAATTATGGAAAAAAGAATTTGAAAGCTAAACTCTAAATCATTTTTCTTCTAAATGACACAACTTCTACATGATTAACTGAGCTAACTACATTTTTCCAGTTCGGATGCTTCAGATCTGTTTTATCTGCAACAAATGCACTGCAACGAGCATCGAGATGATTTTCACTTTTCAATTGAATTTTCTTCTAACAAAGTAAATATACCCTACTGCATCTTACGAGATTTGATTTTGCATAGCAGTTTGATCATGATCAAAACTTCTGACAATAATATAATCAGGATCACAGTGTAGTGGCCAGAGTTGGGGCCACTCACAGATGTTACAATTGCAGCAGAGGCGGCGGCCAGAGTTGGACAGCACGCCGTGTTTTACAAACAATATGATTGACACAACCACCAAACAGGCATAAAAGGAAACCCCGATTAACTACCCCGACCCCCAACCTAGATGTTCCCAGCCGCGCAAGGAGTAATTCAGTGTGTCACTCGTCGGAGCCAACGACGCCAAGGTCCAGCGAGGCTGAAGACTGAAGGCAACTCCACTATCCAGGCCAAGAGGGGTTCCTAGTCATCTGCTTCAGGGTAAGCAGAATCGGGTTGGTAGTTGATTGCTGGGCTATCTCTTGGGACTCCATAGATTATGATTCACTCCACATTAAACTCTTAAATTCTGGTAAGGATAGGCAGGATTCTCTTAACTTGTTAAGCTATTCTTTTCAGAATGCGACCCTCAAGTAAAGTCGTAGAAGAGTAAATGTTTCCTATTGTCCAGTTTAATATAACTTGTTTCATTCCTATTACTGTAATTAATGTTATAATAAGTGTGTTTTGTGTTAAGAATTCCAAGTCACTTAGGTTATTTACCATTGAGATTATCTCCCCCATGTAAATTGATTCCCTGTACAGCCTAAACACGCTTCAGTAGCAACCCTACCGTGAAGTGATAGTTGAGTAGAAGGAACAGGGAAATAGGCAGGTATAGGGGGCGAATGTTACAACTGTATTCGAAGCAGATAAAGGAATCATATAGGCCTAACATGTTATTTTTGCACTGTTTGCGTTCAGGATTTGGTGCAATACTATGCACTCAGTTTCAGTACTGGAGCAGTGCATACTAGTGCTGTCTTAAAACAGTAACCGGGATTTGTAATAAATCCTGTCCAGTTCAGTTATGTACTGCCTAAAGGTAGTTACAAACCACTATTAATGTTAGGCCTAAACCTTTTGTTTGCCCACTGTTAGGGCTATAACAAAAGCCCTCTCCCCTTGTATAATTTCCCATCGGTCATAACTATTACAAAGTATTCATAGTCTATGGGACTTCATACATTATACAATATTGTAAACCTAGAAAATTGTGTCCTCAGCAAAACTATTTTTGCAAAAATATTTCTAACCGTAAAAATTACCTAGGACTGGGTTCGACAGCTAGATAAAGTACCTACAAAACTCATACATTCCCTTTTCTATCCAAAACTCAATCCTCAAAGTACACATCCACCTTAATAATACTGTATCTGCATTGTACTCACCTGGAGATTGGTGAATCTGGGCTGACAATGGTTTAGCGATGACGAGATGTTGTTTACAAAACTCTCTCGGCTGGTTCTTTAAATATTTTTCAGCTGTAAATGTGAGAAAAATTGAATGCTGATGGCATGATTTTCATCAACTTTTCTTCCACCGCCGAAAACATATTTGTCAAAACAATCCTGGGTAACGGGGTTAGAGCAATCCTGGATGATATGAAATCTTCGCATTTAATAGCTACAGTCCACTTCTTTCTCAGTTCTTCATTCGCCAAAATATTAAAAAGGAATATTATTGTGCAGGGTCTAGATGGAAGAGCATAGCAAACCAGACCATTGAAAATGTATGCAACAGTCGCGTAGGATAATATAATTCCTTTTAACTGGATTAGGGATGGATAAAGTAAGGTATTTGTTAGTTCGGGAAGAAAGACTTCTGTTGGTTTAATGCTAGGTGAAATGAAATTAGATCGCAGCTGGTGTGTATTGCGGGGAACAAAACAGCCCCCATGCCGGTGCCAGTCATCGTGTGGGCGCAGGCACCCTTGTAGTTGAGATACTGTCAATAATGCAGTGTAGACGAACCAGCACTGCAGTAACGACAGTACTTGAGGATGCAGCACCCCCCCCCCTCCCTTGCTCCTCGAGTGCATCAAAAACCAAAGGCTCAGTCATGACGCCGAATCCATCTTCACCCTTCTACGCAAATGCCAGGATCTCCAATCCATGGGTGAATGTGGGGAGAGTTCTTTCGGGGAGCCGCCCCTCCCCCTCTTTTTTCAATATAGCCCGTCGGTCTGGGAAACGCGAGACATCTGGGGCCTACCAGTGGTGGTGGCGAATCCGCTGGCCCAGGAGAAAGCCTGACATCGGGGTACTTCCACGGCCCGATACATTCCAATCCATTCATCATGCACCCCCACAGTCGGCAGCCCGCAGAATCCAGCAGTGAGGATCGCTGCACTTCGCATTTTTCAGCACCTCGAGATCCCCCTCTCTGCTTCGACCGTTGGGCCACCTCCATCAGATGTGCTTCGCCATCTCGTACTGAGCTGCCCAGGTTCCCGACGTCCTTGAAGATGGCGCTCTCGCACCGGCCAGTTGGTTCGCAGGATGGTATTTGAATATTCTCAGCCACCCTAGAGCCTGGAGATCCCCTATCCACCACCTGGGGATGCGACGAGTTGCGAATAGTCGCCGCATCCAAGCTGCCATTGTCCCATCGCACTCGCAGATGCACCTCGCTTTCGCTGGTCCTCAAGTCGCGGGCAGTTCCCAGCGAGCAAGCAACCACAAGCGCGATGTTCATCCCATGACAGCTTAGCTCGTTCTTCTGGGAGTATGCTTAGACCTTTTATATAAACTTTACCCCCCTTCCCAAAATTGCATTCCATAATGTATGAATATTTACAAAAAGTCTACTTTTATTTTCAATTCGACACAGTATAATTGATTACATTCTGTTTCATGTTATGGAGCTTAATGCTTATTGTACATTATTATTCAATTTGTGAAGGAAAAACATTTTGTTTGTAAATAATTTATATAGTCTTTAGCACTATCCAGACTGTATGTTGTCATTAGTGAAACACCGAGGTTTTATCTGAGACAAAAATCTGCAACGTCATGCACAGTAAAATTGGCAACAGTGTACTCCGATGATCCTTCGACTATAGTTAGTCTCACTCTAATCGGGGTTTATGAATAAGATGTATTAGTCCACCCTTAGTTCGGACTAACCTCAGACCATCTCCGAGGGAGAACATAACTGGATCATCCTTGGACGAAGCTATGACTATGAATAAGAGCCTTAGTGTCCCAACATTTAACAGCTTTTCTGCCAACATGTCTAGCCAAAATGACGTGGTTTTGATTTTAGGTTAGAAAACTGATTTGCAAACAACTGCTTAGAGATTTTTTTATACTTCCTCTAACCAGTTTGTAGTGCTTTTTAATTCAATTCGAAATTTTTAAGGCATTTTATTAATATAATGGTGCTTGTCATTTAAAAATTAACATGTAAACAAACACATTCATCATTGTTGATCATGTGACTTTGACAGTTGTGTAGGATTGGGATAGGTCATTGTTGTGTACATGCACAGAAGACGAATAAGTTGTCTACGTCATCTTTAGTCTATGGCAACAATCACATGTAGGTACTCGCTTGTTACTAGACACTCTGCGATATAACTTCGTCGTACCTATTCCTATTGTCTAATATTAGTATCCAATACTGCATCCCAATAGTATTTATGGATGTGAATATTACATATAAGAATTTTTTTAACTTCATTTCGTACTCATTTTACAATCACATTCGCAGTGCCCATTTTGCATGTGATATTTATTTTACAAATATTTGGCAACGAAAAATGTTTTCTAAATTTTGTTTGAAGTAATAATTAATTTTCCCTCCTCAGCATCTCTCTAAATATTCTTTTATGGCCCCATGCTGTGACAATAACAGCCGCCAGGAAATTGCTATTGTCACTGTCCTACCCGGACAACATGAGGCACGAGGTGGTTATACCACCTCATACCTAACCTTCTCATGTGTCCCAGGGAATCTCGCACTCCCTATTTCTCTGATGTCAACATTGGAGTCGTGTTTTCATATTTATATATATATTTTTTAATAGTGACGATTTTAAAATAATTTTTAATATTTTCAGAAGATAGTATGCTATCCACCGCACCACCTGTGGTAGCGTCTTGGTGACCAGCGGAGGTGCATTGCAGTGCAGTGTGTGTGTGTTCCAGGTGCAACACAACGCATAGTGGGACAGTGGCCATGCGGCCACATGCACAACCATGTAAGGATACAGGAAAGAGTACCGCATACTTTCATTTCTCCTAAATATCACATTAAAAGGGATAGGGTGATTATAAACAGTCGCATGCAAGGAAAGAGACGCCCGTGAGAGCAGTTTCAAAGCCCTAAAGTTATTATTAAATGTTATTGCAATGTGTTTTGGTAGTTTACTTCATTCTGTGTTTTCATCCACGCCTCATTCCGCTTGTTTTGCATTGTTTTAGTGTGTAATCCTTGGTATGTTCCTTCACGAACTACATTTCATCACTGAATTATAATTAATGTTATTGTTACTCCTAATATTATTATAGTAGTTGATACTTGTTGGAAAAATTTAATGGTTCCTGTTAATGTTAATATTGTTGAAAGATATCCTGCTAATGGTCAAGGTCTTATTTCCACTAAATGGTAATGTTTTGTTGTTATGTTAGAGAATATTTATGAGTGTTATCGCAAGTGTTGTAGTATTAAGCATAGTTATATGAGGGCAAGGTAACAGAAAGTAATTCCACATGGTATGTTGTGGCAGCAACCCCGGCGAGCATGCCATGATGGAAAGACAGTAGACGTTCAAAACCCGGGAAGGCTGGTAGCGTACCGTTCGGTTCTGTACCCGGGTGGAGTTCATCACTTGTACCAGTTATTTTTCACTGCAATTGTAACATAGTTTAATTGGAACCCTTTTCGCAAGCCACCTGGGACACCGCCTCTCACCTTCACGAGGTTTGCATCGCCTGGAGGAGTTTAACCTGCACTAAAGTAACGCATGGGCCTTTGCACTATATTTCCACTTAACTGCTGCCGACCGGTAAATATCTGGCACATTAATGTAAAATGTTGCCCCTCGAGGCATGTAAGCAATCGTCTAAATATATGGCATTATGTGAACTGAGTAATTTTATTTAAGGTAAGCTGCAAGGCATTTCAGGGACAGGCCCTTCTAATTTACCGCAAACCAGCACCTGTGTATTCACTTTCACTTTTTTTTGCAAGTATTACAGTGTAAAGTAGCACAGGCGTGTGAATAGCATATATAATTCACTGCATAGCACACAATACATTTCATCAATCTACAGCACGAGGAGTGATGCAGCACACTGAAGGATAACTGCCTTTGGTTGTCGGTCACACGGCCCTGGGGGAAGAAGAGTCTGCTCTACCACTTCAATGGCACTAGGTCTGGATAGTGCCTGGTGCCCAGGTAAAATACCTCATTCCAACCACCTCACCCTGACAATCTCACTCCTCAAATTTCTGAATTTTATAATTTTCATTCTGACCACTGGACCACCATCCAATGGCTTACATTCACTCCTTTCTGAGCACTTGAACGCCGTCAAATGTCGCCCAACTTTGTGACCTATCCTTAATCATTTGTCTCCTGAACATCAAAGTCACTAAAAATATCTCCAAAAACATTTTCCGCAATTTTCACAATTTCTCAAAATTTCCCACCGAACATTTTCCCACTGGTGTCCTACTACCCACAACGAGGAAGGCAACGAGGTCAACAACTGCACTACTACAGCATCGGAACGCCTTCCAGACGCCTGCAAGATGTCGGAAAGGTGAGCACTTGGCCAGAGGAAAAAGTGCAGTGAAAAGCAGTTAGTGTCCGTCAACACATGCAAAGAGCGCACACGTTGTCAATAAAAAGGCCATTTTGGAGCACTGTGACGTCAGCTGCGCCATCCCAACGTGCCAGCAGGACAAAGGTGCTGCGTGCACATGACCAACCACCCCCTCCACCTGCATCGCGCCATGCCGCGTGAAGGAGGAGAATACGAGGGAGAATGATGGGAAGGATAAATGAAAAACACTCCTCCCCTCCCGCAACATCCGCTCACCGCATGCTGGCGGTCAGCTTAGCACCTGTCGTACATTGACTCCTGCACCGCATGCAGGACAGCCGCACTCCAACCACATTGTGCTTCCGCATCAATGCTTCTGTGCTCTGTGCTTCCGCGTTCGCATGGTTTATATCAGAATAAACCATGACTGGCCAGGCACATGCCAGTGCACCCTCTGCCAACATTGTTTGAATCTTAGACCGCAGGACTTCTCTTCTAGATTTGAATATGGCAACAACAACTGCTGCTGCTGCCGATAGTCCAGCCCAGTGAGCTACCGCATCGTGGAAACCCACAAAAGTGAAATCAAATGTGGAAATAACAAATATTTCGGACAATCCAAATAGATATATAAATCAAGAAATGTTTACCTCACTTGCAGAAGAAAATTGTTGCAGTAACCTGCTATGCGCAGGACAGAATACGCAAACACTCATCTGTATGCAGTGTAAAATACAGTGTCACCATGAGCGTCTCAATGAGAGGAAGGCTAAAAAAAGTACAATAAGAGAAAAATACATTTGCAAAAACTGTAACTGAAACTTGCAACCAAAACAAACAGCATCATTGAACTGGGAAACATTTTTTACGGAGTTCGGAAAGCATGCCATAGCGTGTTTGCGAACCACATGCACCGGAGAAGTAAGGGGAGAAAGCTAAAAATGCTGCAGTTGTAAAGCATCAGTACACGAGAAGTGTCAGACATCACGAGAGAGAGCAATGATCCAGGAACAGGATATTTGTGTGAAGACTGTGAAGCACATAGGGCACATAGCAGCAGCCGCATGTAAACAAAACACACAGGGCAGTTGACAGCGTGGGCAACAAGTGGGTACAGTCTGTTCTACAACAACCCACCCTAACATCATCACCTCAACTACTGATACCAATCACACCTTATCCACAGATATTACCGGCATTCTACCTCAACACAGTAATTCCACAGCACATCCTGCCATTGTTTACTCCCTATTCAACCACAATTCCCGTGACACTTATGCCAATGAATCGTACTGAAGCACCATCAGAACAAAATTGGAGACAATTCAACACACCACAAGCAGTGATGCCAACTAACCAGAGTCAACAACAGCAGGAACCAGACAGGAAAAATATGCCAAACCTATTTCAAATGTTGCCCTCTTTTGCAGGAGCACCACTAAAAGACCCACAGGCATTTCTACGGGACTCTACTGCACATCTGCAAAGATATGGCATATGGGAAGAGGAGTGGATAGGATGTATGGGAGCCCAATTGCAAAGTGAAGCAAAATTCTGGTGGAATTCACTAAATCATTATGGACTATCATGGCAAGAGTTCATCCACTGCTTTTAGTGCCAGTTCGGAGGGGCATTCCCATCACTGCAAGCACAAAACAAGCTGATGTTACAAGCCCAACAACCTGGCGAGCCTCTTACCACATTCATCACGTGCAAAGTGCACCTGGTACAGTGTTTTCACATGCATCGGCCTGAGCGGGAAGTGATGGATGTCATAGCGGAAACGTTCTTACCGGAATACCACACAGCAATAGTTCCACTGCTAAACACCATCATCGAGGAGTTGATGAGAGCTTCCATAATAATGGAATGTAATCCATGCCAACCGCACAGCAAGTACGATGCCGCACGAAGGCAGCAAGGGCCGCGAGAAGGTAACAGTGCAAAAGACAATGTACCACCAAAAACTCACAACAAACACCAATTCGGACAATCAACCTCAAAATTTTCAAATGTAAACAATCACGTCAATAGTGCATGGAGTGACGGGTACAGTAAACAAAACTGTGTCGCACATGTTCCCACGAGTCAAAATGCCAGAATGTAAAGGGCAGGGAAGCCTAGCATTCTTGTCACTATTGCAGGCCAGCTGAGGCCTGCCATTTGGATGGCCAGTGCCCCAAAAACCCACGCCTTGACGACTATCAAAGCACCGCAGGCAACCAGTAAGGAAACAGGAAACAGGGGTAAGGAGGCCCGACGCCTCTGATTCCCCGGTCCTGGAAAAACAACAACAACCCAACTTGACACCCAGGCAGGCCCTAGTAAATCAGGTGAGTGGAGCAATGGCACAATTTATCTGCATATTTGAGTTTGTCAACAATAAACCATGGTATGCGCTGATCGACACTGCGGCTGCACACAATTTCTTGCAACCTCAATTCGTCAACAAACCAGATGTAACCCCCACAAAATATATAATCAGATTGGCCACAGGGCAAGAAAGTAATAGCGCACAAGGGCAAGCCACAGGAACTGTCAGGATAATTGATTTAGAAACTATCACCATGGCATAAATTACAGCAGATATTATGGAGGACACAATATTAGGCACCCCTGGCTAAGTGGACAAAACAATATTGTTGACCAGCCATGAGACGAATTCACTTTGGTGAAAATTAAGAGTGTACTTGTACAATATTGACAGATGTGTAACAGAACGCTGCATTTGATCATCAGGTATCACCCCAACACCAGGCAGCATTTTAGAGAGTACTTAAAGAACGTAAACAAGTTTTTGCACAGAATGATGCACTCAGGCGGTCCACTGTAGCAGAGCACACAATATCATTAACACGAGAAGGTCCCATCTACAACGCACCGTGCAGCTACATGCCGCATCAAGCTAAAATTATTAAAGAACAAATAAAGGAAATGCTCGCGGATGGTGTAATTGAACCGACACGTAGTCAATTTAATTCTGCAATCACTTTAGCACCCAAAAAAAATGGAGGATGACACTTCTGTGTCGACTTTAGGCCAATTAACGAAGCAGCAAGCAGTGCATTGCCGCCATACGTAAGCGTCAGGGATGCTCTGCAACCATTAGGGAGAGCAAAGTTCTAATATCATTGGACCTAAAAAGTAGCTGCTGGCATATCCCCGTAAAATTGCAGGATAAAGAGAAATAACCTTTTACCACACCTGACAGGACATGTTACCAATTTTGGGCTATGCCATTCAGCTTGAAGTGTGCTCCTGCAACTTTCCAAGCGATGATGGTGCAGGTGCTAGAAGATATAATAGGCGAATTCACCCTCGCCTATTTAGACGATGTAATAGAGTGGTCAGATACATGGGAAGATAACATGCACCATCTGTCACTTGTGTTGGAAAGACTAGGAATTAATGGGCTGATGTGCACTGTAAAAAAATGTTGCCTTTGCAAGATGGAACTAGATTTCCTAGGGCATGTAGTGAGCGAGAAAGGGAAAACTCCAAATCCGGACCATTACAGTTAATCGACCAGCAACTTCCGCCACGTAAGCGAAAGCAATTATGAAGATTTTTTGGCCTCATTAACTGGATCCGTGAGTACATAAACGATTTTGCAATGATAACAGCACTGTTACTCACACTACTGTCACTGCAAAAAGGGTTTGCATGGACAGACGAAGCAGAACAGGCATTTGAAGCGATAAAGAAGCAGTTCAAAACATGCACAACACTAGCACGATATGATCCCATGCAACTACTGTTTTTTACAGACCGACGCCAGTCAGGAGGGGCTGGGCGCGATCCTGTATCAATGTAAAGAGGATGAAGTGAAGCATATAATTGATTTTGCGAGTATTAAATAAGGTCTCACAGAGCGCAGGCATGATGTGAATGAAAGGGAATGTTTGGCAGTGGTTTGGGCCATTAAAAAGTACCCTGCCTATGTAGAGTATAGAAGGTTCACGTTACGTACGGATAATCGATGCTTGGTCTGACTAAGTAGCATGGAAGAAGCTCTTAGCAAGCTTACCCAGTGGACGTTGCTCATACAGCGGTTAACTTCACTGTAGAGCACGTCCCCAAGAAGGAAAATATACTGACAGATGGATTGTAGCAAGCACCAAACCCGGATGTTGTCGTGTATGACAGAGCAGAGTGGACAAGATCCGTCTGCCAAATTTGCAAGAACAACTACGTGAGGCGCAGCTGAGTCAAATTGATGCAGCACGAGCGGAGATTGTAGTAAGTGAACTTTACAAGTAAGTTGAGACCGTGCAGAAAAATGGCAGGTTTACGGGAGAGTAAGTAGAGAAGTGTGCATGCAGACATTTGGAACAATGGCTAGTGATGAAAAACAGATTAGAGATATGTACAACATGAGACAACAGGAAATGGCGGATATTTGTGCCCGTACAAATGAGAGCAAAAATTTTTGCACGTTCACATGCTAGCAACATGGTAGGTCACCCAGGTACGGACTAAACCATTTGCTATGTGAGAGAAAAGTGTTTCTGGTCAAGCCTGTCATGTGACATGCGACAGTATGTGAGGGAATGCGTGAAATGTCAATAGTTTAAATCGTGGCGCATAGATGGTGTGCAGAAGCAGGCAAGGAAGCCGAAAAGACAATTCTAAACAATTAGCTTGGACCTCATAGGCCCTTACCTGAGGTCTGCAGGGGGTTAGAGGTTCATCCTCATGGTGACAAATAATTGTCCGAGGTGGACCCAGGCCTATGCAATCAGTATTGCATGAGTGCCAAATATAATCAAGCCAATGCAAAATGAGTTCTTCGCACGCTGGGGGTACCCAAGGCAAATTCTGACCGATAATTATACACAATTATCAGGGAGAAAATGGCAAGAGTTATACAACAGGGGGAGGGGGGTTTCGCAATTTCAAAACAGCTGTTTATCATGCACAGGCCAACACCACAGAGTGTCGCAACCCAGGCCTCAAGACTCAGTTTCGACTCCGTGTGGGCGAGAAACACAACAGCTGGCCTGAACACCTGCCCGCTGCCATGTTTACCCTCCGCCAGCGAGTGAATACTGCTACGGGAAGGATTCCTGCGGATGTGCTGTTGGGAAGAAACCTCATACTACCAGACGAATGCAACTACCCCAAGAACACATCAACCAGCAACACGGAGAACAGTGGTCAGCAGTGCAAGAATCGCATGCAAAGATGGCACAAGCAAAGGGAGCACCATAGGAGGTGTACTGCGAGACGGGTCTAGCCAAGTATGAGACCACCGCCCGCTTTTCAGGAAGGAGAGCATGTGTATTTGCGAACACACCTGCAGTCAGCTGCCCGGCAGAACTTCTGTATTGGCAACCAGTTGCCAATGGAAATTTAGATTCTTTACCACTTGGTTAATATGTTCTACAGTTATATATATATATAACATTTATTACTATCGGAGTGTGCTTATTTTAATTTATAATCTGTAACCACCCCTTTATTTAAATATTTATCTGACAGTGTGGTCAGTTTATAAATGATTAACTATACACCTCCAGCACCTTGCATAGTAATTCTTATAGTGCTATTTGAACTAATCGACAAAACCGAATTACAGGTATGCTTTTTTGCATATATTTTGAAAAATTCTAAACATACTAGCGTAGCATGCTTAATGTTAAAGAAAAGTATTTTGTTCTTAAAATATAGACAGTCTTTAAACCTTCCTATGTTTTATGAATTAATGCTTAGACATTTTCATAATTCAGACAAACAGCATATTATAAATAAAAATACTGGATAATAAATTGAATTTATTAACTACAGCACTGTCTTTGAACAGCAACATACCTATAATCCATTCCCGGCTGGAAGAGACTTTAGAAATAGAACGATTTCAAAATCAACCTAGGCATAACATGTCAACCTGTTTTTTTTTTTTTTTTTTTTTTTTTTTTTTTTTTTTTTTTTCAATAACCTGTATTCCGCAAATATATAACACTGTGATTAAATTTAGATTACTGAATTAGTGAATAAATGAAACTTTACCTTAATATTTTCTATAACTTGTAATATTTATTTTGTATTCAATGCAAATTTAAAAAAAAAAAAAACAGCAAGAGCAGTGGTGTGTTGGCAATGGCAAATAAGAAATAGTTTACAGTTAAAATGTGGTTTTAACTTAGATTTAGAGTATGATAGTCATAAATTAAACATTGCCTATTGGAATATTTAAATACTTAGGTAGTCCGAAAGGAAACATATTTCATTGTTACAGTTTAAAATAACAGCACAAAATATTGTGCGTAGTGGCACGGTGTTCGTTTTATCGAGAGAGGAAACTACTGTCGAGGCTTGTCGCTCTCTCTTTCTTTGTCTCTCGCACACTCTGGAAGTTTTGCTTCGCTAGTAAGCAAGGAAATTATATGTGTTTTCAATTGTACCATATTTCATACTTATTACAGCAAAATAATGATTTTTGAATTTGTAATTTACAACTGAAAAGAAATTTTAATGTTTGAATATGTATTTATATATATTTAGATATGATCGCGGGACGGATACCGTCGGAAGTTGGCAGATGGCATGAGCCATGACATGGCGTATATCTCTTTGCCAAACGAAATGGAAATTATCCTTGCTCCGAAAAATACTTCAAATTTCATCACATTTGTAGACGTGTTTTTTAACCCTACCTAGGCAAGTTACGATGTTGTGATAAATCGGTTTTTCTCCACTGCTGAAATAAATATACTGTTACGTGAGTTTCGTTAACTGCTGCATGTGAGATGGCATGGCGTCGCTGCATGGGTGTCGTTTGGCTGGCCCTGTGTGTGTGTGCATGATTTCAAATATTTGATGTGTACTATTTATACATTTTAACTGTGAACTGTTTTTATGACGAAGTTAATTATTTACATCCATACATCTGTTTATTTATCACAACATTGTACCTTTTCGCTAGGTGTTTGAAACACAGTTATGTTACGTGATTGGCCGCAGTCCCAACAAAATACTAAGCCCAGCCCGATATATTTCAATAAACCTAATAAACAGTTAGTATCAATGCATAGAAATATAAGCGGAATAAAAGTCACCATAGGCTTATTTGTGTGCATGTTCACCGCTATCTTTTAAGTTTGTATGACAAAAAATAAACAACACAAGTAGTATGCTTGAATTTAATGTGACCTATTCTCGTTTGAATGGTTGTTCCTTCCTTTTAATATTTATTCCAGCTGAGACCATCCTTTTAAAGAAAAAAACCCAACGCATATCAATAACAAAAGGATAAATACTACATTTATTTATCTCGTAGTGGTAACAGTGTTAAACACAGTCGCGGCAAAATATTTACATGCATTGCATGTAATGTGCTATGTCGTTGAAAGCCATTATGTTAATGTAAAATAACCGTAAGAACTATTGTCAATTCAGGCGTATTTAAAACGTCATAAAGCTGACCTAAATAATGTCAGAGGCCTTAACTGTGAATATTCGTACGGAATGCCTTTGGAATATGACAGAATTCTTTGAAAAGCTTTAACAGTTAACCACACATTTGACAGGTATATAAGTAGAAGTCAAATTTCAATGTATATGTTTAGATGTGGCGAAAGTATACGAACACAAGTGCACACACAATGGAATGTAAACATTGATTTTGACAGATGCTACATGGCAGTCACATGGCAATGTTTGTTTACATTTAGCGGAAGGATACGAAACGTGCCTGGAAGTAGATATTTAGCAGGGCTCCGAAAAAGTTTCTTCCAGTGGGAATGGACTATATTACTGATGTATACGAACTACAGGTTATTTTACAAAACGAATCTGTATACAAAATTACAATATAATTGCATATGTAGTGTTACAGATCCATAAGTACATTCTCTTATCAGAAATGTGTGAATATGCAGCCCCATACAAACTGAAATCTTTAAATCTTAGATTCAGAGCTCGATCGAATTGAAAAAAAAAAAAAAAAACAAGTTACAGAACAGCATTTTTTATTTCTATCGAAATTAAGGACGATTTCGATCGAACTGAAAATATGAACTTGCCAGGTTTATCAGACCACCCCTTTTTAACTTAGCCATAACTGGTTCTCAATAACAGGTATCAGCAATAGGTAGGGATGTTGCGGTACTACTGATATAGTACTGGTATCGATACTTTACTTTCGATACTGGGAATTTTGGAATCGGTACTTTCAATTTAATACTTCACCAGTATCATACCAGTAAATGATTCGATACCGATACTTTTTTCGGAATTACTTCTCGCAGTTAATTTCGAATTCTTTCAATCAAAGTGCTCCAAAAATATAAAGATGTGTTTTCCTCCATAAAATAATAATTTGAAAACCAGCACACATCTGTTCTCTAGTTAGAACGATTCCCAAAACACTTTGTATTTTTTTTTTTTTTTTAAAGCAAACATCAGATATGAAAAAAAGAAGTGTGGGATGGACTGTGTTGTTCACACTGCCGTGGGTATTTTTACGTGACGTCTATAAATGATGAGAGGAAAACATGTGATGATGACGCAATCGTCACGTCTGCATTTCGCTGCTGCGTAGAATTGTCAACTTCTTCATATAACTCCGGAATGAATTGATGATTCTCAATCATCATTTCAGTATTAGATTTGTCTTGTCGAGCACAATTCGCGTTGTCAATATCATTGGTGACCTTATCTCCGAACTCGTAACTTGTAAGGATCGCGGTGACCGAGCGGTTAGCCCGCCTACCACCAACGCTAACCGGCCGGATCACCTGATATTCGCATGTGGGAATTGTGCCAGACGATGCCTTTGGTCGCAGGGTTTTCTCGGGGATCTCCCGTTTCTCCTGCCCATTCATACCGGCACTGCTCCATACTCACCTCAATCACCCTCATCGACTCTCAAGACCTCGCTCTTCAGAGCCGCCCAAATTTCTTCACTCTTCACTCACTCGTAATTTGTAACTATTTTTGTTTGTAATCTGCAAAGAAAATTACTATTGTTATGAAGTCACTATGTGTGTTAATTATTTATAATTCTCGATTATGTTTTAGCTAATCTTTTTTTTTTACACACGAACAGACACCAACCCCGAGAGCAATATTTCGTGATGCTCACTTTCTAACTTAACGGGCTGAGTTGTACGATATTCTCACATCAAAAAAAATATCAATTCTAAAGAGACCTCGAAATAAGAGAACATTTTGACAAAATTAATTTTAAGAAATACTGGTATCTAAATGAGAATCGACACCATTCCTTCGACATCAATAGATGGGCGAATGGTTCGCGAACCGGCTCGCACAGCAGAACTCGCAAGAGCCGGTTCACGAAGAAAGAACCGCGGTTGGGCGGTTCACTCTGACACAAAGAGTTCCGTTGCTCTCCGACCCTCCTCAAGATAGGTTCGTGGCTGATCGCGGTTCACATCGGCTCGGTTCGCGGCTCTTCTTCGCTCACTTATTTGCTCTCTCCCGGCTCAGCTTCCATTCTGCTCTCTTTCTCGTCAACACCCTGAACTAACGTGTGCAATAACTACTCATATTTCCCGCCAGAAAGCTCTGTTCTAAAGTGATTTTGCCTGTAATTAATTTGCGCCTAGTTCACTAATGCGGGTCCAAGACATTTGTAATTTATTACATAAGTTTATATTGCTTCCATCCAATCTTGCAGTATATTTTTGTGATATTTAATTTTAGTGGTTGAGTTTGTTCCATTGTGAAGATTTTATTTCTGGTTACGAGACACAGTATCGTGCTTACAAATTACAACATGTAAGCGCATTAATATAAGAAAACAATATTTTACTATAAATTTAAAGAACTCCAATACTTTGTTTATGAATCTCGTAAATGTCCCAAAAATATTGTTTTGTGTGTAACATTAATATTATAACACTAGGTAATGTCAAAGACGTATTTATTTATGCTGATATGGACAAAATTCACTTGTTCAAAAGAATATTTTGATAACCAATTACTATTTTTAACCTGTGTAAGTCCAGAACCGTACTGAACCGATGAACCATTCAAAAGAGCCGATTCTTTGCACTGTGAGTGAATCGGTTCTGAACCGCTTCTCTAAATGGACTATCTTGCCCATGATTATAAACGATACTTTTATAGTAATGATGTAAGTTAAGTAACGAATATTAGGTTTAGGAATACCGCACACATGCGCGTACATATTGTATCCTTTCTTTTTCAGCACTAGGGATGGACGAATAATAACGATTTGTTACTTTAATACTCGTTACTGTGCTGGATCCGAAGTAACGATTACCAATTCGTGGAAATACTCGTTACTCTAGTACCTATTCACGAAGCTATCTCGGATCGTTACTGTGCATGCTCGGTAGGATTCGTACAGAAGAACGAGGCGAAGATGCACAGTATAAAAATATCGAGTTTATTTTTTGTTTGTTTATTATTATTATTATTTGGCGAGCCCCCAAATCTCGCTACACCAGCGTGAGCATCTTCACAGTTCTGTGTGCCCTCCGACATGCTTGTTAGTAGCTAAGACGGTTGGAGAATGGGATGCGTCTCAGGGCAAACCCTTTACGCCTTAGGTCGGGTTTAATTAATAAAATGTGCGCATGCATCGCGGCTATAGCAGGGTTGTCTGGTGCCATGGCCGCAATTGTAGCCATGGACACACCCCAAAAGAAGAACGGTCTAGTAAGGGACATAGAAAACCAGGCAAAGCGGAGAGGGCCTGGAGCAAACTATGCGACAGTCGCGAAGAAAAAAATGTTTCCTTTATTGGATTGGGGCTGGAGAAAGTATGGTAGTGTTATTTCGCTAAGATAGACTTTGTGAGTTTGATGAAGGGTGAAATGAAATGATTTCGGTGCAGTTTTGATGACCAGGGTCGCGCTGCGCGGCCCTGGTGGTGGGACGCCAGAACCGAGCCACCCACCAGATAGAAGTCTGCTATCGCCCTGTAACACAGAAAAAAGTGTCAGAATGTTACAGTAAAGAGCTGGAAAAGAGAGATTTTAAGTAGGGGTAATGTGCTTATCACCTTACTCGTCACCTCGCTTGCAGTCGTGTGTAGTGTGTGTAGTAAGGTTTGGTTTTATGAGTATTGGTGAGTGATGAGTGCGTGAGAGTGTAGGTGTGCCACTCCACAACCCTCACCAGCCGCTGCAGAGAGCACACTACGCCACAAGCCATCTCACTGCTAGCCAATCTCTGGAGTTATTGCTGATTTACTTCCAGAGCCTTTATGCGGCTTTATTGCTGCGAGTGACTGCCTTGGAATCGGCCGTGATGACGGGGCATACATACAGACAAATGACTGATGAGAGAAGCTTTGCAGTGCATGAGTGTGTGAGTAGTGCAGAGTGTTGCACTGCAAATCACAGGGCCATCTCCGAGCCAGAGGAAGTACAAAGCCTACTTCGCCTTGTTCTGTGATCACATAGTGCTTCGCTAATTTGTGATAATTATTTTGTCAAAGAGTGTATTTTGTAGTTAAATGTATTGCAGTATTACGGGTTCTCGGAATTAAATAGTTAATCGGGTGCATGGCTGAGGGCCTGCATTGAGAGTGTCGGTGTTTTAAGGCGGCATGTGAGCTAAAATGCTTTTAGGCCGCTTATATTTTTGAGTCTCGTCGGGGTCATAATCGCCGAGACTAGATATTTTCGGGTTGGCATGTGTGGCACAATCATTGAAAATTGTTTCCGCCATTTTGACGAAGTGCTCGTCTAGTTTTTCGATTTTGAGTTCGTTATGCAGATCTGTAATGGGGCAGTAATCTAGGAGCGTTTGCCGCCATTCGCAGGCATTTATTTTGCACAATCTGCATTCTCTTGATATGTGTTTTATCTGCATGGGCCCATGCGGGCGCAGTCTATGTTATGCTGTGTTTCGTGTTATGACATTTCGCCTATTAAGTATAGGGTATAGGGCGGAGAGTCTGGCCTATGCACTTATGCATTTGGCGTCTATATGTGCTTTCCAGGTCAATTTTCTGTCCATATCTACGCCTAGATTTTTAACAACATCTATATGGGTTATGAGTTCGCCAAATAAAGTGATTTGCGGACGATTCGCAGCTTGAGGTAGTGCCCTGCGCATGAAAACGACCGCCTCTCTTTTCTCGACATTGATTTTAATCCGCCATTTCGTGTAATATTCTTGAAAGACTGTTATGGCAGTTTGTAATTGTCGTGTTGCTAGACCGAGGTCGTGTGAGCGACTAAATATGACAGTGTCATCGGCATAGCAACCGAATTGCACCAGTCGGTGGTATGATTTCGGTAAATCGTGTATATAAAGATTAAATGAAACTGGGCCAAATATACTGCCTTGAGGCACTCCAGCATATATGGTTTTAGTTTCTGATTTCGCCCCTTCACATTGGACAGAAAAAATCCTGCGATTGAGGTAGCTGGCTAATAATTTAATATAGCAATCGGGGGAATTTTAATTCATATAATTTATAAATTAATCCAGCATGAAAACTCGATCAAAAGATTTTTCAATATCTAAGAAAACTGCGACTACATAGTCTTTCCAGTTAAAGGTATGATTAATATATTCAGTGATTCGTACCAATTGGTGTGTTGTGGAGTGCTTTTGTCTAAAGCCAAACTGCTCTTCGGGAAGTAAATTATTATTTCTTATAAGAGAATTAATTCGTCTTAGGATTATATATTCCGCAACTTTAGAAAGAGTATTTAAAAGGATAATTGGCCTATAATCGTGGGAGTTTCTTATACTTCCCTGGTTTGTGAAAGACAATCACATTGGCAGTTTTCCATTCGTTTGGGAAGTATTCAAGCTTGAGCATAGCATAAAAGCATGTAGCTAGATACTCAAGGGCCAGTTCGGGCATTTTCTTTAATACAATAGCCTGAATTCCGTCTGCTCCTGGAGCTTTTCTGCGATGCATGCGGAGAATTGCCAGTTTTATTTCGTGTGACTGTGTAAATTCAGTCGGTTTTCGTTGCTTTATTTTAATTTCGCGATAAATGTGGGATGTAAAATTTCTATCACAGGGATCCTGATTTGGCTGGAAAGTATTTTCCGGCACATTTGCAAAGGCTTCTGCCTTTGCTTCAGGGGTGAAAACAAATCCTGTATTAATTTGCAAGGGCGGGATTTTATGGGTTTCATTTAAGAGGCGTTTAGTTAAGGCCCATAAATTATTTTCGTGTGGTGTTAGCTTAGCTACTTTAGCATCCCAGACACTGGCCCACCATAATGTTACTTCCTCTGAAATGACAGCCTGTATTTCGTTAATTCGCGTCTTAGTTTGCCGATCTCGGCGTCTCGAATAATAGCTTCTTAGGCGGTTTTTCTGCGTGATTAAATCCCTTATATACTGCGGAAAAGTGTCAAGTTTATTTGTCTCTCTTCTCTGGAACACACTCAACCATGCCTTGCTTTATTGTGCTTGTAAGGACGGTTATAGCTTCGTCAACATCATGTAATATTGCTAAGGAATCATTATTTATTTGCGGCAGATTTTCTGTAATAAAATCCGAGAAACCCGGCCAATCGGCCTTGGTATAATCTTTAATATTTCTCGGGGCACTTGCTTCTGTGAAAATATTATTAAAATCGATGTGAACGGGGTAATGATCGGAAGAGAGGTCATGTTCGACTCGTAGGTCAAACCCAGCTGTAAGCTACTTAGTTAGAACAATATCCAAAATATTAGAATGTTGGTTAATATTTGGTGGATAATAATTGGGCTCAGTTGGGGCCATAACGTGGTCATTTCTATTCGTTTGGTGCCATTGTAAGAGCATCCCATTTGCTGTTCTATTTCGAGAATTCCAGTTGGGTTGTTTGGCATTTATGTCGCCAAGGGCGAGGAAAGTGTGACCTGTGTTATAATATAACAGGTCCAGGTCTGCTTGTGTTAGTGAGCGCCCTGGAGGGAGGGGGGGGAGCATAAATTTCTAAGAGTTTAGTGCGTTGCTGGCCTAATTCAAATTCAATGCCTACTGCTTCTAAAACTGGGAGGTCTGGCAAGTTAATTTCGTGGTGTGTGATAAGAGCTGTGGACAAAAATTGCGACACCTCCTCCTTTTCCTCTTATCAAATGCCTGTCCTTTCAATATACGGCATAGCCTGGAACAGAAAAGCGAGATTTATGGTAAAATGTGTCTCGTTTATTGCCGCGATTTTAATTTTATGTCGAGACAAATAGTCCATAAACTCGTCCTTTTTTTTAGCTAAGACTGCGTGCATTCCAGAAGAGAATGGAGTGTAGGCGTGTTTCGGGTGGATTGAAATTAGCTGTATTAATTGAGTTTACTGACATGGTCAAAATTCTTGACCAGCTGAATGGACGACCCGATGGTCGCAGTTATCTTGTCTTGGATCGACATATTAGTCGTCGAGATAGCGATCATGGCACAGAAGGGCTGCAGCACTTGTGCCAGGTCTGGGTATTTACTGAAATGCGCGTCATTGGTGAAGGCTTGGTTAATTGCAGCCATAATTTCGTTTTCTGTCACAGGGGAGGGGGGGGGGGCTGCTCCAGGTTGACATGTCGGAGCGACTGGCACCGATGTGACCTCCATGGCCTGCGATGTGGTTGTGAGCTCGGGATGGGAGTGTGGGTTTTGTTGAAGTGCAGGAGCCAGACAATCAGAACGATTGTCTGGCCCCTGATTGGCCAGCTGGGCCATGCTGGGGGAGGGGGGGAGCATTGGAGCTCGCGCTGGGCTGGGCGATCTCGACCTTTGCTACAGCTTGTTTCTCGGCATTTTACGCTGCTTTTTTCGTTGATTTCTTTAACTGCGTCTTAAGTATCTGTCCCCACCTCACATTATGGTTGCGGGGAATGGACTGATTCGCCAGGGCCGGGAAAGTCATCTCGTCTTGCAGCCAAGCATACCTGTTATACACAGGTACAGGTGCTGTCTGCTGTTGTTGCGCCCACGAGGGCATACACACATTACCATTGTGATCTTGCATTGGAGGCTGTTGCGGGCGTGCCTGTTGTGATCCGACTGGGGCTAGTGGCGGATTTAAGCATTTGTCTAAAAAAAGGGGGGGGGGCGGTTGTCTTGTGATAGATTAAATTTTGGAGGTAATAATTATAATTGCATTTCATCCAGTCGTAGATGAAATGCATATGCCTGGTTACTTGTGTGTGGTTATAGGCAAATACTTATTTATTATGTAAGGAAAAAAGTTTCTGAAATAAGGAAAGCTTTAAGATGGAGCGTAACTGTCAACATTTTAAACGATTTTTTCTCTTTCCATGTAGTCATTAAAATGTTGTTAATAACTTCAATTGTAGTTCCAATCACGAATCACAGCGCAATACAATTCAAAGAAAAGAGGCATCAAAACATAGAAACTGAAAACACTTTGCTGTGATTTTATTATGAACACTCATAAAATTTCTCACTGCACAGTATTCTAATTAACTGTATCGTAAAAAATATAAACCACAATATAAGGAAGAAATATTAGTTTTATTTTGACTTACTTTGCTAGCATTTTATCTCATAAATAATGTTGATCAATCTGATTACAAATACCTTATATGCAGAAATGCTTAAATGTTATGTGCATTATCATCATTTGCAATATAAATATTGAGCACAAACATATCACTTAAAATTTACACATGTAAAAGGCGAGAGAAAAAAACTTATAAAAGGGATGACCTTAAGATATATACAAACATTTCATAAATTCTACTTTATAAAGTTATATACTAATACAGCACATTCCAAGGACTTTAAAAATAGTATCATCGAACATCTTACGTTGTCACACGAGTTTTGTCTGGTATTCATGTTATGCAGACAGCACATAAAAGTTATCTTGAAGTAATTCTGTGGCTGGATGTACATTATTTGCTGTATTAGTAACAATTATCACATCTGCAAAAAATTGGGTTTCATTGTGCTATAGGAAATTATAACATATATTTTAAACTGAAAATATATGTCTTTAGCAATAGAGTGGGGGAGGGAATGCATAAAAGGACAATTATTGAAATTTTATTTTCCTGCAGTCACCTCTATTATTTCATTTTAATTATTCATATCCTGAGACCAGACTTTAAAATTCGTTTAATTATTTTTCCATGACATAATTTCTTGGCATTCAAAAGGCAGCCACTTATGCTCTATCGCACCACAAACGAGGATTTTCGACGAGTAGCACCTTGTGCAAAACGATTAACTACCATTTCTATGTCTATCGAAATACCCCTATGTATGTGCATTAATGTAAGGTCATTGAGACGTTTCTGCCCAAAGCGTGACCGGAGCCAAGTGGAAAAAGTACGCTCGGGACTAGCAACACTCGCAGGCCAGCAAAACAATATACACAAAACATTTATAATGTTAGGATACAGCACGATGTCGCACTCCTCAACTGCTTAACTACAAAACTGTGGAAGACGATCATTTTTCCTTTGCCGCCATTTCCATTTAGTTGTCCACAACGAAAACTCTGCTTTTTGCAGATCGTTTTCATGTACCACAAACAAGCTACAGTACCTATTTGCCAAGAATTTCATGTTTTCTTCTGCTTTGTCATCTCCACGGCCAGATAAATACACATTCAATCTATAAACGTCAAGGACTTTATTGGGGAAATGTGACTTGAGATCTTCGACTATGGCTTCTAGCATAGGTATGAACACAGATTTTCTGAAGTATTCTTCAGCAGTATTTGCAGGAACGTTGCAGTGCAATATTTTCCTCTTGGTGGTACGAGGTACAGTGAATGTCACACCTAATGCGTTTGCAGTGTCCTCGACTTAAAAAAAAAAGGGGGGGCTCTAAAGACCTCACCAACTCGAAGTTAGTTTGTCTGTCTAGCTCTTTCTTCTGGAGAAACCGGCTCAGTGGAAGTGTTACCCATAAAAAGTCACCGAGGCCTATCATTGTCACAATAAAAGTTGGATCACTGACGGATAGCAACAGTGTCCTAGCATTAACAGCTGACTGGTGTTCTTTCCATTCAGAAACAGTCTGCAATGCTTCTGCTATTTTGGGCAGCTGAGATTTAAATTGTAACACTGCATCATGACGTTCGACCCAACGAATCTCGCACAGTTTAGTTAACTGACCTTCAAGTGTTGATACTAGAACAGCATTTATATTAAAAGATGCAGCAAAAAAGGAAATTACTTGGCTCATTATTTCGGTTGTATTTCTGACACATTGAACAGTAGATGACTTGGATAGTGATAAATTCAGTGCATGACTGTATCAGTGACAACGAATTGCATGAATTCCTACCTTCTGAATATCTGTAATGGCACCACAGAGTTCTGTAGTCACTACACTGCATCCGTCAGTTGTTATTCCAAACCAGTCTCTCGGATTTATGTGCAAATCTTGTAGCATCTTGAGAACAACCTGACCTAACCTCACACCAGTAAGTACTGGTGGAGATAGTAATATTTCTAGTTTCCTTGGGTTAATGAATCCCACAAAAGCCTCTCTTATGTGGTTTTTATATGCATTCACACAATTGTGCCCACGCATATTTTTAGGAGTTTCTGTACATTAACGTCGCTATTCTATGGCCGAACTCAGTAACAGAGCATTTCTATTCAGAACTCCCAGGCATAATATCGACGCCAAATAATTAATATAGGACTAAATATGTGATCATATATATCAATTTGTATTAAACATGTTTATATGTATCACACTAGTGTGTGTGCATACACGTATATGGTGACTTGTTTCCAAATATTTATATGTATAAACGTAATATTTTAACTTTTTCCTTATGAAATGCACTAACGAAACTCATCCTTATAGGTTCTTAGGGAGAGTGGACGCCCCCTCCACCCCCCCCCCCCTTAAAACGCCACTGCCTGGGGCTGGAACAGGGGTAGGAATTGTTTGCCAGGCTGCCATTCGCTGGTTTTGTTTAATAGCCTGCTTTGACTGATGTTGGTGGGCTTGGCGAGTTTCGGGTGTAAGTCGGCTCCACTTTGCAATTTTTGTAAGTTCCGCAGCCGCGGTAAATCGCGTAGTGATTTTGCCCGCAGCCTACACATTTCACTTGTGTGCGATCGTCCACAACCGTGCAGTCTTTTGTTAAGTGAGGGCCACTGCAGTACCGACACCTCGGGGCTGCATTGCAGCCTGCTGCCACATGATTGAAGCACTGACAGCGATAACATTGCGCGGGCCCTGTCGGGTTATGAAAATCCTCAACTTTAATAAGGAAGCCTGCGAAGTGATTTAGTTTCGTGTAAGGTTCGGTGTTTGTACCGTGTGGTAGTTCAATAGCCAGTTTGTTAATCGCTCGCCTGTTGCGATCTGTGATGAACCAGGCCCTCTGAACTGGTATTCCCATTCACGCAAATTCCTCTTGTAGGAATTCCATTGGGGTATCTGCCTGGATGCGGCAGAAAACCAGTTTTTACTGGGATTTCGCATTTCTGGCGCAGTAGGCTGTGCTGATAGCCTAGCTGCTTGGTAATTCGGACAGCATTTGTGTGATCCTGGATCGTGCTGGTGTGCATTCTATTACTGTCTGATCCAGTGCATACAGCACTCCACGACATCGTCATGAGTGCATCCAGCTGTATTTTCAGTTGTGGGTACACATTTTCTTTTGTAAGATAAACCATGAATGGTTTTATCTGGATTTTCGGGGCGGCCTATGGCTGTGCCGCGTTTTGCGATGCACCAGGGGTGCTTGTTTGGCCGGCTGGCGGCTGTTCGTTGCCATGTGAGGGTGTGTTCTCATTTACATGTCTGCGTTTTTGTCTTTTACACTCGCTGTTGCTTGAGGAGCAACTGGAGCTTGAAGAGCGGGTTGTTGTCCATTAATAGCACTTTGTTCTTGAAGAGCAGCTTGTTGCTGCTGTGTAGCAGTTTTCAACTGCTGTGTGTCCATATTTACGGTGTTTTCGCTAGCCACGAGGCTATTTTGCGAGTCACGAGCTGTGAGTTTCCTATAAGTGTGCCCTCCATTGTATCTCAAGTGTACCTTCTCCTAAGTGTTGTTTGGTGTGCACTTTCGCCCAAGTCCGCACCTCCTGACCTCTCTAGGCTAGGGAGGGGCGGGTGACTAGTTGCTTGTTTACCTCAAGTAGAAAATTTTATTTATGTTTTCTAAAAGGGGAAAAATTAGAGGCACAGTTATTCCTTTCAAAGTAGCCTTTAAAAAAAGGCACTTATCTGCAGCAATCGCTAGTGTTTCAGCACTAAAGTACTGAGAACACCTCTTCTCCTCTGAGCTCATGAAAACGTCCTCCGACGAGATCGCAGCTGGAACTCCTCAAAACGAGTTTTTCTCCTCAAGCCAGCTTTATATAGCATATCGCGTGTTGGTGGCAGGGGGGATAGGAGGGCGGAAAAAACTGTTACGTCTTTTGGAGGGAGGGGTAAACCATAATTTTGTTCTAGCATTTTTTAATACCTAGTTCAATGCGTCACGAAAGTATTAACGTTATAAACATATTCATTCGGATTTATGCATACTCTGAATATCTATTTATTAGTACGAAAATTTTATGCATGTAACATCTCTGAATAAAAGTTACCTTTAAAGTAGTGTTATATAAGTATGATAGATTGCAAGAAATGAGAAATTTTTACTTTAGCACTAAATTAACTTTATGATACTGTTGGATATGATGTACTTCAATAACAAATGATGTATTAGTAAAGAAAATAGAATATGAGAATTCAGTAAACATTATTTTTATATTTTGTGGTTTTTATGGATAATAAAGGGTTACATAATCAATCCACGTGGCTATCTGTTAAAAATTAATGCACAGTATAATCAACTAACCTCCCTACTCTGTGAGATTAACTTATGCTACAGTAAAAGAAAATACCCAACATAAATTATGAGTGCAATGGCATATCTACGACTTCTTATATTAAGTAAAAATCATGTGTTGAGTCGAGTTTGTTAAGCAAACATTTTTTTTTGAAAGTGTGCCTATGCTAAGAGACTAAGTGATGGGTAGTTCTACAAGCTACCAGTTCATTTTGAACTGGTCTTGAAAAAAATCTAGGTGCATAGTTCACCATAACATAAAGGAACTAGTATCTTGTGATATCGGCCAGTCATTCTCTCAGTACCAGTAACTCCGCCAGGTGCGCCACAGTGCGCCACTGCACATGCTCAGATAATCCCTCGTTCGTCGCTCCCTGCAGCTTTCCCCCCTCCAGCTTACCCTCCCTCTATGGCTGGCCACATCGTAACGTGCGTACTTCTTATCTAGCTGCCTCTGTCTATCGGTATCTTTGTTTTAGCTCGTTCAGCACTGCCTCGAACTATAGAGATCGCAGACCTACCTAGTTCAATAGTGACATGAGTCGCAAATCGGTCGGGAACTGCAGGGCACACAGCACGAGACAGTTGGCAGACCTATGGCCATGCAGCGATCTTTCGTTCTTTCTTACTGTCTCGTGCTGACCCAGTTGAGTAGTTGGTTGCACGCCGTCTGCAGTGCGAGGGGCTCCGGGTTCGAAACCCAGCCAGGGTATGAGTTTTTGTGTCGTCCATGTAACTTGCTTCATCCTCATCGGCATTGAAGACCTTGCTGTTATGGTGTCGTAAAACCCTCTCACTCACTCACGCTATAAATACGATTTTGCCAGACATACGGAAATTCCCGTATCTGTAAGAAAATACATCTGATAGCTGCACTAATATGAGTATAGCTACGACAGTAAAATATAGGAAAACACTCATTAATGTAATGTCAAGTTTAACACACTCGCAATAAAGAAGTGAAAAACTGATTTTTTTCTGGTATAATCACTCAATACTTCGGATATAGCTTTTGATATTATTTGCATCATATTAAAATTAAGTTATTTTTGTAATTAAAGTTCTGTTAAAATATTTCTAATACTGGTACAAATAGATCCAGTGTGTCGGAACTATTTTTGTTGAGTTTGTACACGCCTGACTTGAAAAAATTAACTTTGCACCTGGTTGTCTCTCGCAACACAACCTATTATAATATTGTTGTGGTCGTTACTATCAGTGTGAAAGGTAATTTGGTGTTTATTACACAACATAGGTGTGGATAACACAGTATAAAGATATTTTCACTATTCATTTATCTTACTTCTATATAAAAAAAATAAAAGTAATTTCATCTACACACAATAATGAAATAATTCTTTAGCAATTAATTTACAAACATCACTTATTTCCTTCTCTTTCCATTTCACGCTTGCTTAGATTCTTCTGGGGAGGGGGAATGGAATTGTAAAAGAGGAAATAGAGAAAGACCTATCTAGTTCTTCGACCGAGGTTACACTTGCGTTCTGCAGTTCGCCAGTATGCGTGATCATTCGACTGTGACCTATATAGTTCAAAAGAACGTTTCCCAATGGACTGTTCTCAATAGTGACTAGTTTCGAACGACCTAGTTCATCCTAGTGAACTATATTTCCCATCAGAGTACGAATATTTTAGTAACGAGTAACTAAAGTAACTGTTCCATTGTTCACAGTACACCACATTTTCCTGTACGTTCGTTAAATGTAATACGGATGAGCGTTATTAAACTTAACAGTTATTGAAATATAACAGTTCCGTTCTTGTTCCCAAGTCCAGTAAAACTTTTACCAATAACAGTTAACCTTCAGCACAACCTAGCGGCACAAGTAACAACTGTTCAGTAATAACTCCTCTACAATTCGTTAGGTAACGCTTCCAAGCATGCTTCGAATCTTCTGTGTCAATCCCGCTCTGTAAACCGTTCTCGTTATTCAATAACTGTTCAGTAGTGATGGGTAATATAGTTCACTAGAATGAGCTAGGTCGTTCCGAACTAGTCACATTTGAGAACCGTTCATTGGAAACTGTTCTTTTGAATTATATAGGTCACAGTCGAACGAACACGCAAACTCGTTAACTGCATCGTGAAAGTGTAACCTCGGTCCGAGAACTAGATAGGTCTTTATTTGTTTTCTCTTTCACAGTTCATTTCCCCTCCCCAGAAGAATCTAAGCAAGCGTGAAACGAAAAAAGAAGCAGATAAGTGATGTTTGTAAATTAATTGCTAAAGAATTAGTGCATTATTGTGTGTAGATGAAATTACATATTTTTTTTATATAGAAGTAAGATAAATGAGTAGTGAAAATATATTTATACTGTGTTATCCACGCCTATGTTGTGTAATATAACACCAAATTACTTTTGACACTGATAGTAACGACCAACCACAACAATATTATAATAGGTTGTATTGCGAGAGACAACCAGATGTAAAGTTAATTTTTCCAGGTCAAGCGTGAACAAACTCAACAAAAATGGTTCCGGCACACTGGATTTATTCCTACCAGTATTAGACACATTTTATCAGAACTTTAATTATAAAAATAACTTAATTGTAATATGATGTAAATAATGTCAAAAAGCTATATCCAAAGTATTGAGTGAATATACTAGAAAAAAGCCGTTTTTCACATCTTTATTGCGAGCGTGTAAAACTTGACGTTACATTAATGAGCGTTTTCATATATTTTACTGTCGTAGCTATACTCGTGTCAATGCGTCTGGCAACATCGTATTTATAGTACGAGTGAGTGAGAGGGTTTTACGACACCGTATCGGTGAGGTCTTTAGTGCCGACGAGGATGAAAAAGATTTTAAATGGACGACACAAACTTCCATACCCTGGCTGCGTTTCGATCCCGGAACCCCTCGCACCGGCTTGCAACCGACTATGCAATTGGGGTCGGTACGAGAGAGTAAGAAAGAACGAAAGATCGCTGCATGGCCATAGGTCTGCCAACTGTTTCACGCTGTGCGTCCTGCAGTTCCCGACCGATTTGCGACTCATGTCAATATTGAACTAGGTAGGTCTGCGATCCCTACAGTTCGAGACAGTGCTGAACGAGCTAAAACAGAGATACCGATAGGCAGAGGCAGATAGATAAGAAGTATGCACGTTGCGATGTGGCCAGTCACAAAGGGTGTGATAACCGTCTGTAAGGTTGCTAAAAAAAAGGGGGGAGGGAAGCTGCAGGGAGCGACGAACGACGGATTATCTGAGCATGCGCAGTTACTGGTACTGCGAGAATGACTGACCGATATCACAAGAGATTAGTTCTTTTATGTTGCGGTGAACTATGTACCCAGTTCTTTTTCAAGGCCAGTTCTAAATGAACTGGTAATTCGTGAACTACCCATCACTTCTGTTCAGCATTTCCGGAGTTTCAGTACTGTGTAGTAAAGACAACGTTTTACACTTACGGGTAGTTTGTTGTGCGCTGTTGTGAAATAATTTTGACAACGTATGAGCCTAAATGGCGTAAAACGAATGAAATATGAAAGTTTTTCACTTTGGTTAAAATTGCATTATGTTACATGTGTAAGCAAACATTTTCGTACTGGAGCACTGTAAGTGATTTACGCAAAACATGTTTCAGTTAAACACTCTACAGTTTCTTTGCCCTCATTTATCACAGGAAGATCACAAAGCACGTCAACCGCTTGTAATAAAGATATAAACTATAAAATCTTTAATATATATATTTGTCTAAACTGAACTGACATCAGGTTACTATAAACAATTTGCCGACTAGGCATTATATATAAAAATTATGATTAATGTTTGTTTGAAAATAGTGTCATTGATGTTTCTTTACTTTATTTAAATGTTAAGAATCTCGTAGCGTACATGGTATTCAACATGTGCCAAAAAATATATATATTTTTTAAATTAGAGCTGATCCCATTATAACAACATAGAAAGACTGTAAAAGCTGATATATTATTGTTTCATGCCGAATAACCTGTTATCTACAAATAACCATAACTTTTACAGTAATATAACTCGTAAAATGTAACGAGTAAATAAGAAACGAGTTGTTTTTCAAATACTGAACACTTCATTACCTGCGTAGTACTAATGTGGACCCTCCACCAGTTGTATGGACAGTCCTTCAAATAAAACTTCGTCGAATACCTCGACGGCCATCTTGGATTACCTACTGGTTGACACGCCTTAATATTTAATAATATTATTATTAAAGATGACAGGTTATTATGTAATATTTTGTTGACAATAACAGCATAATAATCAATATTGAATTACTAGTAAATTAAACGTAACAATTATTTAATTATTATTGCAGAATAATATCTTTTTCTTTTTGTTATGCACTAATATGAGTATTTAAATTGTTTAATTTGATATTAGTATAGCGCCACCTACTACTAAAATTTACCGTACATTAAAATCTAGTAAAAAATACCTAATTATATTCCGTTATTAATCACCAATTTCTCGGACTTGTGTTTTAGTAAGAATAACAAGCTTCTCTAAACCAATATTTCAATCATAAAACAAATAATCAGAGATAAGTAAATAGGACAATGGAGCAGAAGTGGTATTGGCTGATGAAACGTTCAGTGACCAATATGGCGGCCACAAAAACATAAAAATATAGAAAACTCAATATGAGAAAAAAGCAGCAAAACGCGAGACACTGATGCCGGCGCTTCTAGCGATTTGTACTGTTCGTACGATGATAAGCTGTGCACGAATGGGTAGTTTGGGTTTTTAGGATGCGTTTAAATTCCAATTTTCTGGCTTGTGTGATTATTTATTTTGGCTGGGAATATTTGTGCAGATTTCACTGCAGTAATTACAATGTTACGAACTGCAGCAAGTCTTTTTTTAGATTTCCAAAGGATGCAAATCGGTAAGTACACGAACTGTAGTAGAGAACTTATTCCATTGTCTTATTATTTTGTCTGTGTGTTTTTATTACAAATTTCGGTCACACAATACTTTAATTTACTTAAATACTGTTTTGTCATTTCGTAGGTGCAGAAATGCAAGAGAGCACTCTTAGATGTAATAATTAAAAAAGCGCCTGGCTGTTTATACTAGTTTTGGGGAAGATGTTCATTTAGAGTAGCTGTTCAGAACCGATTCACTCCCTATAATATGGTTTATCGGTTCAGTACGGTTCTTGACTTATATTGGCAAAATTACTTAAAAAATAGTCATTGGGGATCGAAATATGCTTTTGAATTAGCGAATTTTGTCCACATCAGCATAAATACGTCCTCGGCATTTCTGTGTGATATAATTATTATATTCCACACAAAACAACATTTTTGGCACATTTCCGGGATCTGTAACGATTTTGTACTTAAAGTATGGAGTTCTTTAAATTTATAATGATAAATTATTTTTATATTAACGATCTTACATGTTGTAATCTGAAAGCACGATACACGACAACTAAAATAAAATATGATATAAATATACTGTGAGATTGGAAACAATATAAAATTATGTAATAAACTAATCTGTGTCCAAAATTGAACAAGAATGGATTAATGACTATATACAAATGGATATGCACAACTGCAAAATAATTAAAGGTAAAACCAATTCACTACAGAGCCTTCTGGCAGTAAAGATGAGATTGTTAGTGTTAGTTCAGGGTGTTGACGAGAGAGAGAGTGAAAGTGGAGAAATAAGTGAGAGAACCATGAAAAAAAGCAGAATGGGAGCTCAACTGGAAGAGAGAAAAGAAGTGATCGAAGAAGAGCTTCAAACTGCGAGCCGACATGAACCGCGATAGGCCGCGAATCTAGCATGATGAGGGGTGGAGAGTAACGGAGCTCTTTGTGTCAGAATGAACCACCGAACCGCGAATCTTTTTTCAGGAACTGGCTCTTGGGAGTTCTGCTATGCGAGTCGGTTCGTTCGATCGGTTCATGAATCATTCGCCCATCTGTAGTTTATACACGTAAACAGTGTGTTCCAACTATTTCAGAAGAGAGGATTTTCGCAACCCAAATTTGCATTCGCAGGGACAACACAGTCAGTTAAGTGTCACATCTGCTATTTATAATCTTGTACACAGAAGGGTCGTGCGAAGTTTGATAGCCCCTAACGAGAAAGGTACAGGTTTGTTTTTATTGGAGCAACAACTTCGAAAAATAGAAGCAAACTATGTTTACATATTCAGTGTTGTCGTATTGAACTGGCTGGAACCTCTTGTTTAAGTGTGTGTGTATAGTTGAGTAAGTTATGCTAATGATAAAATTGATTAATTGCTTCAAAATAGTTGTTTTCATATTTAGGTCTATATCAATGATTACTAATACAGTGTGTACATATTGGTTTATTAAACTGGCTGGAGCCTGGGGCCAAATTTATAAAATTTGCTGTCGAGGAATGTATGATGTGTATGTACTAAGCAGTGCTGTACCTTGCTGACTATTGTATAAGTTTATTGTTCAAATATATGTGGTATGCCAACTCAACAGTGTTTACATTGTAATTTATATTGCATTTTCATACTTTTGAATGTTATTGTTTACATTTGGGAAACTATGCATTTGAATATTTATTTGTACATTATTTAAGTTAAATCTCCACCAACTACCAAATATATTCTAAGAATTTTTAAATAAACACCTGAATGAGAACTGTAATAGTTTCCTTTCTAGGTAGTCGCTTAACCTTTACACTCCCAAAGGTCTGCATATCATTATTGTTTTATTGTGCAATCATTTTAATTTCTCTGCATATTTGTTTACAAGTCATTTTCATTTGAATGAGTGGAGAGATGCCGAGAACAACTTTTGGTGGTGAGAATATTTCTTCTACAGCCAGTGTATCAAAGTTAATTCTGTGTACCATGTACTGACACCACACACCAGACACCACTTTAATTGCAGTGGTGGAGATGTTATCAGGTTGTCTACAGTTGGTAGGTAAATCAGTGTATATATTGCAGAGTGTGAGCCATCTGTTAAATGAGGGTTATCGTCGAAACCAATCAAAAGTAGTAGTAACAATTCCCCCGCCTCATCATTCTACTCACAATTGTGTACACAACTGTGTACAAAACTCTCAAACAATAATATTTCACTCCTGAGAGTCATCATTACATTTCAGTGGTAGGTCTATTTGTTATAAATTTTAACAAATAAATAAACGATTAGTTTTCTATTTCACTTCCCCTTATTCACTCCCTGAAGTACCCAATATTTTTAATTTGGGCATATAACCTATGGTATTAACATAAATGAGGTGTTCTTGAATGAATTTTTTTGCCACATTCTGCAATGCAGGTAAAGGAGTGATAGTGATATGCACCATTTATTTTGACCTTTTAGCCTACCTACACGGTTTTGTTTGCGGTGATCGCAGTATTGGAGAAAGTAATTGCAAATTGCATTCCAATAACAATTGTACTTAAATTTGAAAGAAAGTATGTTAAAATCATGGTAAAACCAAGGTAAGGTATTTTCAGTTCAGCTACTTTTGAATTCTGCGACATATTTTCCAGTCTTCTCGCCATAAAGCATATGAAAATCTGTGGTAAAATTTATTGTAAAATGCATGTATACAGGTTGGTTATTAGAAGTGATGTGTTCGTGATGGAAATAAGCTTTGTTATTGAAAGTGAATTCAAAATTAAATGTTCTTAATGCATGCAAAACTTAGGTGGAATAAATTGGATTAATAGCTTGAGTAGATATGTTAGTATGTACTATAAAATATTTTGAACCATTGCATCTTCATCCCAGCACCAGCTCCACTGCACAAATTGCATTAGTAAATGTTTTTAAAAGGGAAGGGGTGGTGGTCATCTCGTCTATAATTTCTCAAATGTCGCTTAAGTGGCATGATACCAGGGGCACTGCTACTTTTCCATATTTTGTATAGGAGTACTATTGTGTTGTTGTAAGCTGTAAGAATTTTGCAGTCAATGTTACTGCTTCCTCCATCGATTATCTACACTAGCCAAGAAAATGGATGTCTTAAGTAGGAATTTGTGTTCCAATGCATGTATGTACTATATGAACACACCATGTGTGGTGTTTGAATTAGTCTAGTAAAATACTGACTTATTTGATATCTTACCATGGAACGAAACTTATTAAAATTCTAAATTACCCAATCGCAACCACTTCTGGACACTTGAATTAATAGCATCTGAATTGAACGCTACTACATATTAAAATACTTTTGTACTAAATGGTAACTTTGAACACAGTCTCACTATGTGTGCTATGTTTGGGTGTTGCGTTTATTTTTACATAAATACATAGAAATAAAGCATTTTAAAATGTAAAAAGTGTGAGGTGAGCAGTTTACCATAATTTATGAAAACTTGCTAAATGGTGAAGTGGCCACTTAGCGTATATCAAACCAGCGTTTAAATGAGACTTTGCCTTCAATACAATTACAAATTTGACAATATGTCCAATTCAATAAAAAAGAGTCCAATCCCGAGTTGCTCTGTACCACAAAGATCCTTTTTATGTTTTGTTAATGAATAGGTACTAAATATTGCCAAACTACAGAATACTCCTTTGTTTATATTTTTTGGTCACAGCCACCAAGATCTCATAACTGGTTCAATCGGATTATGAGGAAGTGACTGAGGTTTCAAATTTTTATTACTTATGGTTGAAGAATAGCTGCCAGTGGGTTAACCATAGCAGCCTGTGTTTCACTTGAGGCAGTGTAGTTGTGGCATAACTGCACGAAGAAACTGATTTATATGTGTAAAGGTGGACTCTCAGCCATCCATCGCACCTGTCAGGCAGTCACATGATCTTATATATATATATATATATATATATATATATATATATATATATATATATATATATATATATATATATATATATTTATTTATTTATTTATTTATATTTATTTATATATATATTGCATCCTAAAAATCTGGTATAAGTTACATCTAATTTCATAGTGCACATAGCATTTAGTGTCTTCAGCAAGGATGTATTATTCTTGTTGACAAACACATAATAATAACATACAGATTGATTTAAGAGTGCTGCAAGAAGGTGCCAGACTATTGCATCATTATTTTAGGATTGCAAATATAAATATAGTAAACACACCCATTATATGTTTATTTATTATCATATTTTATCAACAGATCTTGAAAATTCAAAGTTTTCGTTGAATTTTGATTGTATAAATTTTGGTTGCGTCGACTAAATATTACAAAAGAATTATTTCAAATAAATATTAGGGCAATAGATTATAGTACCTATGTTTTACGTGCTTATATTGGCTGAGGCTATGTTAATTTTAATTCACAATTACTGAAACGACTTAAAGCTTGTCTACAACGAACCTGACACAAAGTGGTAAACGCTAAACGTCTCCATAAAAAAAACTGGCATGTGTTAACAGGAATAAAAATAAGAAGTATGTAAGTGTATACATACAAATATATTTGTATGAGTTTGTAATTTAAGAAAACCCTTTGTAAAAATAAGATCCCGCAAACTTAATAGTTACGCTCAATTATTTGTAAATGTGTTTCGCATTATTTGTACTTTAATTTCGTATATCAAAATCAGAATTAAAAAATTACGGTAATAGTTGTGCCATCTGTTCCCCATTGTCTTAGCCATTTGTTTTCACTTGTTTGTGATGCCATTATGAATTCTTATTGGCTGGTGTTAAACATTAAACGCAAAGACTCGAATGTTGGCTAATTTTTAATGCAGTGTGTTTGAAGTTTAGCATTGTGGCAATGTTTTACGTCGATTGTAGACAGTGTCTTTACTCTCAATAGAATCATGAGTTAAGTTTTTTTAGAATACTATTTGTAAATTAAACGGTGCCTATAGAAATATTGAAATATTTAGTTAGCCCCGATGGCAACATATATCATTTTTACAGTTTGAAATAACAGCGGAAAGTATCGTGAGTAGGCCATAATGGTACGGTGGTGTTATATCGAGCGAGAAAGCAGCTGAAAAACTGTCGGCTGAGTGAGGCTTGTCTCTTTCTCTCTCTTTCTTCGTCTCTTTCAAACTCGGGAAGTTTCACTTTGATAGTAAGCAAAGAAATTATACATCTTTTCAATTGTACCATATTTCATACTTATTACAGCAAAGTAGTGATTTTTTAATTTGCAATTTACAACTGAAAAGAGATTTTAATATTTGAATACTTAATTTAATATATTTAGATATGATGGTGGGGCAGTTACAAAGTGAAGTTGGCAGACATGGCGTGTTGCTTTTTGCCAAACGAAACTTAAATTATTCTTTCTCCGAAAAATACTCCAAATTACCACATCACATTTATAGACGTGTTTTTTTAACCTACCTAGGCAAGTTACGATGTTGTGATAAATATGTGTTTCTGTGGCAGTAATAAATATACTGTGGAGTGTATTTCATTAATCATTACGTCTGTGAAATGGCGTGCCTTTGTGCATTGTGGTCGATACGTTGGCACTGTGTGTGCGCGATTTCAAATATTTGATTAGCACTATTTGTACATTTTAACTGAACTGTTTTTATGACGAAGTTAATTATTTACATCCACATCTGTTTATTTATCACAAGGTTGTACCTTTGCCATAAGGGGTTTTGAAACACAGTCGTGTAATGTAATTTGTCAGAATCCCAAAAGAAAAATACTAAGTTCAGCCCAATAAATTTCAATAAACTTAATAGACAGTAAGTAGCAATACGTAGAAATAAGAGCAGAATAAACGTTATTGTAGGCTTATTTGTGTGCATGTTCACTGCTATCTTTTAAAGTTTGTAGGACAAAAATGAGAAACATGAGTTGCATGCTTGAATTCAGTGTGCTTTTTTCGCTTGACTGGTTGTTCCTTCGTTTTAATGTTTATTCCAACTATGGCCGTCCTTTTAAAGAAATGACCCAACACATATCAATAACAAAAGGATAATTAGTACAGCCCTTTACCTCGCAGTTGTAACATTGTTAAACACAGTTGCAGCGAAATACTAATGTGCATTACATGTATTGAGCTATGTTGTGGAAAACAAATATGTTAATGTAAAATATCCTTACGAACTGTCGTCAATTCAGGCATTTTTAAAACGTCATAAAGCTGACCTAAATAATGTTAGAGGCTTAAACTGTGAATATTCGTATGGAATGGTTTTTGAAATATGACAAAATTATTTGAAAAGCTGTAAACGGTAAATAACATATTTGACAGGTATAAAAGTAGAAGTCACATTTCAATGTTTATTTTTAGGTGTAGTGAAAGTATACGAACATATGTACACCCAATGGAATGTAAACATTGATTTTGACAGATGCTACGTGGCAGTCACATGGCAATGTTTGTTTACATTTGGTGAAAGGATACGAAATGGGCCTGCAGGTAGATATTTAGCAGGGCTCCGAGAATGTTGCTTCCTATGGGGAATAAACTGTAGTCATGCCGTGATAATTAGCTTGTTTATAGGCATTAGTACAAAAAATTTTGCAGAAGAAATAAAAATTATGTGAATTTATGTGTTGGCACACAGGCAGATATTTTTACTTACACCATTTGCATTAAAATATATTATAGCTTTTTTTTTTTTGTATTTAATACAGTTATAAGTACAAAATAGAACATATACATTAATTGAAGTAGAGAACGTGTAGATAAACAGAATCCATGAAGTATTACTTAAAGGACATCAGTACCATGCTTGAACAAATTATCATTAGCTCGTTTCCGTTAGGAACAGAAAATGTTTTTCATACCACAGACAACCATACAGGCTTAATGCTTTAAGCTATGAGACAGTGGTTTTGGTGATAAATGTATGAGCCTAAATGCAATGCATATTGCAGTACAGTAGGTACTTAGACTGCAGTACAGATAGTGTGAACTGTTGCCAGACTCTCTACCCCATTACGATGTTTATAAGATCGCTTGGTTGTAATTCAGTATGCATAAATAAAACATTTTAAGAAATTAAAAATCCATTATTATCAAAAATTTAAGGATTTAAATGACTAATCAAATTTGTATGCATCTCTTATAAACATGTGTCATTCACACAAGCATGCACCCCACACACACACATGCATGCAAATTGTCGCCTTCCTGCATGGCACAAAAATCCATCACGCTGATTCCAGGAAGTTATCCTGCTAAAAATGTGTTTTTTTTTTTTCAAATTCATTCCTGTATATCCTTGTTCTAACCCTTAAATACCCGCTACGAGAGCAACAGTGAAGGAAGGGGCCAACAGCAGCATCGTGAGGCCTTCCAGATGCCTAGGAGGTGCTGGGAAGCACGCCATGTAGGTAACGAGGAAAGCATGTGAAGTACAGAAGATGTCTGCCATTGCTGCAGAGTCGTGAGCACGTGTCTAAAAGGGACAAAGGAGAGCACATGCTGTCACCCTACCCACCCCATGCACAGTAGCTAAAAGTATCGATCGGGCAGACCGACTCTACCCCTCAGCATGCTCTAGAGTGATAGCCATGGGAGAGGAAGACACTTCCCCTCATATGCCGCAAAGAACTTCACTACCACACATTCATGCTGCACACCATGTGGTCTTGTGTTTACAAACATGTTGGGCCACACCCAGTTTGGTGCTCCAGCATCGCTGTGTCTGCAATGCTTACGTTCGCTACCGCATGACACAAATGCAAAATATGAACTTGGCACACCATACTATCAGTGCAGCCACAAGACCCGACTAACCAGCCGCGCTGTGGACAAGAGCCGAACCAGCAAGGACAGTATAACATTGCAAATGCTACCACAGTTGGACCAAATGGTGGAGACGCAAGACAGTTTGAGGATACATCATTTAGAAGAGCAAACAGTGCTGAACTATCACAGACCGAATTGGTGCTGCAACCTACTGTGCACTGGTTATGCGCGACCATGCTCAAATGTCAACAATGTCAAGAAAAATATTACAGTGAATGAATGAGCGAAGCAGAGAGGTGTACAGTGATCGGATTCGAGTTTTTATCTCAACAGTGCCACGTGAATAGCAGTGTGCAGAAACCAAACGGATCAGTCGTGGACTACTTGATGGGAGAAACAATATTGTACGAAGAGGAAAGTTGAAAGGTCGAAGATCCTACTAAGCAGAGAGACAGGGAAAGTGGAATGGAATCACAGGCCATGGCACTTCAGCTGTGGTCAATGAAGCCCAACTGTTG
This sequence comes from Dryococelus australis, assembly GCA_029891345.1. Taxonomy (NCBI): domain Eukaryota; kingdom Metazoa; phylum Arthropoda; class Insecta; order Phasmatodea; family Phasmatidae; genus Dryococelus; species Dryococelus australis. The sequence continues at coordinate 104,414,629 of CM057002.1, read as the reverse complement.
CACTTCACTAGTGAGCACGTGGCCATTGCTCCATAAGCACCACCCACACAGTACATGCCCTAACCCAGTATGGCCACTCCTGTTATGTTCATACCCCCGGCACCATACTACCCGCAATTTCCATTCTTTCAAACACCTGTATTCCCACCTCTGTTACCACCAATACCTACGCCATATCCATTTGTATCACTTGCACCCATGTATATGCCAAGTGGTGCAGGAAAATTTTTTATTAGTGAGCCTGAACAGGAAAGCAGAAGGCAGGATGAAGCCATCGCACCTTAAATTCTGTAAAAACTGCCAAGACTGACCACAAATAAAACATCCACCAAGTTCTAGACACTGCCCACATTTACGGGCGCACGGAGTAAAGACCCAGTATCCTTAATGGAGGAATGCATGGAAAGGTTAACCCGCTATGGTGTTTGGGAGGAAGAGTGGGCAGATTGCATCGGAGAGCAACTCTATGGGGACGCTCGCACTTGGTGGCGATCCTTCAAACACTGCGGGGTGCAATGGTGAGAATTCCAGCAAGCCTTTCAGAACAGGTTTGGTGGTGTTGTGACAAAACTGTGCACCAAGACGTAACTCACAATGGAAGAGCAGGCAGCACATGAATCACTGACTGCCTTCATCACTTGGAAAGTGCAGGTTGTGGGCCAGTTTTACCCAGAACTGCTCGAACGAGAAACTCTAAAGATCGAGGCCGAGACTGCCAGGCCAGAATACCATGATGTACTTATTCCCCTTTTGAACTGGACCTTGAGAGATGTGATGCAAGTTGCAGCCATGCTGGAAAGGATGCCGGAACAACCACACCATGAGGCAGGTGCTGCACTATGGCAAGATGAGCAACCGTGAAACCGTGAAAAAGCCGCGAGTGGCGACATGCGACAGGACAGTGATAAACCATTTGTACAATACAGGTCAAAATTAAAAAAAAAAAAAACACCACAACCGAGCAGAGAGCAAGTGAAAAGTGACAGGTTCCAGCCATGGGAACGAAATTCTGGGAAAAGTGCAGGAACCACGAGTTCAAATATAAAGTGGAATAAAAGCCAACCACCTCATGGCTGTGCTGGTATTGCCCGGGAAGGCAACTCCACTGGCATACACAGTGCGCCAATAATCCCCACTTGAACAGGGAAGAGCAAGAAACAAGCCAGTAGCAGGGAAACGGAAACCAGGGGTGAGGGGGCTGGACACTCCGGCCACACCTCTCCCCCCACCACAATGTAAACAACTGGAGCTCATGCCACAACAACAACTACTAGTAAACGACTGTTTGTGTCATGTGTTGATCGATACATCGACTTCGCACAATTTCTTGCAACCCTGTTTTGAAAAAGATGCCAGTGTCGTGCCTACGAACCAAGTTATCAGGCTACCCACAAATCAACTTAGCAGTAAAGCAGTAGGAGAAGCGGTAGTGAGTGTATGTGTGAGGGATATAGAAACAACAACAACAACTGTCATTACCCCAGATATTCGTGAGGATAAAACATCGGGTATTTCCTGGTTAACTTAACAGAAAACTACTGTTGAGCCTGCCGCTCGAAGCATACATTTCAGTGCGAAAGAGCGACACACAGTTTATAACTTAGACCATCGCCCAGTAGATAGCACAGCCGCAATAGTTCTCAGTGAAATTGATAATGATATTCCGTCACAACACCAGGAAACTTCCCTACGCCTTCTAGATGAATGTAGGGAAGTTTTCGCTCGACATGACGCCCTGCGTCGCAATACCGTGGCCGAGCACGAAATACTGCTAGAGAAAGAGAGACCTATCCGAACTCCACTTCGAAGCTACTACCCACATCAAGCAAAAATAATCCGACAAGTGCAGTAGATGCTCAATGACGGTGTGATTGAGCCCACGGATAGAGCCTACAATTCAGCTATTACATTAGAGCTTAAAAAAGATGGTTCGTGGAGATTACGCGTAGACTTCTGGCCGCTCAACAAAATCACGCACAGCTCGATACCCCCATGCATTAATGTAAAAGTTACACTCATCTAGCCCAGAAAAGCCAAGGTGTTCACTTCTCTAGATCTGAAAGGTGGTTACTTGCAAGTACCCATCATTGTTGTGGACACTGAGAAGACAGCCTTCACTATGCCAGACGGAAATCGATATCAGTTCTGTGTGATGCCCTTCGGCCTGAAATGTGCGCCCATTACATTTCAAGCAATGGTGCTCCACGTTCTGGATGGCCTCATTGGAAAGTTTACCCTGACATATCTGGATGATGTTATTGTGAGGTCTAACAGCTGGGAAGAGCATGTGGAGCATTTTTCATTTGTTTTGTAGTGTTAGCATTGAACGAACTCACCTGTTGGCAAGAGAAGTGTCATGTGGGAAAAGTTTTGCTTGATTCCTCAGGGTATGTTGTGAGTGAGAAAGGGGACAAGCTGAATCCGGAACAAGTCAAGCTAATAACAGACTATCCGCCCCCACGCACTAGAAAACAGCTACGGAAATTTTTCGGACTAGCAAACTGGTTGACAGAACACGTGGAGGGATTTGCAATAATAACAGCACCGCTGACCGACCTGTTGTCACAGCAGCGCCATTTCCAGGGGACAAGTAAAGCCAAACAAGTATTCCGAGAAATCAAAGAGAAAGTTCAGACATGCCCGACACTCGCAAGATACGACGCCAGTAAACATTTGTTTTTATAGATTAATGCTAGTCAGGAGGGGATAGGAGCTGTGTTGTACCAGTACAATGATAAGGAAAGCAGATAGATAATCGATTTCGCTAGTGCTAAGCTCGGCATTACTGAACGCTGTTATGATGTGAATGATCGTAAATGGCTAGTGGTCGTGTGGGCTGTTGAGAAATATCATGGGTATTTAGAATACCAGAGGTTCTCGCTTCGATGGACAAGATATGTCTAGTATGGCTCCATTATATGATTTGTATGATACGTATGATTTTGTTGTACAGCATGTACCGGGAAAGGATAACCAGCTGGCTGATACGCTTTCCAGAGCATCCAGTGCATGTGTTGTTGTATGGGATAAAACGTAATGGGATGACCTCCTTCCGCTGGTAACACAAGGAACTATACAAAAACTCAGTGAACAACAGACGAATACCGAGGATAGCAATGTTTTGACCAACGAACTTTACTGTACAGTAGTACAGGCACAGAAAGAATGTCAGTGTTGCGAGGAGAGAGGAAAATGTTCGTGCAACGAAATGTAAACAACTAGCAGGTTATGGATGGCCAGATTAAAAAGTGTTCACCAACAGACTTTTAAAAATGGAGGTTGTATGTCCCCACGGGTGCGAGGGGGTGAGTGTTGGCCTATTCACATAGTGGCAAAGTGGTAGTACATCCCAGTTGTGAACAGACAGTAAGAAACTTGCTCGAGTATTTTTTTTAGCCCCGAGTGACACGTGACATGAGCCATTTCATTAAGCACTGCATTCTGTGCAACCTCTTCAAGGCTAGGCGGTCAGATGGGCGGCAAAAACAACAGCTCAGGACCCCCAAATACCATACGAAACAGTTTGATTGGGCCTTATGGGTCCTTATCCTAGGACAACAAAAGGAAAATGCTTCATAGTGTTGGTCACAGATAGTTTCTCGCGGTGGGTGGAGGGAGATCTACCCTGTCAGCTGCGCAAGAACAGCAAATATCACACAAGTCCTAAGTAGTGACTTCTTCCCCAAATTAGGGTACCCAAAAAACTTGTTTACCAACAATGGGTCGCAATTTACAGGGTGCAAGTGAGCAGATATGTGTGCAAAGTGGGGAGTGACACATTTAAAGACGGCGAATTACCACCCATGGGCAAATCCGACAGAAAGGCATAATCAGGATTTAAAAGTAGAGCTCCACCTACGAGTAGTTAAATGACACACCACATGGGCTGACCATCTGCTCGCTGCCCTATATACGCTACGCCACTGAGTGAATGCTGCTACAGGAAAAATGCCGGCAGATGTCCTGCTGGGACATAACCTACAACTGCCAGGTGAGGCACAGTGCCCACAAGTCGAGCGAAGCAGTGAGACCCCAGGCAGTGATATGCTACAAGGAAGACGTCAACAATGGATTCGAGACATCCAACAGCACCAACAACAGTATACGGTAAAATGGCTGCCAACAACCCCATGGCCGCCACTGCCCATAAGAGCAAGAGAGCAAGTCTATGTGCTGGCCCACCCACAATCCACTGCCCTCAAATACTTTTGTGTGGGGTTTGCTACAAAGTGGAGTGGGCCGTACAGAGTCCTGGAAGGCCATGTGCCAACTACCCACGCAAACTGGATGGGGAAGAGGAAAGTCCGGGTACATCGGGACGACATATTACTAGCACTGGATCATGTCGCCGAGGAGGTCGTGCCCGATGCCCCGACGACCCACTATGGGAACGCTCCTATCGAGCTCCCAGAAGACAGCAGCGAGGAAACAGGTAGTGAGGCACCTCACCTGGGAGGGTCTCTAGCAGATCCATCAGACAACGTGGAGATCGAAGACCCAACCCTAGCGAGCCTGGGCGGCTTCGCCGACGATGAGCAACCCAAGGCGGGTAGCGAGGTGGAAGCTATAGCAGCACCTCTAGCAAGTGGTCTACCATCTGGGGCAGAAAGCCTGGAATCGCCCGACGCAACCGGGCATTGTAGGGAGCTTCCGATGGCAGGCCAGGATGGGTTTGATTGTGCAGCTGCAGTGAGCACTCCCGTCACTCCATCAGTGTAACCACTGACGCCAGTAACTCAAGTAGAGCAACTGCAAAGGGACAGAAATGCCTAGAAATATATGTGGGCACATTTGTGTGTGTGTGTGGATGCATTCATGATGAATTCGCTCTAAATTTTTTTAACACAGCAGATTGCACCACCATACATATTCCGCATTTAAATATTTCATTGATATTGAAATTGACATTAACTACTTATTTCTGAGACTGTCTCCCTTTGTTGTATTCATTGATTTATTGCTGACTTAGCATGTAAGAAGTAAACTTCAAGTTCTTCTTAAAACGTTTTGCTATTTACCATATCTTGTGTTACAGACATAATCCAAATTCTACAGCAATTTGTTCGATGAAACGACCGACGTGTCAAACATTTTCAGCCGTCTTTCGCACTGAGGTACGAATATAAAAACCACATAAGAGAAGATTTTGTGGAATTCATTACTCCAAGGAAACAAGAAAAATTACTATCCCTACAAAGTGACTGATCAACACAAACATGAACAAGAAGAGGATGAACTTTTAGAACCGGTACTTACTGGTGTGAGGTTAGGTCAGGTTATTCTCAAGATGCTACAAGATTTGCACATAAATCCGAGATACTGTGTTGGAATAACAACTGATAGATGCAGTGTAGTGACTTCAGGACTCTGTGGTGCCATTACAGATATTCAGAAGGTAGCAGTTCATGCAACTCATTATCCCTGCTACAATCATGAACTGAAATTATCACTATCCAAGTCATCTACTGTTAATGTGTCAGACATACAACCGTAATAATGAGCCAAGTAATTTACTTTTTTACTTCATCTTCAAAACGAAATGCTGTTCTAGTATCAACACTTGGAGGTCAGCTAACTAAGCTGTGTGAGACTGTTGTGTCGAACGTCATGATGCAGTGTTGCAATTTAAATCTCAACTGCCCAAAATAGCAGAAGCATTGCAGATTGTTTCTGAATGGAAAGAACGACAGTTAGCTGCTAATGCTAGGACACTGTTGCTATCCGTCAGTGATCCAACTTTTATTGTGACAAAGCTATGCCTCAGTGACTTTTGATCGGTAACTCTTCCACTGAGCTGGTTTCCCCAGAAGAAAGAACTAGACAAGCAAACTGCCTTTGACGCCATCGAAGACACAATTAATGTTTTGAGCGAGAAAAGAAACGAACTTCAAGTTGGTGAGGTCTTTAGAGCCCTATTTTTTTTTAAGCCGAGGAAACTGCAAACGCATTAGGTGTGACGATCACTGTACATCGTACCACCAAGAGGCAAACATTGCGCTGCAACATTCCTGCAAATACTGCTGAAGAATACTTCAGAAAAAAACAATGATGTTTATAGATTGAATGTGTATTTATCTGGCAGTGGAGATGACAAAGCAGAAAAAAAAACATGATATTCTTCGCAAATAGGCACTGGAGCTAGTTCGCGGTAAATGAAAACGATCTGCAAAAGCACCTGAAAGCACGTTTTCATTGTGAACATCTAAATGGAAATGGCGGCAAGGGAAAAATGATCGTCTTCCACAGTTTTGTAGTGAAGCAGTTGAGGAGTGCGACATCGTGCTGTATGCTATCATTAGAAATTTTCTGTGTATATTGTTTTGCTGGCCTGCGAGTGTTGCTAGTCCCGAGCGTACTTTTTCCACTTTGCGAAGAATTAAAACTTGGCTCTGGTCACACTGTGGGCAGAAGCGTCTCAGTGGCCTTGCATTAATACACATACATGGGGATATTTCGATAGACAAGGTGCAACTGGTCAAAAATCCTTGTTTGTGGTGTGATAGTGAGTAAGTGGCTGCCTTTTGAAAGCCAAAAAATGATGCTATGGAAAAAAAATTATAAGATTTTTAAAGTTTGGTCTCAGGATATGTATAAGTAAAATGAAATAATAGATGTGTCTGTGGAGGAACATTAATTTTCTGCTGAAATACACTTATTTTTAGATATGTCCTAATATTGACTATGTATATGACAGCTATATTAATTTCATTTTAAATTTACTATTTAGTAAGAGAAAATCGTGGGTATTTTAAGCTTCACTGTCCAAATTTTTGCAGATGTGATAAATTGTTAATAATACGATAAAAAATGTATATCCAGCCACAGAATTGCTTCACGATAACTTTTATATGTTGTCAGCATAATATGAATACCAGACATAGCTCGTGTGACGATGTGAGATGTTCGAAGATAATATTTTAAAAGTCCTTGGAATGTGCTGTATTAGTATATAACTGTACAAAAGAAGATTTATAAATGTTTGTATATGTCTTATGATCATCCCTTTTATAAGTTTTTTTGTCGTTTACGTGTATACATTTAAGTGATAGTATTTGTGCTCAATATTTATATTGCAAATGATGATAATGTGCATAACATTTAAGCATTTCTCTATATAAGGTATTTGTAATGAGATTGGTCAACATTATTTATGAGATAAAATGTTAGCAAAGTAAGTTTAAATATAACTCATTTTTCTTCCATATATTTCGGTTTATAGTTTTTACTGTACAGTTAATTAGAATGCTGTGCAGTGAGAAATTTTAAGAATGCTCATTATAAAATCACAGCAAGTGTTTTCAGTTTCCATGTTTTGATTCCACTTTTCTTTGAATTGTATTGGGCTGTGATATGTTATTGGAACTGCAATTGAAGTTATTAACAACAACAGTTTAATGACTGCATGGAATGAGAAAAAATTGTTAGAAATGTTGGCAGATACACTTCATCTTAAAGCTTTCCTTATTTCAGAAACACCAGTAACCAGGCAAATGCAATTTATCTACGACTGAATGAAACATAATTTGAATTATTACCTCCAAAGTTCGGTGCAACACAAGACAGCCCCCCCCCCCCCCCCCCCCACCCCCAATGAGAAAGCAAATAAGGTAAACATTTTAATTTAATAATTAAAATGCCTAAATACTGTGTGGCCCCTGGGTGTAAATCAAATTATCAGGTGAAGTCAGAACAGAAGAAATATAATCATAATACATAAGTGTTAAGTTAAAGCGATGCTTTTATATTTCTCCATCAATGAAATGTCTTCTCTGAAAACAAATTATTAGCAGACATGAAATTAATACTTTAGGAAAGAATTATAATACAAATCGTACTTTCACAATACATATAGCAAAGTATTGTCCTGAATCAAACGTATCGGCTGCTAATGCCCTGCCCCCATAGCTCAGGGATATGGTGGCTGACTTGCAGTCGAAGGGTCCAAGTTATGCACCCCGGCCCCTTTGTGGTAGATTTTCAGTTCGCTTGTCGTGTGCATGTCGACTGGGAATTTGTCAGCAATTCGGTCTAACTTGAGCTCATCTACGTCATAACAACAAATGACACAACTATGGCAAAAGCCACAAGATGCTGTGCAGCAGATTTAAAAAAAAAGCTCAATGGTAACATGGTTTGATGTGCACAAGGGTGCGAGTTCGAATCTTGTCACAGTAAGAACATTTCAATCATTTAATAATGTATTTAGCATTAAAATACAAATTTTAATTCAACAATTGACTTCATTACGTCCATCCCTTGAAATTTTCTAGTTATGTAATTTGCACCATCGAAAAGGGGGGAGGGGAGCTGTCACATGCCTCTTAATTTCACAGGACTTTGATGCCCTCTGCGGCGAGCAGTTATCCCTTGTCGACCCGTGAGCACCACCTTTAGGTGCAGTTTGGCACCTCCCAGCCGCAGTCCGCCAGCTACACAAAGCCCTGCCGAATGTCGCAACCCGAAGTGCAGTTATGATAGCCAGTGCAACTCTCATAAATGCCACAAGGTGTAATTTATTTTATCGTATGAAATTAAAAAATAGTGGTATACTAGAATTAGCTGCGGGAAAAATTAGCCAGCTACAAATGAATGTAGTGTGATTCATGTTATGGTCATGTAACGATCATAGTTGCAAAGTGCAGATCATGTGGTCACGTGGATCAAAGCATTCCGGCATTATTTTATAATAATAAGCAATGCATCGTAATCAGCATTAAAATGAAACTCGGTGACTAGAAGTAAACCATTTGCAATGACACTTTATTAAATAGTTTACATTTGTGTTTTAATATTTACAGTATGATGCACAACCTTCGAACTGCACAATGTAAAATTACTTTAAGAATATATTATTAATTTAAATATTCAATAATATGCACTGCCAATGTATGTTTTCCTTCATCGGGAATTAAAAAGATGCAAATTGCATAAAATATGAAAAATGTACAAATTAGCAGCACATAGTTTTTATTCAATGTTTTAATGGTTAATACAATTTTCATGCATTGCTATATGTCTTTGTGTACATTATTTGTCTCACACCATTCATTCCACATTTTTATAAAGGGACATTTGTGTTCTGGCAAGTGTCGGTCATGAGGTGTCACCGATGCTACGCCGTCCCAATCAGTCTTGGAAGTACGGATGTAAGAGTAGGTCGCATCTCGTGCAGCTCGGAGGTGAAGCATCTTTCGTAATGGCCATTTTACTGCAATAGACTTTAATTATTCTAGAACATTTTGCTTCAGTTATCATGCACCTCCAAGTATTGCTGTCTCCAGAGCAGACTCACTGCCCTTTCTGTATAAATTTTCTAATAATTATTTTATCGAGCCCATAAACATTTTGTTCAACTTCAGCTTATATGAGCTCTTATACAGCATACTCAATTCATTTCTATTGTGTAATATCACATGCTACTTGTTGAATAATAACCAATATTATTTCAAATCTATGTATGTGTACCATCATTCTCACTGCTCTAAGCATTTCAGGGTGATGTCCCAGAAATCCGTATAATACCTGCAACATGTTCTACGATCACGTAATTGAGTAAGCATTATATGTAATCTGGATTCAAGTGTTTATGTTTGTGTTGAGTAAGGAGTGTTGGGAAGCACAATATTCTAGCTGGAGTGCATAAGTGACAGTATTTATTCAGTGACATGTTTCGAAGCCACAATATCCCAGCTCGAGTGCATAAGTACCAGTATTAATTCTGTCATCTACCATTGGTGATTCCTACAATCACATACAGGTGTCAGGGCACAAGGTCATTAAATGTGGGCTTTTCGACCATGGCCCACCTCAAGAGTCTCATGTTTACCCGAACAGATTCCCCTTGAGAGGTTGGGCTGGCATCCACCTGACATATCTACCTATTTGAGACCCTGTGATCATTCCAGTACATGTCATATTGGCGCTCTTCCATTTGGCTAAAATACAAGGCCACATGGGTGACCAGTCGGGGAACCGCCATTACTATCATTGGCGAACATCGAGTTCGAAGAGGCAAACATATTTGGGCTGTACTCGAGTAGCTTTAATGGTAATGTTGTTCCCTCCCTCCAATGTTTTCATGAATTCTCCCAGCTGGCCACGCCACACACTGCAAAGGGGGAAGAGAGCCCATGCTCACTCCCGACCACTTGCACCAGCCATGACAAATCCCGTAATAAACAACTGTCCATGTGTATGGAACAGGTGTGTGAATGGGTGGGCATAGCCCCATGTATATCTCTGCACAACAACATCATGCAACCACACAGCCATGGATGCGGGTAGTTTCACAGTGGAGTGGTGGTGCACAAACACATGAAGATTCTGTAGGAGGGTGCAAGACAGCGACCACCTTGCCAACATCTGAAGATACACTCCAGCCTTTACTTAAACAACGACAACACCAATGCTACACTGCCAGTCAGCTAACCAAATGTACGTAGAGCTCAAGAACCGACTGCATAATTAGGGAACAGTGCGAGGTCTGACGTCCTGCACACGTTGTCCGAACAGCTACCCAGTGAGTGCCCTCAAGATGGCAGAAAGGCTCGGTGCTCGAATAGGACAGTTCGTTTGCAGACAGTGTAGTGTTACCCAAGGATGGACTCGGAGTAGTAACCACTCAACACCTGCTGACTATACTGCCACAAGAAATCGTGTGATTTTCTGCACTGCGAGCAAACCACAGGAAACATAGCCACATATAGTGGCTGTAATCACCAATGGCATTTCCCATTTATGACACCCAAAAAGTGGGGGAAGTTCTAAAATCAACTGTTTCAGTGTCGGGAATGTGCAAAAAAAAACGATGCAAGTGACATAGCCACTCACCAACACACGTGAACAGAAGCAGAACGAAAGTGACAATCCCAAACATGCCAGAACATTCAATATACTTGCCACCACCAACACCCAATGTGCTATGCCTCATGGTACCACAAGCTCACGCGATATCTTCAGCATTCATACAAATACCTTCATCAATCACATATACTACTCCATTGGTGACACCAGCAAAATTACAAATGCTCCCAAACTTTTCTGGACAAGGCTTGGAAGATCTGCAGACAATAGTGTAAGAATGTGTGCAGAGGTTACTGAGGTACTTTGTTTCCACCGAGGAATGGCCAATTGTCATAGACACACAACTTACAGGCGATTCGTGCAGATGGTGGAAGTTTATTTCAGAGTGCCAAATTATGTGGGACCAATTTGTCGCAAAATTTTCCACTCACAACATGAGCACAAGGTAAAATTAGTAGTCAGGTTCTATCCACACGTTGCATCTCCTGAAGTGTTAGAAACAACCATACAGATTGTGCTACCAGAATTCAGAACTGCTTTGCGACTGGCCATACTCCACGGATTTGAAAACTTTTTGTGCACCGCCGTTGGCCTTTCATGTGAAATCACCGAGTTATGTCAATGTGGGATGCAGCCATGTGGTCCGGCCGACATCAGAACTGCCACGCCCACCAGCCGCAGACCCACGCGCCTAGCAGCCTACCAGCCACTGAGCATGCAAGTGGAGCCGCACAGACTATACCAGCTGATAATGCAGGATCTGCTCGACCTCCATGCAACAACAGATTGAGGAATGCACCATATGACAACATTACAGCTGACCGCCTGGCTTGTGTAGGCTCTGTCCTGCCGAGCAAATGCACTGGCACAGAGACAGTCCAACACACTGAGCAACAGAGAACACTGATTCTGGAAACAGAGGACAAGGGTAGGGATCACTGCTCCTATCCCAAAGAAACTGCAATAAACAATAACAAACCAGGATACCTAGGCCAAATTTTTCAGAATTATGATAGCTTATTACAGATGCCTGTGAATGTCAACACAATCTCAATAGTAGTGCTAATAGACACTGCAGCTTCCTACAATTTTATTAGTGAGAAATTAGTCAGCTCTAAACAGTGCGAACAGCAAAAACAAACAGTGCAACTCGCCATGCATGACATTTACAGTCACACTAATGGTACCGCTGTAGTCAATGTCAACATCCAAGATGAAACCATGCCTGTTCCTGTGCTCATCATGCGATACTTCAGAGAGGATATTATCCTTGGAGTACCATGACTCACTGACCAGCAAGCCATCATTGAAATAGCCAGTGACCGCATCCACTTCGGCAAGATGCGGAGAAAAACCATGTACCACCTCGAATACCAACAGTCCACCGTACCGGCATATGGTAATCTCCACGACTTTGACCATACATGGTCTGAAGAGTTTCAAAGTGCTGTGCAAGCCATTCTTCATGAAAGGAGGGATGTGTTTATGTGTAGAGACCCGCCACATTGCACCAGCCTTACGAAAAAGCCTATACAGACAAGTCATGAAGAGCAGCTGTACTCACCACCCAGAGACTACAAGTGATATCACCATGACATCATTGACACACCAGTTAGTGAAATATTAAGGGATGGTGTTATCGAGTCATCTAAGAGTAACTACAGTTCATCCATAACCTTTGCCCCTAAGAAAGAAGGAACATGGTATTGTGTAGACTTTTGCCCAGTTAATTCAATAAAAAAACTCCATCCTTTCAGTTATTAATATGTATAGTGCCCTCAGTTTGCTCGGGTCTGCAAAAATCGTACATTTTTTTACCTCTCTTCAGGCTACAAGGCTATAAAAAGGTGACGGTGATGCCCGGCGACCACCACCAAATGGCCTTCATTACAACCGATGGAAAGAGATGTCAGTTTTGTTCGATGCCCATTGGCCTAAAATGAGCACCGGCCACTTTCCTGGCTGGTTATGTTGGCAAGTTCGTCACAGCCTACGTAGATGACGTAGTTGTTTGGTCAAGTAGTTGTATAGAACACTTGGAACATGTTGTTTTGGGGTTAGAACGTTTTGTGACCACAGGGCTCACATGCACAAATCACAAGGGCCACATTCACAAAATGGAATTGAATTTCCTAGGGCATATCGTCAATGAAACAGGGAACCACCCCAGTGAGAAAGATTTGCATGTTATCGAAGAATGGGACCAACCACAAAACCGTAAACAAGTGCACAAGTTTTTTTTGGTCAGATTAATTGGTTACACCAATACATACATGGGTTTGCTATCATCATTGCACCCTTTTACAGCCCTCCTGTCAACACAGAAAACATTTCAGTTAACACAGGCATCAGCGCAAGCATTCGCCTAAAAAAAACATCAGTTCCACCTTTGGCAATCTTTCTCATGCCTGGACTCCATGAGGCACCTATATTTACAAACAGTTGCAATCCAGGAAGTGTTAGGAGCAGTGCTGTTCCAGCTGGGCGATGATGGAGAGGGGAACATTATCGACTATGGGGGCGCAAATTTCGGCCCTGTAGAACTGAAATATGTCATGAACGAACGATAATGTTTGGTTATTGTGTGAGCGCTGAAGCAGTATAGGAAAATTCTGGAATACTAGCGGTTCATGTTCAGAACAGACAATCGCATATTAGTGTGGCTCCATAAGGTACAGGAATCTGGTAGCATATTAACACATTGGTCCATGCTCATGCACGTGTATGACTTTGTAGTCGAACATATCCTGGGGTTCGCAAATGAGCTAGCTGATGCACTCTCATGTTCCCCAGTACCTGTATTATTGTGACGGCTATCCCTGAACATCGATCGAAAGCTAAACCAATGGAACCATATATGAAGTTGAGAAAAGGAGTTGGCTGTTTGGGACGGGGTTCGTTTGATGGACCACCATGCCTCACATCCACCGGGCAGGCCCCCTGCTCAAGTGTCAGCGCCGCGGTCCGCCACCACCCACGAAAGGATAGGCTGTCTTCCACTCCCATGCCTAGTGTCTTGACCACGTAATGCCAGCCAGCCATGTACCACCAGAGCATATTTCCAGGACTTCCGGATATCGATGGAGTAAAGATCATTGTGTAATGTTCTCGATGATTTTGTATAAAGAATAAATAGAGGTGTCTCGCCCAGGTTCGTGGAGACAGGGCAGGGTTTTCACATCGGCAGGATCTGCTGTTCCGTTAATTGCGCTTGCTGGCATTTTAGGTTAAGTATTATGTAAAATAACATATTTGTTGTAACCTTTATATAGAGGGAAAGGATATAAATTTTTGTAAAATGTAATTGTGGGGAAACTATTTCATACAGTATTATATTTTAGATACTACCTATTTATCATAATCTTGGGGGAAAAGCTATGTAAATGAGTTAATGTTTATATAAATGCAAAGGCAACGAAAAATTCACACCTTTTCACTAGAACAAACACAAAACATTGGGGGTTTCTCTGCTGCTTTCTATTTAAACACCTACATTAGGGAAGCACTGACATAAAGACCTCATTCTGTATGTGTTGGCAAATCCCTGCACATACAGGATAGAGAAAACTGCCCCACTCTGCTTCCTCAATGCAGAGAAGTCGAAAGGGAAAATAAAATCATGAATTTTGTAAAGTTGTGTAGTAACAAAAAAGCCCTTGGGTTTTCGCCAGTGGTCGTATTAGTGACTTATTAGCTGTGGTGCATCAACTCATTCACAAAATAACTTATACAGGTATCCGTATATCGTGGATCCAGCGCCTGTCGAGAGACGCCCTTCAGAAAACTCTATCCGATGCCGGGGTCTCATTCAAGCCGGACGACAGCATTGAGAATCTGTGACAGCAAATGAGGGATTTGGTAGGAAAATGTGACGTAGCTACTCAACAAGTGGGTGAGTCCAATATAGTTAGCATCTTTAAATCAATAGAGTATCTACCTCCTTACTTAGGGTTTAGTTTTGAAGTCGTGGGCAGCTTGAACTTAATGTCAATCGTAAATATTTTGGAGCAAATGGCTAAAATTGCTTCACTTAATATATGTGAGATCGTGCAGCTATAATGTTCAAAGTGCAGGAGCATTTGCAATATGTAGTGGGGCATGCGATAAATGAATATATGTCATTCAGTGAGTTTAGTCAAGAAATTTTGCTATACATGGGTTCACCAGTAGCTATAGCACACCAAGGTGTGAAAATATTGGAAAGATTTCAAAATCCCAATGAGTAAATGCAGCAGTTTGTCAGCAAGATCATTAGATGGGTGGAAGTGTTAGGTTTGCACTGTGCGGAAGCAGATGTAGTAGAAATAATGTTTTTCAATTTATTGCCAGAAAATAGTCAATATTTTACTTTTGCTTCAAAACCGAAAATATTAAATGAATTATTAGCTTTAATAATTCAAGTGGAACTAACGATGGCGATTTATAAGTAATGAGAGCCCAAAGTAGTAACACCAAAACTGCAATCCCAAATTGTTCTCGTACTAATCATCTGACGGCTAAATACTTCTATAAGGCGCAACAGGGCGAAGGAAATTCTGTGCAGGAAAAGGTAAAACAAAGGTGTCAAATTTGCTTTAAAAATAATCACCACACAGAAAAATGTTTCTATAAGAAAACGGATAGTGAAAGGGAAGAAAAACTGCTTGAAAACTCGAGCCAGTCAGACGTAAAAGTAAATTCAGAAAGTGTTGTAAAGTCTGAAGTTCGTAAAGCCGTAAAATAAATTATTTGTTTTAGATGCGGTAATCCTGGAAACGTTAAATTTAATTGTATGTTAAAGGGAAAACCTGCAGGAATAGGCAACCAGACTCTCGCAAATCTATGTAACAAAAATGGTCTACTTAATCTCCATCTTGTGATTTCAAATTTAATGATGCCAGGCTTGGTTGACTCAGGAGCTTCTGTGACACTTATAAGGCAAGAGACCTTGAACTAAATCATGTGTGATGTGCCAGTCGGAACCATATAGTTAAAACGGGGGCAGTAGGTGGTACTTTCCTTAGCAGATGGAGGATTGATAAAGTGAAACATAATAGCTGTAATGAAAGTGAAAATGGAACATTTTTCATGGAAAGTGTGTTCCATATTTTTGAACACCTGTCACATTATGTGATTTTAGGTATCGATTTGTTGGGTAATACGCAAGTGTTGACGTAACAAAGAAGGAATTGCGATTTAATTTTTCCGCCGAAACAGTAGTAGAGTCAATAAAATCTTATTTCCATAAATTCAGTATTCGTAGCATTCTGAAGAAGAAGCGAAAGTGTTACAAAAGCTTAAAATGGAATATAAAGATGTACTTACGTCAAAGTTAGGGCATTGTGAAGAGATTCCAGTAGAATTAAAATTGAAAGATAATGAGCCTGCAGTGTACGTGCCGTATCGTGTGTCAGCACCCAAAATTAAAGTATTTAAAAATCTGATCACAGATTTACAGGAGAAGGTAATCGTGGAAAATTCCACAAGTCTGTAAGTAAGTCCATCATTTTTGCTTCCCAAGAAAACCCCATGATAGTATAGAGTTATCTGTGTTTATAGGAAAAAAAAAAAATTGTATGTCAATTTGTACCCAGTGCCCGTCATGGAAATGGTATTCCAACATTTGCAGAAGGCCAAGTATTTCACAATATGGGATTTACATTCGGTATTTTTACAGTGTGAGCTATATTCCAATATCAGGGCACCGTTAGCATTTTGTACACCGTGGGGTTCGTACCAGTGGACACGTTTACTGATGGGAGTAAATTTGGAACCCCAATGTATGTCACGAGTGTTAACTCACATATTAAGAAAATATCTATACAAGTTTGTATTCACGTACTTATATGATGTGTGTAATTATACTAATACATTAGAGGAACATATTCAACAGTTGCAGCTAGTATTAGACGCAATGAGAAAATCCAGGCTAAGAGTAAATCCAGAACAAAAATAAGTTGGGCACAACAACATGTACATTATTTGGGAATTTTAATTCCAGAGGGGAGTTTGCGAATGGATCCAGAAAAGGTAAAATCAGTCGTAAATTTCCCACAGCCTAAAAAAGTAAAGGGAGTGAAAATATTTTTAGGTATGGTAGCATATTTTTGTATGTTCATTCCAAATTGTTCCAATATTGCAGAGCCATTAAATAAATTGAAAAGAAAAAATGTTCCATTTGAATGAAACGAAGAGCAGGAAATTACTTTTCGAACATTGAATTACATGTTAGCTAATCCTCCCGCTCTGCATTTACCGAATCTTTCTGAAGAATTTTTTTTCATTGTGATGCTAGTTCTGAAGCAATGGGAACATGCTGAAATCAAAACAAAGACAGTAATTTTTTACTGATAGCATACGCTAGTAAATTATTGATGCAGGCAGAGCATAAGTTCGCAATTTATGAAAAAGAATGTTTAAGTTGTATTTGGGCTATGGAAAAGTGAGCAGATTATTAGGATCACACACCGTTGACTTTGTACATGGACAACCAATCGCCCAGCTGGTTATTAAAATCGCAGATGCCAGCAGACAGGTTTGCACATTCGTTGGTAAGATTGGCCTGTTTCAAATTCAATGTGCAACACATTCGAGAGGTCGGTAATTCGGTAGCGGACCCACTGTCTCGCATGTATTGCGCCTAAGAGTTTGAGCAAGGCGACGAGAAGGTGCAAAATGGGGCATCTTAAGAGAGTGTAGCGAGTGTCGATAGTCAACTGTCAAGGTCAGCAGTAGGAAACACAGACGTATCAGAATTTAATACGTTACAAAAATTTCCAAGCATATTTACTGGCATTAAAGTACATGAACATGTTTATCAGGAATGTAAGCAGATTTTGTCTGATATTGCGAATGGAACTTCACCTTATGTTGTTCATGGAGGTGTTCTAGGAGAGTGGGCGAGATGAGGAAAATTCAGAGTTTTGGTACCTGAAAATTTGAGGGCAATGGTGTTGAAATATTATCACGAATCTTACTATGGAGGACATGCAGGGTGTAATAAGATGATCTGTCATGCATTAGAAATTTTCACATGGCCAGGTGTATGCACCAACCTTGAAAACTGGGTAAAAGATTGTGAGGCGTATTAACACACTAAACAGAAAAATTAGAAACAAGAATGCCAGTATGCGGGTACGGTAGCCACATATCCTTGGGAATGTGTGTATTTAGACGTAATGGATCTGTTGCCCTGGAGTACCTCGGGTTTTGTCTATGTCCTAGTAGTCACTGATAGTTTCAGAAAATTTTGTTTATTTTTCTGTTACACACAATAAAATCAGTTGAGATCTGTAAAGTAGTAATGCAAAGACTATATAGTGTTTTTGGTACATCTGTATATGTAGTAACAGACAACGTTATGTATTTTGTTTGCAAGAATACATAGATCTGGATTTTATATAGTTCAGACTGCTCTGTATCATCCTCAGGCATATTTAGTAGAATGGGTGAATCATAACATTAAGATTGCCTTATGCAGTCAGACATGCAGAGGCATTGGAATGATGTATTATAATTACTGATTTTGTGTTTCAATAATATAATTCATAGTGCATTCAAGTATGCACCAACTGAAGTGTTTTTGGGGCAGCGATTGATGCACTATTAATAGATGTGTGGTCACTCCACAGTATTTTTTTTTTGGAAAATATGAATGGTAAAAAACGGTAAGAAAAATGGGTGGACGTGACACGTAACTTAATTGGGTATCACCAGAAAATGGAACAAAAAAAGTAACATAACTTAGAAAGATGTAACCTTAAAACTGGGTGATTTAATTTTAGTCGAGGCTCACCACCTCAGTTCTAAGATTGATTATTTTAGTGCTAAGTAGGTTGTGAAATGGCATGGACCGTTTCAGATCGTGAGGTTTCTTTCGCCTGTGAATGTATTGACTGAAGATCAACATTCTCCGAACAAATACAAAAAGGTTCATATCTCTCACTGTAAACAATATCACGTACCCACAACATAAAAGGGCTGTCGACAGCCGAATTCCACACTGTCTTCATTGAAGGATGTATAACGGTTTTATTAAGCATCCTAGGATTTTAAGGTTATTGTATTATTAAACAGAATGTTAGTTATCCTGTGTGTTTTTGGAAAGTTAAGAGAGAGTATTAAAGTTTTGTAAGCAAGTATACCCTACTCAAAAATTTAATGAGAACCTAAGTAAAAATGTACGAATATGTAAAGAAATAAATGCTAAAAGGGGTATTACATGAAGCTGAGAAAATCTGTTGACCGTTTGGGAAGGCTTACCTTCGCTGCGACGGGGTTCGTTTGACGGACCACCATGCCTAATGTCCACCAAGCATGCCCACTACTCTGAAAGTGTCAGCGCCGTTGCCCACCGCTGCCTGCAAAAGCTTGGGCTGGCTTCCCCTCCCTTGCCCAGTGCATTTAGCACATGATGCCATCCACATACCACCAGAGTGCATTTTTGACGCTTCTGAATATCGGTGGATTGAATATCATTTTGTAATGTTCTCTATGATTTTGAATAAAGAATAAATATATGTGTCTCACCCAGGTTCGAGGAGACTGGGCAGGGTTTTCACATAGGCATGAACTGCTTTTCCATAAACATTTTTTAAAAAGGGGACTCGCTAGTTTCCATTTTAAATTAAGTATTATGTAAGATCTTCACAGGGGCTACAGCCCTCCCATTTGCGTGTTTGCCCCATGCAAGTGGAAAATGTTTACAATGGTGATTGTCGCGTCTGGTATGGTGGCCAGGTGAGTACGCACTCAGCTCCTTGCCTTGTGGTCCTCGTCATGGATGACCAGGAAATATGTGGAACAGTGGAGGAAGGGGAAAATGTTACAGTTAGAGTTCCTCGAACACAATGCCTATCGAGGGCAGCCTCCTCGCACTCCACGTTCGCCAATGACGGAATCTGGCGGTGCCATGCTTGGACACCCACATGGCTGTGCGGTTTAGCCGCATGGAAGGGCATCAATTGACGGACAGGAAAATGGTGTCCACAAAGATAGTCCTATTTAGCCATATGGAGGGGCACCAATTGACTGATAGGAAATTGGCGCCCACAAAGAAAGTCCGATTTAGTCACATGGAGGGGTGCCAATTGAGGGTTAGGAAATTGGTGTCTGCAAAGCACATCCTTTTTAGCCACACAGTGGGGTGCCAGTTGATGCCTAGTGAGGTATCGGCGATGTTAAACCTAAGTGCGGATATGCCGATATGCTGTTAGCGGAGTGGTCACAGGGTCTCGAATGTGAGTTATTATATCTGGAAGGGCCCCATCTAACCATACGAGAGGGAATCTGCTTTGGTACCACAAGACTCTTGAGGTGGGCTGTGGTTGAAAAGGCCAGGTTAAAAGGTCCTATGTCCCCTGGCCTCTAAATGTGGAGATGTTAAAATTTGCTTCATTCTGTTATTAATTTACAAAAATACGCTCGAGCTAGACTATTATGGCTTTCCATCATGCCTTTCATATACTCCAATAAACATTCAACATAATCAACTATTAAAATTCCAAGACTTATGAGACTGCACACACGTGCAGGTATCTGAAGAAATAAATTAATGCAAGAAATACTTTGAATACTTCTTATTTATCAATATTGACAGTTATATGATACACAATTTAAAATAGATGGGCATGTGGTTTGAAGCACTGACCTGGCTGAAGCTGCGAAATTGCATAGACACCATGAAAAAAAAATTAAATTTGTTGTTGCCCTTACACCCATCAAAACAAGACTAAAGAGGTAGCATTGTTTCAGTGATGCCATGGTACAGATGCCACACCATTACAGAAAATCCCTAATTATGTGAATGATATGTAACACAAGTCTGTATGAAACATACTTTAAATTGCACTGTCTACACTACCCTTGAAAATACCACACTTTAAATATATAAATTTTATAAGAAATTTAGTTTTTTTTTTATGTCTCTCTGTTTCTTGGTTAAGGAAAAGATACATAACACACTGATAAAAAGAAAAGGAAACATATTGTATTAATTTGTGCAAATACTAATAGATATTTAATTTCTGAAAAATACTTATGCCCAGTTTCACCAACATCTCCCCGATTTAAGCTCAAATGATCCTAGTTCTAAACCAGGATCCAGTTTGATCTTGGTTCTAATATGAAAGTGTTGCACCAACGAAATTTCATGATTCCGGATCTCCGATTCGTCGATCTTGGTAGCCGGTTTTACATCACTGGGATGGATCGGTCCCTTGTGTTAGATTGTGGAGAGAGAGAGAGAAGCTAATGCCCTCACCCTCCACTTCCCAATCAAAAATATTTAATGCTGCAGAGCAAACATTATTTATAGGATTCCCAAGGTAGCGCCTGGGAGCTGGTTCCAAAGCTGAGTTTTTCTTGCCTTTCCCCTGCCTTTGCGGGGCAAAGGTAGGTGGTGAAGTTAAAATTGAAATGAAATTAATCGGCACTGACAGTTAAGTAAAATTAAACGGAATTTAAAGTCAAAATAATTTACACTAAATGGTTTAGAAGCTATTTTCCATGACTGAAGTGGCATGGGTAATTAATTAATTAGTATATTTGTTGTTGTGAAGTTAAGTTGCGCAGATATTAATTTTTTGTGTATTTGTAGTAGTAAGATTATTATATAAATGAAGTTAATAATTGAATAAAATAGTGAATGGCTGCGCTGGTTGGTGCCTCGGCGGCGCCAATTCCCGCGGGACAACACAAAGTTCCGTTCTTCAGAACAAAACTAATTTAAGATGAGATAAGTGAAACAGAGATGGTACATACTGATAAAAATAATTACATTGCACACTTCAGATTATATAATAAAAAATTTAAAATAAAAATAAAAATAAGTTATGAAAGGGACATGCACATTCATAATTGCAGTGCAGTTCTGTCCTTTCCTAATCAAAAAATATTAGATTTCACAAGGCGTATGTGTCCTTGTTTGTAGGGATCTCGTTCCGCATTCATGTGTGCTTTCATTGTTCATTTATACAAGTACATTGCAATTTAGGTTTAAGTGAAAAAATTACTTTAAAAGAATATTGATATTCGGATACATGTTTACAAAGTCTGTGGAGAACAGTGCCCGTGGTTGTGCTGGTTACCCGTGGCCTCTGCTACTTGTCTCTGTTGGCAAGTCTTTGGTTTATTATGATACCTATGACACCAAAAACAAAAACAAATTAGGAAAGAATAAACAAGTATGAAAAATGCACAAACCCTTCTCAAAAATGCTTAAAAAATATACTTCAGTGCTCCCTAGTGTTTGTGAGTATTAGTACATTTAGAAAACAAACAATTACATTTTAAAAATGAAACACTTTTCCATGTATCTCGTGTACACAATTTGTGTACGCATCACTTATATATTTACATATAAGGACTTTATTATATACTTGGGCAGCAACATGATAGAACACAACATAATACTTGAAAAATAATACAACACAACTGCCAGCAAGCATAATATTTACTCTTAATATCTACGTGAAAATATTCCGTGCACAGTTCATGTGCATGGCACTCACATTTGCAAACATATTACACTCGGCAACATAATATTATAAGAACACACAAAATATTTCTCTTCACGAAATGTAAATAAAAAATATGGCACATGGTCGCTGCAGTGCGCATATGGCGAACACACTATATCACTTTGAAAACACAATATTAAAAAGGCCATTTCAAAAACAATAATAAACACATCGCCCTGATTTCACTGCACTGGTGCATTTACACTGGCACACAGAATGCAGGTTGACACACTGACTTTGTTTGTGGTTGTAAATACCTGTGGCGGAGATGCTAGCGACTGGGAAAAACGGGTTGACTCTGACGGTTCACGACAGTACTGTTTATTCTACTCTCACACATGGGTAAAAAAAATGTTAATTACATCATACACAAATTAAATCATCCGCCATTACGAAACTACAGTGTTCTCAGGTCTCAAGTCACCATTCCAGCAGACTTGCTCAAGTCGATGTTATCTCCCGCCTTAAGTGTATCTTTACAAACTATGAAACATGACTTTTTCAAGCTGTGACTATGCAATACTATTGCTCCTTTTCCAGGTTACAATCGAATGCATGTCTTAAGAAAATATTTATGCAGACAATTGTGTCGACAGTTGCTTGAGATGAGCTTGAGCAATGTCTATGGCATACTGGGATACCTAATACGACCAACTTGACCAAGAATTGTCTTAAGATGAGACTATGAATTGCACCCTAAATATGAGACTTGTTGCTATTGGTTCATAATATATGACGTCATGAATGTAGGCATAGTTTTCACTATAGAAGTTCTGACTACTTGTTTGGTATTGTTATCTGTGTGTTTACATTCTCTATCAAGACTTCACAATTTCTAATTATTTAATTTTATGGAGACAAAATATGAATAAAGCTGCAATTAGGGATCTTCCGATACTACTGATATAGTACTGGTATTGATACCTTCCTTGCTGTACCAGGTATTTTGAGTTCGATACTTTTAATTCAACACTTCCCAGTATCATATCTGTAAATGATTCGATGTGGATGCTTTTTTTCGGAATTACTTCTCGCAGTTAACTTTGAATCTTTTCAATCAAAGTACTCCAGAAATGAAAAGATGTGTTTTCCTCCATAAAACAATAATTTGAAAAGCAGTACACATCAATATTCTACTTGTTCTCTAATTAGAAAGATGCCCAAATATAACTAACAGTAATAAGTTGTGACATCTCACCCAAAAATTGATGTCTTTTTTTTGCACGAAGTTTGTTTTGAAAAAAAAAAATTCGTATAGGAAAAATTAGTTTTTCTACCTGCCCGAATTTTGTGAAGAAGATGTGGTTTTTACCACTTACCAGCTGTTTGTACTTTTGTTACTACACAGATCGGGGTAGGCTGCACCATTCGATGGGTTCACCACCAGTGTGGTTCCCAGAAGCGGTTCAAGGTATCGATTTTCCACCAGCTCTTTATAAGCATGTATGGCGGGCACCCGGCAACTTGGATGTTGGTGTGCGTAAACTAGCGATGCTCTGATGAACTACTGCTGCTGTTGTCACATTCAGCTGGCTGATCAGCTGGGCGCTTGAGCTTTCGCACGCTTGTGACATCACTTCCTACAGCCTGCTTGAACACCGGGAGTTTTGTGATGTTTGAGCACATGTGCGACCCATATTTGGACATGTTGCGGTCCGACAAGACCCGAATGGGCAGCAATAAATTAACCCCTATAAGGAGTAATGCTTAATTTCTATGAACTTTTCCATAAATGGACACATGAAATTATATTGGTTGTAGTATCTGCACATCCCTCTCGGGGATAATCCTTTGTGATTCTATAAATGGTGGACGCACATCTGGCTTGTGGTCGGATTCTGTCGCTGCCCCAAAAGGAGTCGCCTTGCCACCAATTAAGTAATGATCAGTAAATAATTTATCTGCATTGCCCTTATAGCTCGTGAAACTGGCACACTTGGTGTCCTAATTAGGAGACAGGTGCCATGTTGATGAGAAAACTTCAAAACTTGCTCCAGTTGAGAATGTTAACACCATGCAGTATTTTTACTTGGCAGCAATTTTAAAACCAATCATTTAGATGTTTGCTAGTCATTCACCGAGATTTACTCTGTTTTAAAAATATTAATTTTTTGTGATGTTTTCCAATAAGTTTTACATGGCAGGTTACATTTTTAAATTTTAATCCAGCAAAAATTTATATTGGAACTAATGTGTTTTGCTGGATTTGGTAAGGATAAATCGATAGTTTTCGATAGTTAATTTTTAGCTTGGTAATTTGCGGTTTAAAATTTGCATTTTGTAACTTCCAATCGGAACGATTCGTTTGTCATTTGTTTATTACTGTACTTCAGCCTGGCATTTGTAATTTGTATGCTTAGCATCATACAATACACCAAATGGAAAATCTGGAATTATGTCATTCATTTTAAAGACAATTTCGGGTCACGTGACCAGTTTATTATCAAAAAGTGGCCATTTGAACATGGCCTGAACTCGTCTGTGATTTGTTTGGCATTGACCGAGTACATGGTAATGTAAACCACTGTTTTGATTTCTTTATATGCACATGTTGTTATTCACATATTCGTTATGCACATGTTGTCATTGTGAACCGACCTACAATTGTTATTCACATATTCGTTATGCACATGTTGTCATTGTGAACCGACCTACAATTGTTATTCACATATTCGTTATGCACATATTGTCATTGTGAACCGACCTACAATTAGTGTTACTCTTGCTAGCAGTTTTGTTTTCTTTAGTAGTTCTATTACAGAGGCCAAATGCCACAGGGTTGCCAATTTTTATGAAATTCTCCAAATCACAAACTCACAAACTTACATCCAGCTAGAAACTGTTTCGTAATTTCTGTCTGCCAGCTTAAGGGGAAAACCCAAGTTTTGAAAAGTTTCCAAGTTGGTAACTCAGTCGGACAGTCCCACCCTATGCCTTCTCCATTTCCTACAGTTAAAATACATTAGGCAGTTCTTGTTGTTGACTAGCTTTCATTCGTGACTCGTGTATGTCCATCTGTGAGTGAATAATTCCAAAAAGGAAGGATTCAATCATGTGGAACTTTTTCAAGACAGATAGGGGAAAAAAATTTGCGAAGTGTCTAAAACATGACAAAGAATATAAAACAAGTGGAAATACCTCCAACCTTATGGATCACCTCAAATGGGGTCATCCAGAGTATGCCATTGCAAGGGATGAAAATGGAGATGATCCTTGCTCGTCATTGTCTTCTGTAAGTGCACCAACAGTAACCATAGCATCTTTTTTCAATAGGCAGGATCTTTGTGATCCCGAAAGCCACCGGAAAATTGAATTGGACAGAAATTTAGCTCTTATGGCAGCTTGTGATTTTCAGCCATTTAGCATTGTCGAAGACAAAGGCTTTAGTGCATTTGTCAAGTCACTGGATCAAAAATATGAACTTCCCAGCTAAACTACTCTGAGAAACAAGATTCTTCCCCAGATTTATAAGGAGTGCAAAAACTAAGCTCTTAATAATGTTCGAAAAAGTCAGCTATGTTTCAGTTACATGTGGCCTATGGTCATCAAGAGTAGGGGACAGATTGTTAACAGTGACTTGCCACTTTCCTGATGACAATTTTAAGATAAGAAATATGGTTGTGTCCACGAACTCGATGACCCGCAGCCATACTGCCGAAAATATTGCAGCAGAAGTGTCAAATATTTCTAAAGACTGGAATCTAGAGAAAAAAGTGTGCTGCACTGTCACAGACAATAATGCAGCAGTCTTGCGATGCAAAAATTAGTCTATGAGCAAGAGAATAAAAACAAGTCACCACTGAAGTTACTACAAGAGGTCCGTACCAATTGAAACAGTGCACTAAAAATCATGAAAAGATTGTCGAAATTAATGACTATGTTGCTGTTGTCCTGTCAATAATTCCGAAAGCTCCATTTGGCTTAACTTTATAAGAGACTTCTATTTTTAATGACATGATATGCATTCTTGATGGGTTTATGAAGCTACCTGTTTAAGTTTGTTTTGGTTCGTGTCAATTAGTGTATGTACTTGGATTAAAATTCAAACATTGGTGGCAACTGCTGTGAGTGCCATGGCCGGCGGCCATCTTGACTTCTGGTGCCACCTATGAATGAAAACAATTAGTTACCGCTACTCCGTGTTGCTGGACATCACACAGCTAGAATGTGATACAAAATATATTGTTTTGAAACATGTTTGGTCCTCTGGGACAGATATGCATTATTCGAACCACTTAACAAAATTTAATCTATAATTACGGTAAACAGTGGACGTGTTTTCGGTATTTCTTTGTGTGCGGAATTGGGCGTGGTGTGTTACTGAAACTACTTTGTTTCGTGCCATGGTGGTTATGTATACAAATACCAATGTATTTAATCACAAGACTTCTGTTATACAGCAAGAGTCGTATTTCATTATCATGATTCGTGTGTGAAGAGTGTTTTTTGAGGTTAGTCCGCGCGGTATACCAACCATAACTGCAATTGTTTATGTTTTCACTAGGCCGGCAATTTTTTCGAATCACTAAGAGAAATCGTTAAAATGTCGCAACACCAATTGAAGACACGTTTGCACCTCGTGAAGTGTCGTATAAACAGACTTCTGGCATTGACCGATGAAGTTGACAACAATTTGAGTCAGGCGGGACTTTTCAAGGCAACATGCTGCGATTTGCAGCAAATGAAAACAGACTTCGAGAAAAGCCATCTGCAACTTGCTGTTCAAGCATGGGAAACTGTGTCAATTGCAGAGTCTGAAGCCAGTGATAGGGGGCTCGAGGAGTTTAACGAGGCCTACTATAGAATACAGGAAGTTTTCAACAAACTTGTTGTGATCAAAGAAGTAGGAAGAGAACAACAATGTCATCTCGGCCGAGCCTCATTCAATGTCAAGTTACCAAATTTGCAGTTGCCTATATTTAAGGGATTGCTTACAGACTAGACTACCTTTTATGATTTATTCACCTCACTGGTGCACAACAATAAGGTCCTTGCTGCGGTTGAAAAACATCAGTATCTCCTTATGTCAGTTTCAGGTGAGCCATACAACCTTATTAAACCTCTCCCACTATCTGAGGATAATTATAACCTCGCATGGCAAACATTAACTGAAAGATACCATAATGTCAGAGAAATAGCCACGATGCATTGGGAAAAAATAATGCAACTCCCTCGCTTAGCTGCTGTCTCTCCTGACAAATTGCAGAATAGGGTAGATATTCTTAAGGAGAAATTGGCTGCCTTGAGAATTCCAAAATTTCCAGTGCATGAATGGAACTTAGTGTTGTTAATCCTTATATTACAGAAGCTTGATTCAGATACAATAACCCAGTTTGAAGTATCCCATAAGACCATACAGATGCCCACATTTGATCAGCTTCTAGAATTTTTGGAATCACATTGTAAGGCATTGATGATGGCTAACTATTCAGCATCAGAGTACACTTGTGTACAATAAACTACTAAGAAGTTTGTAACTTCAGGCACAAACATCAAAGCGTCATTCTTGGCAACTACAGAACAATATATTTGTGTAATCTGTGGGGGCGCACACCGAATTCATAAGTGTCCTACGTTCAATGGTCAGTCAGCTGATGAGAGAATAGATTTGGTGCGAAGAAAGATGTTGTGTTTCAACTGCTTTCAGAGCCACAGGGTAAAGGATTGCAAGTCAAAGAGAAACTGTATGTATTGTTGTAGGAGACACCACTCCCTTCTTCACACTTCTGTCTCTCCAAATCAAGTGGAGCCAACTCCAAATACTTCTAACCAACAAGAAGCAGTCACTTCCGTTCCCATTGAGGAAACTGCAGCTGTTGCCTCACTTACCTCTTCCACTGATGTATCGGGAACTGTCGTCTTAGGTACAGCAGTCGTTAGAGTTAAAGATGTAAGTGGCAAGATGCAGAAAGTTCGAGTGTTGCTTGACTCAGGATCTCAGAGCTCATTCATCTCTGAAGAGTGTGTCCGCAAGCTAGGGTTAGAACACGAAAGGACTCGTGTTCCTGTTGTGGGGTTGGCTCAGTCTGTTGTTCTTGCAAACAATGGTTCTGTTACTTGTGTTCCGACACCTCTGACATGTGAAGGGCCTCAATTAATCACCAATGCACTGGTTTTGAAGTATATAGCCTCCAAATTACCCAGTATCCCACTTCCTCACCACATGAGGGATGTGTATTGTCATTTGTATTTAGCTGACCCATTGTTTGATACTCCAGTAACAATCGATCTTCTCTTGGGTGCTGATGTGTACCCATATGTGTTTGATGGTGGGTAATACCAACCACCATGTGGGTTCCCCATTGCTCTTCACAGTATATTTGGTTGGGTTTTAATAGGTAAAGTCAGTCAATACTGCAGATGCTGCCTCCAGTAGTGTTGTTTCTTTGCACTGTCTGAGGCCTCCCTAACAGACACTATTCGCCAGTTTTGGGAGAGCAAAGAGGTACCTTCTGTTCAACATTTTAGCCCAGAATATATTGCATGCGAGAGTCGCTTTTTTGATACCCATTCGCGAGACCCAGAGGGAAGATAGGACATGAGACTAACTTTCAAGGAAAATGAACCAGAGTTAGGAAATTCCCGCAGTTTTGCTGTCAAACTGTTGCGTCAACTGGAATGCAGATTGTATAGACAGCTAGAAACGAAAAGGGATTATTCAAATTTTTTGCACGAGTATGAACAACTTGGATATATGCATTTGATTAAAAATGGAGTAGGGCACTCTCCTCGTTATTATAATCCACATCACTATGTGCTGAAAGAATCCATCTCAACAACCAAGTTAAGAGTGGTGTTTGATTCCTCTGTGGCATCCACTTCTGGAAATTCTCTTAATTATGTTCTTCTGACTGAACCTAAACTTTAGAATGACATTGTGGCCATCATTACACATTTCCGTCTTCATCCTGTTGTAATTACCACATGTGTTTGCAAAATGTATCGACAGGTGCATGTACATTCAGAGGATGCATCTTATAAAGTAATTATGTAGCGTGAGTCCCCTGATCAGCCAAAATATGAATTTCAACTTGACACTGTCAATTGTGGTGTGTCAGCAGCTACTTTCATGGCTACGAGAGCCTTACAGCACTTGCAGTTGAGGAAGGTGGCTTGTATTCCAAGGCGGCTAAGGTCGTGACGGAAGATGTATTTGTTGATAATGTTGTGACAGGTGCAGCATCAGTTGCAGAAGCCCTCAAGTTGCAAAGAGAACTGATAAATCTCCTAAAGCAAGGGGGTTTTGAATTAAGAAAATTGTTCAGTAATATCCTAGCTGTCTTAGATGCAGTACCAGTAAAACCACCGAGAGAGTCCACTTAGCTTTCAAGAAAATAGTGAAGTGATCAAGGTACCTGGTCTCCAGTGAGACTCAAGGTTGGATGTGTTTTCATATAATATTCAATCAGTCAGCACAAGAGTCACAAAACGAGCTATTCTTTCAGACATTGCTAGGTTGTATGACCCATTGGGGGGGGGGGGAAGTGCTTACTCCAATTGTAATTCAAGCTAAGAATTTCCTCCAAACACTCTAGCTGTTGGGTGTGTCATGGGATAAAGCTTCACCTCGAGATGTGCTGGAGGACTGGCAGGCTTTCATCTGCCAACTGGGCGTTCTTAGCAAACTGTCGATACCTCGTATTGTGTCAGCACCACAGTCAGAACATCAACTTCATGGCTTTAGCGATTCATCCAACGAAAGTTAAGCAGCTGTTGTATAACTACGTACTGCTCATTAAGGTGAGGGGAAGACCCACCTGCTTCTGGCCAAATCCCGTGTTGCAACACTAAAAACAGTCACTCTTCCTCGACTTGAATTGCAGGCTGCAATTTTACTCATTAAGTTACTTGAGTCCGTCAACCCTTTCAGAATGTATCCACATTAGCTGTATTACTGCATGGTGTAACTCCACAGTGGTCCTCGGCGCACTGGTCCCCTTACTGTCCTAGAACATTATGCTGCTAAGAAGATGTGCCTGAAGCAGGTTCAACGAGAATGTTTCAGCTCTGAGATTTAATGTTTGATTTTTCAGAAGGTGAATGCTCTCCTGGTACTGGGATTAGAAAATTGAATCCCTTCTTGGATCGTTATGGCATTCTGCATCTGGGTGGATGTTTACAAAATTCACACCTAACTTGCAAAGTGAAACATCAAATCTTGCTACCCAAGAAGAATTTCATGACAAACCTGATAATTTATTATCATCCTCTTGTACTCCTCCACACTAGTTCCAATGCCACAAATGCAGCCATTCGTTGTGAGCACTGCTTGTATCAGGGATGGGATCTTTCAAGGCCAGGCTCCACAGTTGTATAAAGTACCACAGGTTTCCGGGCCACCAATACACAGCCATTGAGGTGAAATCTTCCACCAAGTAGTGTTCAACAAGCGAGGCCATTTCTAAACGTCGGTATTGACTATGGGGGCCCATTCCAAATCAAAGAGTCATGTGTTTGGAACAGTTGTGTGTAAAATGCTTATTTGTGCCTATTTGTTTGCTTAGTGACAAAGGCAGTAAGTTTAGAAGTTGTTTCTTCCTTGAGCACTGTGTCTTTTCTTGATTTTCAGATTTACTGCTAGGCGAAGGCTGTGTATAATTTTTTTTCTGACTGCGGAACAAACTTTACAGGCACACATCGTTATTTCAATGATCTACAGAAGTTCTTAAATGAGAGTACCAACTTTCAGTGTGTTGCAGATACTCTTGTTACTCGTGGCATTTAGTGAAACCTCAATTCTCCATCTGCACATCATTTTGGTGGGTTGCTGGAGGCAGCCATCAAATCTGCTAAGTATCATCTGAAAAGAGTTTTAGGCGAGCAGGTTCTTATATTAACTCATATCCACTGTGTGCCATTTCGTCAGATCCAGATGACTTAGAGGCCCTGACACCAGCACACTTCCTTGTAGGCACCACCCTGACAGTACTTCCAGTTTCAGACCTTACAGAGATTCAGTAAAAACATATTGGACCAGTGGCAACTAGTACAGTGTGCCACTAAGCACTTCTGGCAAAGATGTCACAAGGAGTACCTGCACACACTACATCAATGTGGAAAGTGGACCAAGAGTAAAGGTGAGGTGCAGATTGGCGACCTTGTCCTTGTTAAGGAAGACCACTTGTCATTCCCGCAGTGGCAGCTTGGCCGTGTTGCAGTTCAACATGCAGGCAAGGATGGAGTTTGCAGGGTGGCCACCATTAAGCAGCAACATCGAACAGTGAATTGCCTCGTTGTCAAGTAATGTCGCCTACCTATTCACTGGGAACCACATATATCATGGTGACATTTTACAGAGTTTCTAGTTTGCTTAAAA
Source organism: Dryococelus australis (assembly GCA_029891345.1). Lineage (NCBI taxonomy): Eukaryota > Metazoa > Arthropoda > Insecta > Phasmatodea > Phasmatidae > Dryococelus > Dryococelus australis. The sequence goes on along the minus strand of CM057002.1, from coordinate 104,383,012 downwards.
ATGTTATTTTTGGTGGGCGGTATGTTTAGGTTTGATTTTGTTTTCTGTCAATTAGTGTAATAACTTGGATTCAAATTCAAACTTAGCGCCAACTGTTACGAGTGCCATAGCCGTTTGCCATTTTGACTTGTGGTGACATCTATGAATGAAAACAGTTAGTTACTGCTACTCTGTGAAGCTGGATGTCACACAGTTGGGATATGATACAAAATATATTGTGTGGAAACACTACCAAGAAGGTTTCAGGAGACTATGTCAATGTCCCTCCTACCAATTGTATGGTATTTATAATCATTTGATGGATAAAAATTCCAACTTCTGACGAGGGAAAGATTTTCCTTGATGCAATGAAAGAAGGCTTTCGTGCAAGGTTGTTTTGTACGAAGAACTCGCCATACCCCGCCTCGCCACAATTTTGGATCCTCGTATGAAGAAGGAAGGTTTTCGCTCATCCAGGAATTCCAGGGCTGCAGAGACACTGCTCCAGGGCGAGATGGCATCGGTATTGGCTTCGGAATCGGCGGCCGCAGCGGTGGCAGCAGCAGCACATCCAAAGAAGTTTGTTAAGACTACATCGTCTCTTCTTGGATTCGTGAAAAAACAGACAGATGAAAAGCAGAAAAATCTTTCACAGAATGTGGACAACATCATAATGCTGCGGCAGTATCATGAGAGGAACAATGCCAATGACGATGTTGATCCAATCCTGTTTTGGAAGGTAAGTGGCAATGAATTCCCTTCACTTCAGACATGTGCTAAAAAGTTTCTAAGCACACCTGCAATATCAGTGCCATCGAAAAGGATTGACAGCAAAACAAGACTTGCTATAGCTGAACGTCTTTCAAACATCAAGCTAAAAAATGTGGACAGACTTGTCTTCATTAACCATAATGCTTGGTTGCAAAACTAGATAAAAGCATTTTGTGTTTATTACTATTCATACTATTTTCATGTTTGTTAAACCTAGCACTCTCGATATTGTCTTTTTGAGAGTGATTTTAATGATAAAACTTTCATTTTTAACTTATTGTTAATGTTATATTTGATTATGACCACGAGCTAGAGATGAGCGAATGGTTCGCGAACCGCTCGAACGAACCGACTCGCACAGCATAATTCGCAAGAGGCAGTTCACAAAAGAAGAATCGCAGTTCGGCAGTTTACTGACACAAAGAGCTCCGTTACTCTCCATCCCTCCTCAAGGTAGGTTCGCGGCGGATCGCGGTTCACGTCGACTCGTGGTTCATGGCTCTTCTTCTCTCACTTCTTTTCTCTTTCCTGGCTCAGCCCCCTCTATGCTTTTTTTCACAGCTCTCTCACTTATTTCTCCACATTTGCCCTCTCTTTCGTCAACGCCTTTAACTAATGCAGGCAATAAATACACATCTTCCCCGTGAGAAGGCTCTGTAATTTTGCCTGTAATTGTTTTAGACTTCGTTCACTAATGTGGGTCCAAAGACTTTTGTGAATAATCATTTGTACGTACCCATTAATTTATTCTTATGCAATTTTTAACATGGATTTATTACATAATTTTATATTGTTTACAATCTCACACTATATTTTGTGATATTTAATATTAGTAGTCGTGTTTGTTCTACTCTGGAGATTTTGTTTCTGGTTACGAGACACAGTATTGTGCTATCAAATTACAACATGTAAGATTGTAAATATTAAAAATATTTTATTATAAATTTAAAGACTGCTGATACTTCTAAGTAAAAATGGTTTATAAATCTCAGAAATATCCCAAATATGTTATTTTGTCTGGAAGATTATAATTATAGCCCAAGGTAATGTTTAGTACACAATTCGTTGGTTCAAAAGTAAATTTTGATCGCCAATGACTATTTTTAAGAAATTTATCCTTTATAAGTCAAGAACCCTACTGAACCGATGAACCTTACAAAAGAGCCAGTGAGTCGGTTCTGAACCGCTCCTCTAAAAGAACCATCTTACCCATGACTACCACGAGCAACTGGATGTTTTAGTTTTTGATAATTATGGGTAGTTCAAGAACTACCAGTTCATTTTGTACTGGTCTTAAAAAATAACTAGGTGCATAGTTCTCTGCGACATAAAGAACCAGTCTCTTGTGATATCGGTCAGTCATTCTCTCAGTACCAGTAACTACGCCAGATGCACCTCTGCGCATGCTCAGATAATCTAACATTCGTCGCTCCTTGCAGCTTTCCCCCTCCGACTTACCATCCCACCATGACTGGCCACACCGCAATGTGCATAATTTTTAGCTATCTGCCTCTGTCTATCGATATCTATGTTTTCGCTCTTTCAGCACTGTCTAGAACTGTAGGGATCGCAGACCTATCTAGTTCAATAGTGACATGAGTCGCAAATCGGTTGGGAACAGCATGACACACAACACAAGACAGTTGGCAGACCTATGGCCATGAAGCGACGTTTCGTTCTTACTTTCTCATGCCTGCCCCAATTGCATAGTTGGTTGCACACCAGTCTGCGGTGCGAGGGGCTCCAGGCTCGAAATCCAGTCAGGGCATGAATGCTTGTGTCGTCCATTTAACTTGCTTCATCCTCATCGGCACCAAAGACCTCGCCGTTACGGTATCGTTAAACCATCTCACTCACTTGTGCTATAAATACAATGTTGCCAGACATACAGAAATTCCTGTATCTGTAAGAAAATACATCTGATAGCTGCACTAATGCGAGTATAGCCACGACAGTAAGATATAGAAAAACGCTCATTAATGTAATGTCAAGTTTTACACACTCGCAATAAAGAAGTGAAAAACTGATTTTTTCCTAGTATATTCACTCATTACTTCGGACATAGCTTTTGACATTATTTGCATCATATTAAAATTAGGTTATTTTTTAAATCAAAGTTTTATTATAATTTTTCTGATACTGGTACAATTAAATCCAGTGAGTCGGAACCAATTCTGTTGAGTTTGTACATGCCTGACTTGGAAAAATTAACTTTACGCCTGGTTGTCTCTCTCAACATAACCTATTATAATATTTTTGTTGTCGTTACTATCAGTGTCAAAAGTAATTTGGTGTTATATTACACAACATAGACACGGATAACACAGCATAAAGATATTTTCACTATTCATTTATCATACTTATGTATAAAAAAATATGTAATTTCATTTACACACAATAATGCACTAATTCTTTAGCAATTAATTAACAAACATTACTTATTTGCTTATCTTTCCTTTTCTTCTGGGGAGGGGAAATGGAACTGTGAAAGAGGAAACAGAGAATGATCTAGCTAGTTCTCCGACCAAGGTTACATTTGCGCTCTGCAGTTCGCCAGTAAGCATGATCATTCGAATGTGACCTAAATAGTACAAAAGAACAGTTCCCAATGAACTGTTCTCAAAAGTGACTAGTTCGTTCTTGTGAACTACATTTCCCACCCATAGTTTTTGATCTTTCATAGGAAGTTTTTTTTATCACAATTTATATATATATATATATATATATATATATATATATATATATATATATATATATATATATATATATATAAGTTTACAATTCGTGCCATAAATTAGTAAATAAATATTTGTAATTATTAGGGTGTTCCATATTATTAACCTTTATTATATCTCCTCATTAGCAAAAATACCAGTTATATATTAAAGCACATTGATATAAAAAAAGTTTTTAAATCATATATAGCAAATTTCATATGGAATACAGTTACATAGTTATAGTTATAAAATTAATTAAATATCGTAGTCCTATCAGGTGAGGAAATTGGTAATTGGTATTTTTAACAATTAATTGAAAGGATTTTTAGTTAAAACAACATTTATTAACTAGCACAAGACTGATTGGAACAACTGGGACATGGGCACCCTTGTGGCGCCTGGTCTAGCCATATCTAAATAAGTAGCTCGGTGGTCAGAGCACCTGACTTGAGTTCGAAAGCTTGTGGGTTCAAATCCCTGTACATAATTTTGAAAATTTCTATGCCTCTTGTTACCAGCTGCCGTATGGAATGGCCAATTTTATATCATTTAAATTTCCTATAACAATTTTTCATTAAAAGTTCATTTTCAATACATTAAACTATATTTTTAAATCTCGCACTCTTCAAATATTTTTTTTAGTAAATTTTAATTTTAATTTTTTTATTAATTTATGATTTCATCAATTATGATTTATAATTATTTTGCTATTATTTTTGAAAATTTGTTTACCAATGAACATGAGAAAAAATGTGGTCTTCTACATTATTATTTTTAAAGAATGGAGACATTAAATGTGAGCATATGAGCATAATCTGACTTAAGGTTGGACATGAGACATAAAAAAGTGTTCTCTAATACAGTAGGCCTACTTGCGTCTAAAATATATTTCAGATCGTAAATACTATGACTCTAAACAAAAAGATGTCTCTTATATTCCCAATGAGTCATATAGACACAGACTTAAAAGAAATTGAAAAATAATATATATGACAATTTTACTACTCTATATAACTGTACAAAGGAATGTAGATTTCATTTGGTAACATTATAACAGAATTAAGCATCGATTCTCATCGTTGCTCAAGTAGCTCAGTGGTCACAACACCCACCATGTGTACAAAACGTTGTAAATTCAATTCCCCATTCTTTCATGAAAGATTTTTTTTTTTTTAACTGTTTCCAACTGCCATAAGAGTGTGCAAATTTTTCATTATATAACATTTATAAACAGATTTTTCATTTTTAAAAAAAACCTTTTCGGTACATCAATGGTGTATTTTTATATATTTCTGCATTTTTTAAATTATATAATATAAATCTAAATAAAAAAATAAATTATTTATAAATGCATCGATTTCTAGGAGATTGATCGTTTCACGATTATTTTTGACAAGGCCAGCCAATCACCTGCCATGCACAAACAATTCGATGCAAGCTGAAAGTCTCGAGAGTAGTGTGAGTGTTGATGCGAAGATGGTCACTGAGTGGTGAGGAGGAAGGAGGAATGATCTTTTTATCCAATATGGTGGACAATATTATACAATATTATATTACATACCATGGCTGACAATACCATATTATACAATATGGTATTGTCAGCATCTCATGGAATGGAAATTGGTTTAATGGAATTTCAGAGACGGTGAGGTGTAAGATCTGTGGGAAGGGTGGAATTACATGTCTAGGCACCAGGCATCGTCAAGGCGATGCCATTATGGTGGATAATGCTGTAGCACGATGACTATCGATGATCTCAGGATTGTGAGACATACGCCCGGACGAAAACTCCCTTTGACCTGTTGCATTTGGTCTCTCCACAGTTAAGGTGGTAGATGCTATTGTTGGGCGTTTGCTAAACGGTAACCCATTGGTTCATTACACACCATTCTGTTTCAATAATGTTTTGGCGGCAAATTACCAATTGCACTGACGTTTTGCGATGTGGATTATCGGGACTAGCCGCATGCCCACACTGATACAGTACACTTACTCTGATACATACTTGCATTTGAATGAGTCCTGCAGAAAATACGCTTGCACTGAATGCAGGTGTTGTTAGTGCCTGTCCCCTTAAGCACCTTGCGGCGACTGAAATAAACTTACGTGCTGATGAGTTCTCAGGGTATTTATTTGGTTACATAACACTTTCTTTGATGGCATAGACCAGCAATCACGGTTACACTATGAAACTGACTTGTGTCATGCAGAAAACTTATAGAGTAATTAAGCTTCCTCAGATGATGCTAAATCACAGGGAAGTGAGGGTGGTGTACCGGGCGGCGAGAAATCAAAAGGTTATGGAATAATAAAGATATTGCATTGAAGTGCGATCAGTCTCAAAAGATGCATGCCTCCTGGTGCGTGGTAAACAGGAAACGTACGATCACACGCACCACTCTCGATGGACATCAGCTGCTTACTAACTCCCTTTCTTGGCAAATGAGCGGGCGCGGGGCTGGCTGGTGTGCCAAATCGGAACTGCTTCCTGCACATAAACCTCTGCGCCACTTGTTAAAACTTAACATTGCGTAGTACAGAAAATTAACATATTAACCAAGGATGATATGCATATACAAAACATTGATGAAATGCACATCCAAAACATTGATGAAATGAATATGGACATAGCGTAACAATGGGGGTGAAAATATACACTTGCAAAGAAACACAACACAAACTGGCAGGACAAAAGAAATAACAGAATAAACTCTTTATTATCAAAACAAATAATGATAATGACGGCATAAGCCGTAAGCCCTTTATTCAGTGCATTGTGAAAGTTCTCCTTTCATATCGCTCTGCCTCGTAGAATCTTCCTTACTCTCTCTCGGGCAAGAACCATCTATGCTGCCTCGGCGCCCTAGGTTACACTTGCACTCATCGTGCACAACAAACACTCGGTGTGCTCTGCAAGTCTGCAGAGTGCGTACCCCTGCTGCGGGGGCGGAGTAGTGCTCAGGTGAACAAACTGTCATAGGGAGAGGGGAATGTGGCACACATCATTATAATACGAATTACTTGTGGCTTAAATAATGTAATCATAATAAATTGTTTAAAAAAATTATAATTTTATTTACTCCTTAGTGAAGCTTATCGGGGGTGGAGGTGATCAGTATACACCAATGTTGTGACAGTATATGGCGAGGTGAACTGAGGTTAAATTGTGTGAATATGTGCGGTGAGGTATAGGATTAGGAAACATGTTGTGGAAATTTACCCGGTAGCCACCAGACATCGCCTAGAGCAGTGTTGAAGTGGAATTTGTGGTAGAGCTTTAATATCCTAGCTGCTCTCGGGGTACTGCAGACCGATCACATGGGCACAACTCTCCCATCGTGCTGTTTAAGTTCACCTAGTTGTTGCTGGCCTCATTAACAAAGGTGTTTGTTAAACAATGGACTCTTATGGCGGCCCATGCGCCTTATGAAGTATTGCAGATTTTTATTGAAATATAATAATTCCCTACAATGTGGATTGTTTGGGCCAACTACACACCCAAATACATAAAACACTTTGAATGTGGCAGTACACATAAATTATATGATTACCCTAAAAATTGCATATATGAACACTTGCAAAAATTGGCGAGCTTATAAGGGCCCGAACCCTTAAATGCCTCTCCGTTACCAAATCAAAACCAACATGCCAGTTCTGTGTCACATTTTTAGTTGGACTTGCACATTACATGTCCCTCCAGAATATGTCTTTACATAGGTTGCACACTTTAAACCTGCAGCAAATGTAACACTGACAAAATACTGTTAAGTTTACATGACTTTAGGTGACCTGAAATAAATACTCCCCAGGCAATGCTATTCCATGGGGAGGTGAGGGATGGTGTCTCAGGTGGGTAAAACGAAAACGATTCCTTGAAATTAAAGTCTATTGTAGTTAAATGATCGACACTAACACTGCTGGCCTCCCAGGCATGGGAAAACAGGGAATGCGATCACAATCAAACCAACCCCTCTGGACACCACTTGCTGACTGACTTGCTGGCCTGGCAGGAGAGTAGGCTAGAGTGGGCCCGCGGACCTACAGGGAACTATTTGCACAATTGCTACAACATAACTCGCCTTAAAACTACATGCATGGACAGAAACACTGAATGAAAATATAAAATGTTAAGAAGTATCACCTACCTTACAAACATGGCATGGACATAAATTGATGGGTATGAAACAAAAAATACACTGAAACAAAACCCTGCAAAAACAATATTACTGTGGGAACTTATGAATACATACACTTCCTTTATTCAATATGTGAACACGTGTCCCTTTGCGTGTCCAGATTACCTCTCAATAAATTTACTAAAAATACTTTGGAACTCTAATGTATTATTCCACTAGGCAGTTCGTTACAGCTCGGCTGGGCAGAGGCGTACGTGACGCCGCACTGACTGCCACATCTTACCCTTACCAAACTTGCACCCTGTGCTTGCACTCTTTAAGTTGCACTAACATTCTACTGCACTATGGCGATCACTCGTAGAGTGCGGATGCAAGCTATGCTGTATAGGAGCGGTCGGCCTGACAAACAGGCTAGGGTGGTGACAAGCACATATCAACTGAAATTCCTTTACGAATGAAATTATATTTTGCTATTGCAAATGTTCCTTTTTTTTTTATGTTTCTATATTGTAAGCTGAACAGAATGATGGATATATATTGGTTACAATATTATCAATAAATTTGCTATAATTTTTGGAATGTCTAGTAGAGTCAGTAATTGTAATTGACAGGTTGAATTGCTTGATTATATTCTGTAGCCTAGTGCTGAGTGTACTACAATCATTAAAATTTATGTTAAATTCACCACATTCCAACACATATTTCTGGCGACTGAAGATTATTTTTGTAACCGATTCAATACCATTAAAAAAACTATCATATTAATTTGAACTGGGAGATCTATAAACAACCACTAACTGATATTTAGGTTGCCTATCTCTACACAACAACATTCAAAACTTTGCCTCCAGCTAGCTGCTTTCACGAGGATCGTCTTGTTTGTAGACCATGAAATGTGGTGCGGAAAATAAATAACACTGTCTTGAGAAAGAAGATGGTGTTGACCAATACTTGTTTGAGCTCAGCCTTGAGACATCGACCCAAACAAACTAAGAACATCATAACTGAAAAATGAAAAATGTTCAGGAGAGCAGTTTAAAGTTTTGAAAAATTGCTGTAAATTGGATTGATGTTCGACATCTGTATTTACAAGCTACAGCATAACAACTCTGGCAATGAGTTGTTTACATGCTATCTCATATTTGAATTTTGTCCATTAACTTTTTTTGAGTAGATATGGTGTTATTATATTAGAAAACTCCATTTAATATCATCGTAACGAAAGTTATGATGTTATTAATGGGAACTATATAGATTGATAACATCTAAAGTCATGTTAATTTGACATTGATGGGCAATTTTAATCACATAGTAACATGATATACTGTAGTAAGTATTACGTTACTGTCACTATTAATGCGCTAATAATAATTACAGTTATAATAATTTACCAATGTATCACTAAATCTGTATACATTGCAACAGCAGAAACTCAGTTGGGGCTAGATGGATATAGACACATTGTTTATTTAGTGTGTTGACTTTCTCCTTTTAAGGTTTATTAAAATTTACAGACACACCATATTTTCAAGTATTGCATTATTTGCATGATACATTTTTTTATCGAACAGTCTCTTATTTTTGCAAATCGCTGACGCCTATTTCATTTGTTTCCCCCCACAAATTGAACAGTATTTTCTAACATGATACATCATGTGCATGGTAATATTTTTATCAATTAGTCGTAATTTTTGCACATCACTGATTTTTCCCCAAAAATTGAAAAGTTTTTTTCATACGTACACTTTGCTTGAGAATGATTTTATTGAAGGGTCTCTGATTTTTGCACATCACTGACACGTTTTAATTTGTTTTCCCCGAAATATTGAACAGTTTTATTATTACATGTCCTTGTTGCTACTTTTTACCTTGACTTATTTGTTGGTTTGGCTACACCTGCCTTCATAGTCTCATAAAAATGTGTGTATACTTCTGGGATCAACCCATGCGCACTCAAAAACAGGATATCCTTTTTCTTTTCTGCAGTTACTGGCAGCAGTTCATTGTATGCATAGCTAAACTTCAGATTGTGTGTTGATCTTGGCTTTCCTCTGCATTTCTGGTATAGATTAAGAGACACCTCTTCACCTTTGTGGTCATACATGATGTAAAGTGTGGTGGGCTTCTCTCTCTCCATACGAATATGTTTCACTTTGTTCCAATGTATGTGCTCTTTATTTTCGCTTACTGCCCAGTTGCAGTTGTTGAAACCCAAAGGTCATTTGCAATTCTTGATGTCCTTCTGAGAAATTTCTTTTTACATGTATTGATTGCCCTTTGTTTTTGCCATACGTGTGAGCATAACCCACTGATCAGGGATGTAAATAATTTGTCCTCTTTTCCTCCTTTCAATGAGGGCATGCACCGAATCCCCTTCATTTTGTGTGTGCCCTTTTTCCAAAAATCTGTGAGAGATAGAAATGTGCAGAGTTTCAGAAATAAATGAGTATGCTGCATACAAAATCCTAATGCGGTTTTGTGCTGCACAGTTGTCTTAGTAGAATCTGAACTCGGTAATGCCTTCTTCAACTTTAAAATTAAAGAACTCCGTGATAAAGCTTGCAATTATATTAGCACCTCTCTTCCCAATCTGTTCATGGCAAAAGTAGCAGTAGTCTCGTGACTTTCCAATATCAAATACAGTAAAGTTGTAGCAAGCATATTCGTCATCTCGTCCATCGCTGACTACAACCCCACATATACTCGCCACCATCGATGCCTTCTGAACATGCATCTCGCCGACCCACCGTAACACCACCATCTCTACTTCCAGATCACCTAATTCCGATCAGCATCTGTGACTTGTGCGGGAGTGAACCCTCGTGGGGTACCTTCGAGTGTCTCATGGGCAATTCGTTTACGCTAAACATGTCAATTCATGTGCTCCCTACTGTAATGCTATGCCATATGTTCCTCTCCTACCTAGTTTTAAGATTTCAATAGTGTTAGTAGTAAGTATTTTTTTTTTTTTTCCTAATTATGTCTAGAAAGACCTTTATGGGCACTAGAAAGACCTCTAAAGATATTTTAAAGGTATTGTATTTTGTTTTCTTTTCTTTATTGTTCTCTGTTTACCAGCCACCAAGCTGCACTGTTTCATTTTAATCTAATGTTTGTTTTTGATAAAATTAGTATTGATCGTTGTTTGTCACTCTTTTTATGCCTTTTTGTTTAATGTAATTATTGATCACTAGATTGTGTTATTATACTATAGGTTTTTAATTAACTTTTCCTATAATTGATATTATATTGTCAACATTGCGAATATTTTACTGTATTCTTGTAGTTATGTTTCTGTTAGTTTATAAGGGGCCACTAGGGCCGAAGATAAACATTTGTCAGGCAAGTACCTAGATGAATAATGTCTAAATGTAATATTTTCTGTTCAATTAAATTAAAAAAAAAAAGAGCAAAAAACCTCAAATTCGCAAAAATGTCAGTTACGATGTTCTTAATTGAGTGGGTTGCATGACTGTGAAACCCACTCTAGGCTATTTAAAGGTTTATAGGTTATCTTTAAAAGTACCTCTTATTTATATAAATCGAAATACTACTACACGGCATCTTGCATTATGCAAATTTATTATTGTTTCATTGTCACATAAAAAAATAAATATTAATAGTTTTAAAAACCAAAAACACGAAACTCCCCTAATTATAACTCGTTTGACACATACTAGCCTATGTATGTATTAATTCAGGATAAACAGGACTGTTAATGTTAATTGCGAAAATGACCATGGTTGAACTGAATAAATTTTACTTTCATTTCGATTAGTTGTGATATCTGAATCGATATTAGAAATTCCCAGACTAGTTCACCCAATAAATAATTCCTTACGTATTTATATACATAAATCTAAGGCATAAAGTTGTGTTTAATATTTTCACAAAAACAAACATTTCACGTTAAAGTGGAACATGTTGAGGTGACAGTTCGTAATTACAAAATTTTGTGATTACAGTTGATCGTCCCATCAGTAAAATGGGGGACAGCAAAGAAACGATAGATGCTGTGGTAAGTGCGGATTTAAGGCCTGTCTATGATTGTACTCCGTTTTAATACAAGGATACGCTGATTGGCATAGTTGACTAAGGAAATTTCTTAGTTCTCATAGTATACTTGTATATACATTTGCGTACTAGCAATGATGTGTACTAGTTTAAATTATTTAGACACGTCATCAGCTTTTCACGTTATGACAGGTCGCACATTCTGGTGGAAATATAATATATGTGACAACTGAATAATTCGGTGGGTAATTCTTAAGAATAAAGAAAAATTTTTAAGTGGTACTTCCACTCTACTACTAATTACATAAAGCACGAGGCATAAACATTTGACCAGTAGAAACCTCAAAACCTATAGAGGGGAGGGCTATCAATATCAGGGAAATTGTAGGTTAAAACGGGTGAAAATTATGTAAATAATGTAATATTTAGTAATGAAAAGACATTAAATTGCAAAAAAAAAACCAAACATAACTAAATAGACAATATTATCAATACAAGCTACAAATTGTGGGGTTAAAAAAATTCAAAATAAGTACATTTTCGTTATAAACTTATACCCCTCAATTTCCTTGATCTTCATTGCCCTCACCACTATCGTATTTCCAAATTGTATAACATTGTCAATTTAGGTAATGTTCAGTTCAATCTTTTTGCAATTAAACATGTTTTCATGAGACAGTATTACAATAATATTACAAATAGTAATACACGTTATTTCTCAGGGCAAATATGATACACATGATAATGTATGGGGAAACGCCGAGCTTTGCTGATGTGTGACACTTCGCGTTACCACCAAAAAAAAAATAGGTGCACCTTGTATCACTGTTTTGGTGATATACTCCCCTGCTGGTGCTGGTACTCTGGCTTGGTGCATAACGATTGGCTACGCTTGTACAGTATTTTTCAGTGCGAGGGGGCTACGCTTGAAAATCATTTGTGGGGAATCTCCAAGCCTTGCTGATGCATGATGCTTCGTGTCACCACCTAGTAAAAATTGCTGGTTAGCCTTGAATCACTGTTTTGGGGATTTACTCCCCTGCTGGCTCTGTGCATAATGTATGGCTATGCTCGTACAGTATTTTTGCAATTTAACATATTTTTGTCAATAAATATTTTATTATGTACATATGTTTCACTCGTTTTATCACACAATTTCTCTGATCTTCATAACCCTCCCCACTATCGTTTTTGGGGTTTCTATTGGTCAAATGTTGATGCCCATAGTAAATTTGTGTTCTGTATAATTAGTAGAGTGGAACTATACCACTTTCCAAAAATTTTTCCCCAAAAAATAATTTAATTTCATCAATACTCACCAAATCACTCGCAATTCATACGGCATATAGGAATATGCACTCCATAACTTTGATCCATTTGACCACACTACGCAGACACGCTAATCTCTGCACATATATTATAATTTACCTTTTCCCTTGCTGTAATAGCATAGAAACACTCGTCATTTCACACAATTATTAGATTTAACACTTCAAACAACCAATAAAACACACGTTTAATCATTAATCCGAAGCCTCAGACAGGACCGGTGCATACCAGCATCCGTCAATTTCCCCACAATCCATCTGACGTCCACCAACATGGCAGTATACGTGCATGCGCACTGTATTGAAAATAACATAATGGTATATGCGCATGTGGAGTGAATTGAAAGTGACATGGCGGCATACATTGCCTTCAAAGATAAACACAGTCTCTGAACAACGCTCTGTATCATCTATGATATCTATATTTATTCTACTAGTAATACGTTGTATCCTCTCGTCAATATAGGCCAGGTAAGCTTTGAATAATTCACCAGAATTACATAATGTCCCAACACTGCTCCATACCTGTGTTGTTTACCTGTATAAGCTCAGCACCGCACTATCAATATACCCCATACATTACGTTTTATGCATTAAATATTTGTTGCAAACGGTATTCTTACATGTAAATCCAGCAATCTTGATCACCCTCCTCCCTATATGCACCTTTTTAAGGTTTATTCTTCTTTGTAATATGACATTGCCTTATTCGCCTTTGGTATGCAGCACCAGAAGAATCCTGAGCGATCCCCACTTCCGTGGGTATTATCACTAGGGGGAGCATTGCTATCCCCAAGAGTCCTCAAGAGGGAGCAATTGGTGGTAAATCTCATCCCTTGGTTAAGATCATTTTTAATAACTCAAGCTTCATTTTGATCAGTTTAACCAAATACTTTTCATTTATCTGTAAGGATTCTTTTCTTTCAGTAATATTCAACAGACATCATGTTTTAAGTATTCAAGTGTGTGACATTAACAAAGGCAATAGTACCTCAAGTACTCTTATTCCTGAAAGGTATTTGTATAATCGTATTTCTACATGCTCGTGTCCCCTGCTCCTCTCCATCGCATTCTTTGTCGAATCTCTGCGGCCATCCATTAGCCCCACCCCTGCTCTACCCTGGCTAAGGATGCCCCAATCTCTTAATTCTTTGCTTGCTTTGTGCTCGGCCAGCAAGAAACTTTGTGTGTTAGTATTCTAGGACCTACTGGAGTGAAGTCGTATGAATTGACTAGTGTGTCTTTGTACTCGGCTCGCAATGAGGCATACAGATTAATTTAAGAGTGCAGCAAGAAGGTGCCAGAATATTACATCATCCTTTCAGGAATGTGAAGATATAAATAGTAAGCATGCCAATTATCTTAATAATATTATAAATGTGAAAGTTTGTATGTTTGTTATTCAATCACGTCATAACCGATAAACGGATTTGGATGAAATTTGGTACAGGGTAAATTATATTCTGTATTAGCACATAGGGTACTTTTCGTCCTGGAAAAACAAACAGTTTCTTAGGGAATATATAAAATATGCCACCAACCATTTGAGTGGGCACAGGTTGGTTGTCTGTTTTTTGTTCCGGGATGAAAGTACACTATGTGCTAATCCAGAATATTAGAGTAATAAAGAAGAACAATTAAGATAGAGCACTTGGTCATTGTAATTAAGGTTTGAATTTTGCACGCGGTTGGAGCCGCGGATAACGGCTAGTATATTTATATATCATATTTTATTAACAGAACTTGAAAATGCAAATTTGCCGTGGAATTATGAATGTATAAATTTTTGGTTACTTGCTTTAAATATAATGAAAAAATAATTTGAATAAATATTATGGCACTAGATTATGGCAGGCCTAACTAAGTTTGTAGCATTGCAGCTAGATATATATAATTAGTATATTCGGGAAGTATTTCAATTGTCTATATTTCAGTAAAGAATAGTAATTCATGTAATATGTGAAAGGTCGTGGCAATGACAACTTGTCCGTATTTCATGTATTTTCGTAATTTGATATTTTTTGCGATGAGTGCGTTGGACAGTTGAAACCAACCGTGATCACTAACATTTCAACTGACTTACTCATGGGCAACCAGCCCGGTGATTCAGTGTGCCAAACAGAAGACAGCATGGGAAACGGGCGGATATTGCATCACCATGGTAAACATGGCATGTCATGTCGTGAGTGAAGGAATAGACGAAAAGGGAGCGCAAGCCGAGGAAGTACACTGCAAGGTCGAGGATGTCTGCAACCACACGTCACCTGTGAGCGGGGCCTCCGTAACAGTTGTCAATCATCCAGCACCGCATAGCCAGTGCTCGCAACCACTGCCAACCCTACCCCTGTTACCTCTACCACTCCCACCTATGACACCTTACCTATTACAATTTTCTGCCTACCATTCAACACCAGTATTTCCACAACAAATACCCAGCATATTTCCCACATCTTTTCCGGCACCTACATCACTCACATCTTTTCCCGCGCCCAGCTACGGAGAATCAACACAACTCCTAGCTGACCAAGAGAGCAAGAAGAGCAGTCACCACAAATTTT
Organism: Dryococelus australis; assembly: GCA_029891345.1. Lineage (NCBI taxonomy): Eukaryota > Metazoa > Arthropoda > Insecta > Phasmatodea > Phasmatidae > Dryococelus > Dryococelus australis. The sequence continues at coordinate 104,367,509 of CM057002.1, read as the reverse complement.
ATTTATTTTTTGTTTTTGTTTTTATTTTATGAAGCAAGAGAGTATTTCCCGCCGTTAACAACTACATGCCCAAGTGTAAACATTGCGCAAACTCACACATGTATCTCCGCAAATAAGAAGGGCGTTCATTTCAGTTTCATCATGCAAGTGTGGAGGGAGCTCATTGTATATATCACGCAAGTAAGATGGGAGTTCATTTAGCTAAATCACCGCAAGTAAGAAAGGAGTTCGCTGTATCTATCACTGCAAGTAAGAAGGAAGTTCGCTGTATATATCACTGCAAGTAAGAAGGGAGTTCACTGTATATATCACTGCAAGTAAGAAGGGAGTTTGCTGTATATATCACTGCATGTAAGAAGGAGTCCGCTGTATATATCACTGCAAGTAAGAAGGGAGTTTGCTGTATGTATCACTGCAAGTAAGAAGGGAGTTAATTTCATGTTTTTATCATTCATCATGTCGTTTGTTTTGGCAACATTGTGCTCCTGACTCGTCCTGTCATCAGCATTGTACGTCCGACTCATCTCGCACTTCATCTTCATACAAATAGAGTTAATCGGTGGGTCGTCAATCTCCCCTCTACAAGTGACATCGCCACCATTGTGCATGCAGAGTTAATCGGTGATCCACGCAGTTGTGACGTACAGCATGGCAAGACAGCCAGACCACAAGTTTTCCATCCAGACAGTGAGTCGTTACCCACATCACTATCAAAGTAAGTAGAGGAGGTACTGTATATACAAAGCAAGCGGAGGAGTTCGTCATGTGTAGAAAACAAGCAAGCAAGCAGGAGGCAGTGTAACATGTACAGATGCAAGTGAATGGAAGAATCAGCATGTAAATAGCAAGCAAGGAGAAAGGGCTAGAGCCAACCACCTACTTGGCCCACGAGGGAAGGACAAGCATCACCGAGACGACATACGTCTGTCACCCGGAGACGTCCGACAACTAGGCCGGTGACGACATCACCCACGACAGTGCAACACCTGCCGAGCCCACAGAGCAAGGGAGAGAGGAGGAGAGTGGGGTGGTACCTCTCACAGGAGGACCCCCCTCCCCCATTAAGTGCCAGCATATCACCGACGTTGGATGAGGCAGCGTCCCCATTGTGTCAGGATGACATCAGTCCGGATGATGGTGGGCGCATCGCAGCAAGAACCGACGCCACTTCAACATCCGCTAAAACAGCACACAACAGGTAAGAGGGGAGATGCATGCACAGCACAGAGGAGGCACACGAGACCTGGATGCTCACGACGGCACCGTCAGCTACGAGCTCCAGAGGAGGAGAACAAGCATGGAAGGTGGGTCAGTACCTGCCCCAGAACCACTGACAGTAGGTGCCCAAGGGACGATGTCACCCGGCGCAGTGGCGTCAGTCAGGGCACATCCGACGGCCGGCTCCGCAGAGATCGCCGGCGCAGCGGCTACCAGCGCAACTTGAAGAGATCTGGAGCTGCAACCAATGATGACACCTCTGGGAGGGGGTCCCTCAGGAGATGATGTGACGCCTGTCAATGGGACACCGATCTTCAAGAAGGGCAGCATGACCGAAGATGGAAGGGTGCCAACACCAGCTGGGGAATCACCCATGGGTGACTACAACAGGCCAGTAATCGCTAGTCCGCTTAGCTACTGGCAGCGACGTGGGGTTGCGCACGAGGACAGCACTAGTGGCAGTGACGACGGAGGATTGTACGACTCGTACGAGGTCCGTCACTCAGCACACCGATGTCGGCCACCTGCGGCATGCCGCATGTGTGTGAGCACGGGAGCACCACAGTAACTGCAAGAACATGCGGAACGACGGCAGCAGCCAGCAGTTCCAGAACGTAGGGGGCTGGCAAGAAGCCCCTACGCGCTACGTCCACTACGGGCAGACACGAGGAGGTGTGTCTGTCATCAGTGATGTGTGTGGCTGCAAACTGTCTTACGAGGGGCAGGGTGGGGGCATTTGATGTGTGCCCACGTGACCCCTTCTCCTTAGGCCATTTGCCCACCACATCAAGTTCCATAGCGCAGTGTGTGTGCGTGCTCTACGAGCGCAAGTGCAGTGCACTATGGCAAGGAATGACGCAGGTGCAGAGCAGAGTGAGCGCGACCACGCGCTTGTGGCACAGGATTAAGAAAATAGACCCTGTGAAATTTCTGTTATTAATTTGTGCAATAAAAGAGCAAGGTAAGTTCATACAAGGGGACGCAACTAATAAAGTGCCTACCTTCGCATCTCCAAAGCCCTCAGTGTTTTCGAAGTGTCTTTTGTAATTTTCTGTAAAGTTCATTCACGTGTCTTTCATCTCCACATCATCCACGCAGTGCAATGTTTTGGTATAATGAATAATATTTACAGGGTTAATTTTAGGAGCAATATGTTTCAACCGACACGCAGGGTACTTGTCCGATTTGCAAATATTGTGTGCAAGGAAGTAGTGCAGCGCGGGGTGCCAGCCCGCCGAGCCGGCTGGCACGCCACACGGAGAAAGTCAGTAGTCGTTCCGTCTTTGTGAGGGGTGTGCCGCATCACGTCGGGGCTCGAGTTTCGTGCACTCAGGCAGCCATCACCATGTTGGACTTATCATTTCACAGCAATAGTTACTTTGACACACCGGAACCTTGTTCATATTTCAGCTGCCAGAGACTCCACCGCCCCTCGCACCTACCCAGTGTTGCAGCACCAAATGTAAGCTTTTCCCAACGGGAATGTAATCATGTACTGAATAAATCCAGCAGTGACGAGTTACCACGTATGGTTTATTTCCAGTCGCTGCAAGGCATTTAAGGTACGGGCCATCTCCCGCCATTTTTCACAAAAGTGTAACTTACTGTGCAAGTGTGATTGAAACGGTCATGAGTTGGCGTAATAAGTAACAGTGCTTCGTATGGGCGTATGGGGATCCCAGATATCCCACAGTGCAACAAGTAAGGGAGTTATTCAGTCAGTATTAATTTTTATTCTACGAGGTGACAAACTGCACTTGGAGGATTTGCCGTGGTCGTCGGCCGAATGATCCTGAGGAACGAGTCCGCAGCTGCTCTCCGATTTCACAATATTATCAACCCGACAATATCTGGCACCCTGGGTAATTATCTCCACCGAGATTCCAAAACTATAGTCACTGCTCCTCACCTAACCAATATCCTTATTGACCAACACCTTGGCACTAGTTGCCAGCCTCCTGCGCATTAGAAAAATGCCCAACGGGTTGCTCGAACGTGTCGCAGATCTCTACCGCCATTCTGACACCTTGACGAACGTCAAGCTTGTATAGTATTTTTCAGTGCAAGGGAACTATGCTTGAAAATCATTTGTGGGGAAACTCCAAGCTTCGCTGTTGCGTAATGCTTCGCGTCAGCACCCAAAAAAAATTGCAGTTGCACCTTGAATCACTGTTTTGGGGGTTTACTCACTTGCTGGTAAGGTTGGCAGAAACCCGGGTTTTTATTGAAAAAACCCATCATCCTGCCCCTGCCTTCTCCACCTACCCTTCACCCATCTTGCTGACCTCTGCACCTTTTCCAGCTCTCTCACCTCCACCTCCACATCCCATACTGCTGCAATATATTCTATAATTGGCCGTACCATTGTGCCATATGCCATCTCCATCTCACAGCTGACTTCCTTCAGCACCCTTTCCAACATCCTCAGAGCCTTTCTTCCCTTTGCAACCACCCTGCAGTACAATCCCTAGATACTTATATTCTGCTGCTTCTTCTATCTCTTGCCCCTCCCATCTGAACATGTCCCTGGCTATCACCTTCTTCCTTGTAAATCTCACTACTTTAGTTTTTCTTGCATTTATTTTCATTTTCCTGGTCCACAACCATATCTTGTCAATGTCCGTCTGCAAATTCCCCCCCCCCCCCCCACCCTTTTTACTGCTTCTGCATACACAACACAATTGTCTGCATACAGTCTTATTTTTCCCCTAATCCCCAAACCCATGTCATTTACCATTATGGTAAATAACAAAGGACCCAATACGCTCCCCTGTGGTACCCCTGACGTAACCTCCTCTTCCTCCAATATTCCTCCCCCACTTTCACACTCTGCCTTCGCCCCCTGAGGAAGTCCCCTATCCATTCCACTACCCTCCTGTCTGGTATCAGCTCCTCCATTTTCCTCATCAATGTCCCATGGGCCACCTTATCAAATGTCTTCTCAAAATCTATGTAGCAGGCATCCACCTGCTTCCCCTCATCAACTACCTGCACCAGATCCTCTAATAACCCAGCCAGCTGAGTCTCACATGAGTATCCCTTCCTGAAACCATACAGTGACTCCTCCAACTAATTCTTCTTGTTCATAACCCTCACCACATACTGGACCACCAGCCTCTCCATTACTTTTCCTGTACTCGATATGAGACTCACCGATTTGTAGCTACCAGGCCTCCCCCTATCCTCTCCCTGCTTGTATAGGTACCATCATTGCATCCTTCCAGCCTTGTGGTAACTTACCCTCTCCTAAGGACTTGTTAAACAGCACCTCTAAATATTTTATCAACTCTCTCCCACCAAACTATAGTGCTATGTTTCCTATCCCATCTGGTTCCCCTGCCTTACTGCTCTTCAAACCCCTAATTACTTTTTCTATCTCCCACTCCCTCATCTTAAACTTACTAAACACCCCCCCGAACACTATTTGCCCCCCTATTCCAATCCTCCTTTACCTCAAACAGTGACAAGTACTGGCCTTGCACCATCTCCGATTTTTCTTGGTCATTTGTTATATACTTACCATCCCTTCCTTTTAGCAGAGGGATCCCTTCCTCTCCTCCCCTTAACTTCCTAACCAGTGATGTAGTGGAGGTGGAGCGACGCTCCGCCACTGCTTTTGAGGCAGGAGCGTTAGCTCTGCCACTGTTTTTGTGTGAAAAAAGAAATATGTAAGAAAAATTTTACACAAATGGTTGTTGATGTGCGCGTGTCATTTTTATCACTTCATTGCTTCTCTCATAATTCACTGTGCCCTTAACTGAAACTCTCTATGGATTTTTTTATTGCTGTGTTACGAAAAGAATATGTAAAGCTGGCATGATGAGTACCTTTCGTTGTGCGTGCGTGGTTGTGCTATAACATCGAGTTAAAACTTCATATTCTTTTGCCATATTATATTTCATGCACTGCAATACCGAGGCTTCGATGGCCACGTGCAGCTGGTAGTGGTATTTTTAGAAACAAAACAACTGCAAGCACAAAAGATGCTACAAACTTTTATTTCAATTTTTATCTAATAGCTGCGCACTGCGCCACCACATGGTTCGTGCATGAGTTACATATTTTTGAGAAGGTGGGTTGGCTCACCATGTACAGTAAAATGAGTTGGAGCAATTGTGTGGTGTAGCATTGTGTTATTCAATTCTAGTGACAGGGCAGCTGCGAAACTAAACACCACACCTGTAGGAACTGGCTACATTCCTAGTTCAGTTTTGTTTACTATTCCGTTAATTTGCACACATTTGTAGACTGTGTTAAGTGCTGTGGTTTATAGTTTTTGATGGCCATGTAGTTAGTAAATAAGTGATTGTTTTTAGACAGTTAACTAACTACCTACACAGCATGAGGAAAAGACAGTTGTTTGAAAATTGAACATTTTTAGCTATTTATCTACAGTAATAATGGAACAAAAGCCGAAACAAACACATTAACCTCTTGCTTTTCTCGCATAGCTCCTGGTACTAGTAGTGATGGTGCTTCAAAAATCTTCACTCTTGATGTTGATACATGTATCTCAGGCACCTTGGTTCTATTTAATCAACTCATTGATTCGCCTAGAGATGATGACGAACTCGTTATGAAAGATGAAGACAGTTCCGGTATGACTGCAAGTAATGTTGATAGTGTGGGTCTGCAACACTGGCCAGATATTTGGAATGAAGAAATGTGGTCAAGAAAAACAAGCTTCCCATGGATTGATTGCAGGCAAAGTAAGCTAGGCTGCAAAGTATGTTCTGAGGTAACTCAATTAGGTGCATTCACGAAAGAGCGGATTGCTGTTGCTAATGAATGGTTTTCATATTCAGTGAATTATTACGGATCTAACAGATCAGGTCAGCTTAAATCACTAAGAAAAAAATAATTGAACACAAGTAATCTAATGCTAATTGTTGAAACATCTCGGAAACAATCAATTGAAAATGTTTGTGAATCTATGAGTGAAGCTCAACATGAACCAACAAAAGCGATATTTAGATCAGCTTATTATTACATTGCACAAAATGACCGACCTTAGGGTACAGACACAAAGGAAGCAGGTTTCCCGCTAGCAGGCTGCCGGCGCCGACCCGCGCTGGAAGTTGACGCCGGAGCAGCACACAAGACGTGGGAAAAGCAGGCAGACAAACCCGCCAGTATGCACAGAAGTGTTGGGAGAAAGATGTCGAGCTCTTCGTCAGATGAAGAATTTTTCTATCTGGACAGTGTAACGTTAAAAGTACAATGAAAGAGAACTACAGTGCATCCAATAAATAAGAACAGGAATCGTTATGGTGAATATCATAATTTATTTAGTTAATTGAAAAACCACAATGAAAGATTTACCCAGTATATGAGAATGTCATATGAGACTTTCGATTACATATTAAGAAAAGTGGAACATCGCTTGAAGAAGATGTGGTGTAAATGGCACACACAACCTTTTGTACCAGAAGAAAGGCTTGTCATCACAGTAAGGTAAGTTATATTTATTTAAACTATTCATTCCATGCTTAACAATACAGCAAATAAATGTTTCTGATATATGCGTAATACTAATAATACATAGTTTTTTTATGTACTCCAAGTAATCATGTACGGTATATCGTCTTAAATGTCACCAATAGGCCCTATCCCTAGGTCTCTATTATTATTATTATTATTAAACCATAGTTTTCTTACATACTGATGAAAGGTATGTTGTACAGGAAGCTGTTAAAATGTATTGAAGCCTGTGGTACGTGTTGTTGGCACAATACCATAAGTGACATTCTCATGTGAAGAAGAAAACTCCGTAGTAGCCTGCGTGGTGGACTCTGAGACACTAGCAGATGAACAGTCCAAAGAATGCAGCGAGTATGGAGATGAGAAACAATCATGGCGATATGCAAATTGTTCTAAGACGTCTTGCACCTTATTCTGAAACGACAACTTATGTGAGTCTCGTATTTTTCCTGACATGGGGAAGTAAACTCTTAACAAACACTCGTTAAATTGTCCGTAGCTGTACTCTTCCTTTTCCTTGTTGATGCAGATGAAGTCGCAGTTGGAGTTACAGAATGTGTGGCAGTACTGCCATTGTTAACAGTTTGCACGCAGTCTTCTAACTCGTGTTCAACAACCTCTTCATTGTCCCCTTTGTCAGAGATTGGTGGGATTTCAGAGCTAGGAAGCGAAATGTCATCCGATTCGGCTGGTTGAGTAGGAGCAGTACTCTCCATCAAATGTGCAGATGTTATCTTGCTTAAATTATCTGAACTATGTCTTGCTGTAGCAATATCCTTTAGGAAGAGCAGCGACTGAAAATATGGCCTTTTTGTCACATGTTCGGAACCTACACCATCCCCCGAGCGTGAAGGTGGAATTTTTCCTACTTCTACAGCGAACTGGTGCCCGAGATATTTCCACTTCCTTCTTGCGGTATATTCTGAAACACACAATAACGAATTCTATACCAGTACTTGTTAACCTGTGTTCAAGTGGCGACAAAGTTGTGCATTTTGTATGTTACAAAGATTTAATTTGGCATTACATGACAATATTGTTTTGCATGACGAACTTCTGGAACCTGGTGGGAAAAGTGATTGCTTTTAAAAACTCACTTACGTATTGGAAAAATACTTTTTATGTTTACTTTCAATTATTTGTGTAGTTTCATAATAATACAATTTCGTGCAGTGAAACAATGTTGCAAAATATCCATGAAATAGAAGTTTTTTTTTTCTTCACTGGAACTTCCTTGTTACAGACACATAAACACACTGCAATTTACCACCGTAATGTTTGTTGCAGGTATTTAGCAATGGGAGCCTCATTCAAGTCTCGATCATTTTCTTTCTGAATGGGAGCATCTACTGTCAGGAAGATCATTGCAGAGACAGTAACCGCTCTATGGGATGTTCTACAGCCAGAACACATGCCAGTACCAACAAAGGAAAGTATAACAACTGTTGCCGAAGACTATTTCAAGATTTGGAACTTTCCTAACATTGTTGGTGCTATCGATGGAAAACATGTCTGTGTTGTATGTCCGACGAATTCAGGTTCAATGTTTTTCAATTATAAGAAGTTTTTTTTCCATTGTTCTTCAAGGTGTATGTGATGCAAATTATAAATTTATTGCAGTAGACATTGGTGGGTATGGCAAACAAAGAGATGGTGGTACATTTCACGCCTCGGACTTGAACCAGTTACTTAGCAATGGGCAACTTGAAGTTCCAGAACCTGCATGTCTTCCTGGAACAAATATGACGGCCCCATTTGTGTTTATAGGAGACGAAGCATACCCTCGTCTTCCTTTCCTGTTAAAACCATATGGCGGCAACAATTTGACAATTCTACAGGAATCCTTTAATAAACAGTTGAGTAGGGCTAGGAAAACTATTGAATGTTCTTTTGGCATATTATATGCAAAATAGCATCTACTTTCGAAATGCATCAAAACTGACATTACAGTGGCAGATGATATCATTAAGTGCATGTGCATTTTGCATAACACCATTCTGGACAAAGACGGTTTTGAAAGACATCTCACTGATGTAGAAGTTACTGCGGAAGGACATCACCCGAGGCATGCTGCTGGAAGGCCTACAAATGCTGGTAAACCATCAGGGATATTTTTACAACATATTTTGCAAACCATCCTTTGTTGTATAACCCATAAACAAAAGTGTGGACCTTTACATGTACATGACATCAAATTCAGCAGCACTAACTAGTGGCAAATGATGTTTTAACATGTTCAAAACTTTGTTACAAAATAAATTTATTGCACAGACTTACCATTCACATTTTTTCTTGGCTGATTTCTTTCCAGCATTTCTGCAGAACTCGATTGGCATGTGAACTATCCCACCTATCCCAAATGGGATGTCTTTTATACACAGCACTAATAAGAAGATCGATGTCCATTATTTTTTATCACGGTACAGCACTTGCTGATATACTACCTGTGCCGGTAACCAGCGAACAAGAACTTCCTCCTCATTCCGGTAGGCTGGTCGGCACTGGCTTACCGGTGCTGACAAGCCTGCACCCGCTTTCATTGTGTGCATTGCACCTGCTAACACATGGACTGCCTGAAGCTGGTCAGCGCCGGCAGCCTGCTAACGGGAAGCCTGCTTCCTTTGTGTATGTACCCTTACAGTGACAATTTTGATTTGATTGAGCTTCAGAAGCTAAATGGTGTAAATGTTGGTGTTGGTTTACATTCTCGATATAGTGCTGTTGAAATTGTAGAACATATTTCAAAATAAATGAAGGAACGTATTATTGGACAAATAAAGGGTGTTTCTGGGAAAATATCAGTTATAATTGATGAGTCGACCAGCCTAAGTTCAAAATCTGTGTTAATAGTTTATCTGAGAGATGAAATTAGCAAAGAACAACCGCCCACTTATTTATTTTTGGATCTTGTAGAACTTTCTGATGAAAAGTCTGCGACAATTTCTCAGAGTTTATTATGCTTTCTTGAAAAACATGGATTTGATGGTGAATACCTCAAACATCATTTGGTAGGATTTACAAGTGGCGGTGCTAGTGTTATGCTTGGAAATATCCCATTATCCAAATATAATAATTTGGCATTGTATGAATCACAGACTGGAGTTAGTATTAGCCGATTCGGTTGATGAGGTAGGAGGTGTGAATCATTTTCACATATTTATGGACAAATTATACACTTTGTATAGCAGGTCACCAATGAATCAAAGCCAATTAGATGAGTGCGCTGCACAGCTCGACCAAGTAATGAATATAATCTGCCATATTTTGTCAACCAGGTGGGTGGCCAGTCGTTCCGAACATTTTCAGCAGTATGGTTTGGATACAGCTCTCTATTTAGCCATTTTTCAAAAGCCAAAGGAGATATGAGTAAATCTTCCACTGAAAGAAGCATGTACAATGGCGTATTGAAACAATTTTCATCCAAGCAATTCTTACTTGATTTTGCCATTTTAGCAGAACTAGCTATTCTTTCTGAGAATCTACAAAAAAGAAATGCTTCTTTGGTCAATGCAGACAAACTAATTAAGCGATGGATCCACTTCATTGAATCTCTCAAAGAGAAGCCTGGCACTCGAATTTTAGAGGCACAAATTGCAATCAATAATTGACAGTTTTGTTCCATACCATTAACCTATAACACGAAAATGACTTCCATTAACCAGCAACAGCTATTGTCAAGTGTAGCAAATAACCTGAAAAAGATGCTGTTTACAACCATATCTAGCCATGGGTCGACGTCAGCATCATCTGAGACATATAAAGAACGTTCAGTGTGAAATGCTGTTGAATCAAATTAAGTTCTTAACTGTGATCAATGGCCTGCCGATTTGCCTGTAGGGTATGGTGAAGAGGAGATACAGAATCTTTGTACAAGATTTCAACTTAACACAGCCAAGATAAAAACTGCTTACCGGGACTATCTTGACAAGAGCCACTGTATTCCTAAATAACTAAATGAGTTAATGAAATGCACAAAACTGATAGCATGCAGTTCAGCTGAGTGCGAAAGGGGGTTCAGTTTAATGAATATCATTGTATCTCCTACTAGGAACAGACTTTTAATACCACATGTATCTTCACTAATGTTCATCAAACTCTATGAACCATCCCTCAAAGACTGGAACCCTGAGCCTTACATCTCAACGTGGTTGAGATCGCACAGTTCAGCAGATGATACCAGAACCTGCGTAGCAAAAGGGAACACCAAGATGCTGCAAAAAATGTTTATGCTAGTTTATGTTAAATAGTGCCAAACGCAAATATTTTGTGTAATTTCATGTGACGGGGTTGTAGTTTGGTAATATATTGTATTTCCCCTAATGTATATGTAACTATTGAGTGTGGTTTTTTTTTTTTTTTTTTTTCAAAGGGGCAAGAAATACGAAGAGCTCCGGCACTCTAAAATTTGAGACAACACTGTTCCTAACATACCTAAACAATTTCCCCCATTCCTTGCCTTTACCTTCTTTGACCATGTTCCCCAAAAATACATTCTTGGCCTGTTTAATCATCCTTTCAAGCTCCCTACCCATCTCTTTCATCATTTCCTTAGATCTTATCATCCTTTCATTTCTCCACTTAGCATGTGATTTTCTACACTTCCTCATTTTATAAATCTCCTGTCTGATCTCCCCCAGTCCGTAACCTTTTCTTTGGCACAAATTTCTCCAACAAAACCTGTATTAATCCTCTAAACTCCTTCCATAGTTTTGCCACACTTTACTCCATAGACCATTTTTCAAACCTATCTCTCAAGAAGATTTCTGCCCCCTTCTTGTCTCCTCTCCCATACTGCCACACCAACCTTTCTGCCGTTTGCTTGCTCTTCCCTCATCCTGCCAATCCCAATTTCCAAAACCAGTATATAATGGTCGCTTATACCATCCAATACTATTGCATCAACTACAGCATTCCAGGTCTGACCAACACCACATCCAGCATTGACCCAACACCCTCCTCATTCCATCTCGTAGGTGTTTATAAAACCTGGACTAATCCTCTGATGACTAACTGTGCTGCCATTCTCTGCATCATGCTACCCATTCCTTCTGTACCCTCTATCCATTTCACACCTGGCGTATTCAAATCCCCTGCTACAACAACTCACTTACTGTCCTTCAGTCTATCGACTCTCTCCAGCAACGTAATCTTCCTATTACTACCACCACTTCATTTAATTTCCATTACCTCAACATCCTCACTAACCCATTCTACTGCCCTTTTCAGCCCCTTCCTTACACACACCATTATTCCTCCTCCTCCTCTCCCATCCCTGTCACTTCTGAAGAGGGTGAACTTATCCTGTCTACATTCAATGTCCAGCACTTCCTCAATCAGCCAAGTCTACACAGCTACCACTATATCAGCCCTATATCCTTCAACCTTTCCCAGAAGCCCTCCAGCTTGTTGTACACACGCCTACAGTTCACCACCGTTGTCCTTATACTAATACTCTGCTTTACCCTCCTACTTTGTTTAACCCCTATCTCCACCCTTAACAGTCTCATCAATGCTATCCACTCCATTTCTCTCCACTTCCATTTCCTTGCTTCTCACTGATTATTATTTCAACAATTGTTGCTCGGCCCTGACCCTCTCTATGCAGCCTGCTACTTCCCTACCTAGCAGATTACCTAAAATCCTCTTTCCCTGCTCTGTCAGATGAACCTGGTCCCTCCCTACACTATCCCAGCCTACCCATTTCCTACTGTCTATAAATGTAGCCCCCAAATCCCTACATACATAAACCTCACTCACAGCCACTGCTTTCTTGTAGGGTAATCCTTTCCTAACCAGTACGCCACTGACTACTGCCCTAGCTATTGGAAACTTCTCCTGTACTTTCCTCAGCAATCCCCTGATGTCCCGCTTTACCTCCTGCCCCACCTCCTTTCGAGCCAGGTCATTTCCCCTACATGAATTAAAACAACCTTCGCCATCCTGCTACCTCTCATACTACTAACCCTTTCCTCCAAATTCCTGACATTTGCACCCCCAAATACTGCTTTATATGTAATTTCCTTTCTGACTTCCCTCAGCTCCACCCCCTTTACAATAGAATTGCCTCGGAAAACTAACTCTGGCTCATTTCCTACACCTTTTCCAGCTTTGTGGCTCTTCCACCCACCTGCCTCCCCCTGTCTAATTCGTCTCTTACCTGATCCCTTTCTCCAGCCTCCTGTAACACCTTTGTTTCCCTCCTTTTGACCAGCCCTCCTCTTTGCCCTCTGGTCATGAACTGTCCACTTTTTCCTGCTTGCTGGTCTTTGCTAATCCCACACATACAAGCCTCGGCATACTGCTTCCTACCTTCCACCATTGCCTGTTCCCTACTTTTCCCGTTCATCTATTCCTGATTGCTTCATGCCTACTCCTATCACTTGCTACTATTTCTTGCTCCTCTAACCTTATTTGCTGTCTTCATGCAATGCTTTTTTTTTACGTTGTTTTTTAACATAATTTAATAAAAACTCGTTCATAGTTGTTATCATCATTATCTAGCTCAGTATTTAATAACTGCACTAAATATTCTCGGAGTTCCCGCCATCTCAAAACCAAAGTTTACTTTAAACCATTCAAAGCAACTGGTTAACCGTAAGTGATCATGTCAACCTGGTCACGTGACCAAGTTAACCCAGTTATCTTTACCAGGTTACTTTTCATAAGCGCCTTTTGTGCATATTCATGGAATGTTTACTTCGTAAATGTAAACAATGGCGATTTTGATGGAAGTGCAAGGTTGGCTCATTGATTTTTACCTGCAAATGTTAAATATGTTTATTACTAATCAAATTTAATGTGAATTTATTTATTTGTTTATTTCTAGAAGCACCCAGTAGTCAGATTTTTGCAGATCATGTTTTGAGTTGGGGGCATCTTTGATAGTTATTTAGGGGTGTCTTTGATAGTTATCTACATATCATATGTAGTACACATTACTTGATATATTTAACATTTTTTTTAGGTGCTTGGAGTGAACTGTTAAAAGCACTGAATATTGTAGGTTTGTTCATGTGGTATGCTTTTTCTACTAAGAGCAAGTGATATTTTTCATGAGCAGCAAAGTAGAAAAAACAGCAGCTAGGCTACTCTCGGCAGGATGACACGAATGACGAACAGCAGGAAACTATGTCAAAAACAAATAAACAAAATTTTATTTTTAAAATATTTGTAATCATTATTGTCTTTGTGTAATTTATGTGTATTAAAAATTTTGGCTACTCAAGATAACTTACTTTCGAGTATAAGTTAAATGTGTCTTAGTTATTTTTATTTCCTTCTACACTATTTACAGGATACCCAAACCTATTCTCTTCATCAATCTGCATAAAAGAAAATTACTATTCACAATTGTCCTTGTCCCTCTCAAGAAACTTCAACGTTTGTAATTTTATTTTGGCAGCCATTTTTTTCACCTTACTCGTTTTGATATTTCTGCTATAAGCCTACCTCGGCAAGCAAGAGAAGTAGTAGCTGCTTTTTATAGCACAAATATAGGCACCCGAACAGCATACAAAAAAGTTCTTCCAGTAACACGAACTGCAACTAGCAGAAATAGCACTAAACTAGCAGAATAGCAAACCACATGAACACACTTATTGTTTGTCACATAAATTAACAATGGATAATAACAAGTTTTACAAAATATCAAATTTTAAATGAATAGGAATAGTTACAAGCACATAATTTTACTAAGACTGTGTTGGTATAACACAATTTAAAAATAGCAACCAGTAACCTATATATGACCAAGTTAATTACATATACAATATCAATTATAGGTACATTAATAAAAAATTTAATAATAAATAAATATTTTCAAAGTATTAAAAAAACATTACATCTTCATCTAAAAACTTTGTAAGTAGTCTTCAATTTCCTCAATATTATAGAAAATCTTATGCTTAAAAATTTTGTGAATTTTTTTTAACACACTTGTTTATGACCTTTTCAGATGTTATTTCTTTTGGTAGCGTGTTAAATAATCTAATACCCGAGTTGTAAAGACAGTTTTCGAATAAAGAACTCATATGCTGCATAGCTCTCATCTTATAGGCATTTAGAGTATTGTATTGATGAACATTTAATTTATGTAAAAACTATCTAGGTATGTTCTGTTTTACAAATTTAATTGCATGAATAACATATTTAGTGTACAGAGTTTTTATTTCATAGGCTTTGAAAATAGGTTTGTGAGAGGTTCTTTTGTTTACACCAGATATTTTACGTAGAGCTCTTTTATGTACGAAACATTTTTTTTTTTACTATGACTTGAATTTCTCCCAAATTCAATTGCATACGCCATTGCAGAGTGAAAAAAAGTATAATATAGGTATATACAGTAGAGTTTTTTTTCTCTAACATTCTACTAAGGGCTCTTAACATATAACAAATTGTAGAAAGTTTATATTCTAATGTCGTAATATCTTCATACCAAGTCAATTTATTGTCTATTTGCAAACCTAATAATTTCACTTCAACAGGCTTCATCAATTTTTTTATTTTTATAAGTATTTAAAATTTGTCCTTCATCCCTACCGTGTTAACAAAATTGCATTTGCTTTGTCTTTTCAACATCCATTAATAATCTATTTATTTGAAACCATTTATCTAAGGATGTTAATGTTTCCCCAGTAATATGCCTAAGATTATCAAGATTTGAACATGTGGTTATAAGACTGGTATCATCAGAAAATAACTTAGTGTTACTGTACAATATCATTTTCTGTATTACTTGGTAAGTCATTAATATAAATAAGAAATAGTAGGGGGCCTAATATGCTCCCTTGTGAAACCCTAGTATGAATTTTTTGTCAACTTGAAGTAATTACTTATTCATTATCAACTATTTGTACAGTTTGTGCTTTATTTGGCAAGATTTAAAAAAGTTATAGTCATTATGTTACCTTTAATTTATATAACAGAGTATCATTGTTCACTAAATCAAATGCCTGGATAAGTCACAGAATATACTAATCATTCTGTATGTTATCAATTAATTCATTACTTTTTATGTTAACTGGAAAATACTAGTTATGTTTTTTTATTATTATTATTTAGAATCCACTATGTTCTTTGTATATTATTTTTAATTTTTCTAAAAAACAAGTTTACCTTATAAGAATTTTTCTTTCAAATATTTTTGAAAAAAATAGGTATTAAGCTAATGGGTCTACAGTTTTCCAATTAATTTCTATCTCCCTTTTTATATATTGGCAATATTTCCACTAACTTCAAATGATCAGGGAAAATACCTAATTTGAAAGATTGATTTATTATTATTATTATTTATCATTTTTAGAAGCTTTAGTATATTCTTGTAGCATCCTTTAACTATGGCATTTGATAAGCCATGAATACTGTGTATTTTTTTGTTTTTTAAACCCAAGATTGTTTTACTTATTTCTTTTTCATTTGTTTAATATAAAATAAAATGTGATGGATTTCGCTGTGTGTTTATTTTCTTTAGTTCATTTAAGTTACTGGTAAGTATCACAGTTTTTGGATTTAAGTTAGCACTGATATTTACACAATAAGAGTTTAAGGCATCTGCAACTTCCATCTCTGAAGTTAAGTTTGCGTTTATGTATATTTCAAATTTATCTTTCTGCTTTGATGATATTTTACTGTTATACCATTTTTTTGCTGCATTTCCTACTTTACAATATTTTTTTTGTATTGCCTATAATAGGTGGGCCTACTCAAGAAAATTGCTATTCTTTGTCTGTTTGCTTTGTTTATATAGATATTTTAGTATTTTACTTGCAATAATTATACCTGCACTAATCCATTCAGGTTTATCTATGCCTTTTTTTTAATTTGACCTACATCTAGTTATAGTAGTTGCAATAGGACTCTTCAAAATCTAGTAAAAATGTATTAAAATAGTTATTATAATTTGCATTTGTCATTAGTTTCTTTTAAGTCATCCCAAATATGTGTAGCTAATTTATAATTAAACTAATTTTTATTTTCCTGACTGTAGTTTCTTACCTTTTTAAACATTAATGTTTTAAATGTATTCTCCATTTTAATTGTTACCAGTTGTGCATGATGGTCTGTTAAATCTGGCTCAAAGTTAGAAACATTTATATACATGTGGGGGTTACTAATTACATATTTATAGCAGTGGCAGATTTATCTGTATAGCTAGTGTTTCCGTTTAGTTTATTTTCTAAATTGAATGAACCCAAAATATTTACAAGTTCTTATGTATTCCTATTATTTATATTAATATCAACGTTTAAATCACCACAAAGAATTATTTTATTTATTTATTTTTTATGTACGTGTGTTAACTTATAGTTTTGAGACATGGAGTCTCATGACCTGCAAATTTTTGCCAGCGTGCTGTTCCAATTTTACCATTCGCCGTTCTACGAACCTGCCTACCAACCGGCTGATTGCCAGGCCTGCTACGTGTTCTACAGTAAACAACTTTCATGAAATTCCTACACACTAAAACCCCCTTATATGGCATTCTAATTACTTTATTGTAAACGTAGATTCCCTACCTGGTGAAGACGACGTGTGCCGGCAGTGTACGTGAACAAGATGTGTTTCTTTGGTGATATCATGGCACCTGGCAACACGTCCGCCCAAATCAAGCACTCGTACATGATTGAAAATAGCTGGCGCATTGTGCTGCTGCGTTTACTGGCATCATGATTGGGGTGCTGGCAGTGTGGACGTTCTGCTGTAGAGGCCCACTGGAGTTTAAAATTCATACAGAGGGCACTGCTGCACCAGAAATGAATTTCTCACCAGAACTTTCTGTATCATTTTAAGATTGAGCTATTATTGTATAGTTAATACAGGTGGCGTGTTTGCTGAGAAAAAAAGTTAATTTGAGGAGAGGATGAGCCAATAGGAATTTAGATGGAATGGTTCTCCCCTGAAGGAGTTATTGGTATAAATAGATCTTTCAGCGGACTAGTCTGGCAGAGAGACAATGTAGCATTGCAAATATATATATATATATATATATATATATATATATATATATATATATATATATATATATATATATATATATATATATATATATATATATATATATATACATATATATATTCTAGAAGTATTTCAATTGTCTATATTTCAGTCAAGGATAGTAATTCATGTAATATTTGAAAGGTCGTGGCAATGACAACTTGTTTGTATTTCATATATTTTCATTTTTCCATATTTATTATTTTTCTTTCCTCATTTCATCAGTAGTAATAGACATCATAGGACATAGCGCATCTTTTCCTTTTCACTGGGTTAGTAAACTAAACATGTTACTGCCGCATTGCATAGAGGTCACCTTTAGCTGACGTGACCGACTGCTCGAAAACAACTAATTTTTCAATGAGGAAACTTTTGATCAATATATAGGGAAGTACAACCTTTCTTGGGCATCACAATAGTCAACGAGCACAATCACAACACATCACAACAGTTCGTCCCAGCACAATCGTTTGTCAGCTGTCAGTCAGACAGCCTGCAACGAGTGATCACGTTACTCGCACCGACCAGCACCCGCAACTTTAACTTTCTTTTATATTTTGAACATTTCAGTTCAAATATCTTTAATTTATTTTCCTTTGGTGTGAGGAGTTAATAGGGCGCCGGGAGAGAAAAGTAATGATTCTGCCTCGTCTTCATAACTCTTGAAGTAGAAGTTTTGTTTTATGAAGGCTGCCATTCTCTCTTGTTTTCTTTTTGTTTGTCAGCTGTGACTGTCATCAGTTTGTTTTGTCAAGATGACAATAAATCTCCAGTAAACATTTAACTTCTTTCATTTATTGGCAATCCTGGTATCAACAAACTTTCATTATTATGTAGTCTAAGTCTCGAACTCACGCTGAGCTAGTTCGTTGATGTTTACCGAGGACTATGAGAGAACAGGGCAGTAACCTGCTACAACCTGACTATTGGGGGTAAATCGAGAGCTGCAACTTGTGATATGAGATAAGTATTGTATTCCAGAATTGGGCCCTTAAGGCCTGAATTTTCAGTAGAAATGGTTGTAACCCAGAAAATTGCAGAATATTAGAATTTCCTGATGATGTCAAATTTTAGCACAAAATCTCACTCTTTGTAGAAATATCCAAAGAACAAATATTTTCTTGAAAATTCAAAGTATCACACATTGAAAATGTTAATGCATAAAGTATTAATTTGTTTTAAGACCATTTCCACCTCTGTTCATCAGCACAAACTACTGTCTTTTTTTTTTCATCCATTCATTCTGGATCATTATAATTTTTTTATTGTTTTATACGTCTTAATTATTTTACTTACTACAGTGTGTGTTTTGCTGTGATTTTCCTTTTTTCATATTGTCATAGTTGTGCTGTCCTTGTTTCTGTGTTCTTCACTGTCTAACTGAATAGTTTACTAGTTTCATACTGTACCTATTTATATTAGCACAATTTTATTACATTTGTGTTTCTCATCCATACCTATATTGTGTTCTTCCTTTTATTTTTGTCACCTTTTTTGTAGTCATTGTAGGCAATAGAGATTCTGTAAAAATCCAAATTCAGATTGCATGTGTTATCTGCTACATCCCCGGCCTCAGAACTGTAGTTGTTGCCTGGGGCAACACATGATGTACCTATTGTCTGAGTAGTGTGTGCTAATTGTTACAGGCAGTGGCTGAAGATGGTATCAAGCAAGAGAATCACCAGATACTGTTTGTACCAATCAAGGAGGAGGTTAGGTATGATCTGGTGAGTACAGACAACCGTAACATTAAAAATGTATATGCACATGTGAAGTACAAAATAATTATCATTAAAAATCATAATTATAAGTTAAGGTCACTGTTTAACTATGTTATTCACGTATAAACATATCTTTTTTAGGCATTGTAACCAACAAATTTTTTTTGTTTGGAACTGTGCCATAATACTTTGTCATCCATCAGGACCAGCAAAAACATGTTTGTGGTCCATGTTACTGGCAGCAACTGTTTGAGACAACAGAATATACTCTCTACAACAAATGATACTTCCCACATGCCTCCTTTGTTGAATGCCAATTTCTGGTTCTGATATTTTTTTACATTAAGGTCACTTCAGTATTACATATATTTTAAGATGTGTATTCCAGATGGGGCGGGCATCGTGAAACAATGCAGGCTATGAGGATTACTCTACTATGGAAAGCTACTACATTTCTGGCCTGTCGACTCCATGACAAGAATAGGTGGTATCCAAATGAGGCACTGAGAACTACGTAAATTAACAGTGCACCCATTTAATTTCATTTTGTGAGAATAATGAAATATTTGATTAAATTTGTATTCACTAGGAATATAATTTTTAATAAAAGTTTATAACTGGCAATTTTTTTTAGTTTTGAGGTGAAAATTGTAAAACATTTGTAAAATGTAACTGTTATAATGGAGTGATTTTAATAGTTCATACTGTAAAATCAGTGGCAAAGATGAATTACTAATGCTGACTGCAGGCATAATAAAAGTACCAGTAGTCTAATAAGTAAGTCTTTGGGAGTCGATAAAATTATGTTATGTTCCCTAATAATTTTTTCAGAAAATAAATTTGTAGTAAAAGATGGGTAAGGTAACAGTGTTTTTTTAAAAAGTGAACCCCAATAGGAAATATATACTTTCTGTGTCCTTGTCAGTGACAGTATTTTGAATGCCTAAAATGCATATTTGACTTTATTAGACTTAATAACATTGTTTTAATGCCAGCTCAATCAGTAGTTTACATGCTAAAAGCAAGCTAAATGCTGAATGTAAAAACATATAGAATTTTTTTGTCCGAATTGTGGCACCAGAAACAATTCTTCTATGAAAATTATGGCATTAGAAGTGATTTTGTGTTTACTTCCGTTAAAAAAAAAAAGTTGAGTCCACAGAATAGAACTATTTATTTTATCTAATTTGAAATTTTTAACCACTTTTTTACTCTTATAATTAACTTGCACAGCTTCATACCTGTGCAGAAATGTGCGAGAAATTCAGACAGCTACTCTCCACTTCTCACTATGTAAGAGTACCCATTGTACCTGAGAGGATTTGAACTAAAAATTTTTCAGTTTTAGTTTCATGTTGGGGTGTGTATTTTAAGACTTGAGACACGATTACCGAGTGGGTATAGTTTGCATTATAATTACCTGAAGTACATTCTGGTTTATAATTCAAAAACCAAACAAAATTTTCCCACACAAACATAATCAAGGAGGTATAAGTTTTTAAGCAGCATACTTGAGGCAAATTATCCCTGCTTCTTCTAATACTCTAACATAAATTATCAGAAAATCTACCAAAAAGCTGTAGAGTTACAGGTGCAAAGTACACCCACGTATCTAGAAACTTTGCACCAATTGTAGTAAATGTATTGTATTATTTTAAAATTCTGAAGTCATATTCAACTTTAAAGTCTATATTTTATTCCTTTAAACATGCACATTTTTGTCACAGTTTTTAATTTATATTACATAAACATTAAGCTTTATATCAGCAATATTTTTTAATATATTATCTAGAACTAGCAGAAATTTTATGATACAGTTAAAAGTGCCAAATACTGGCACTGTTCAGTTCTGGAACACACAACATCCCTAGATTATGAAAAGGTAAGAGGGTTGATTAACCCAAAAATGACATCTGAGGTTTTGTTAGCCATCTTCTAGGATAATACTCATTTTCATGGAAAATATTGCTAAAGTTCCAATCTTCTCCTTGCCTGTCTCAAAAGCAATACCTCTGTTCAAAATGTATTAATATATTGGTATAAAAGTGTTGAACTAGAGCACATGGAAGAATATATTATGTAGAAGTTAGGTGCGTTGTAACTCCAGTGAACCTCCATAATGACTGTTTACTAGCATATTTTATAGTAAATTGTTACATCTTAAAAAAGAAAACAAATTATTTGTTATCAGTGATATGTACACAATAATACAAACCATCATAACTACAGTGACTCGATTATCCGCAAGCGAATTATTCGCTTTGCGGCTTAACCACGGCATATTCAGAAAAATAAAAATAAATTTTGTAAATTAACTCAAACACTGCCAAAATGAAGTTATTTAATAAAATGCCCATCTTAACTAATGAAATTTGTAACAGGTACTCTTTGAAAATAACTGTAGAATGAAATATGTTTGTTTATCGATGCAAATGCACATCAAAATGTATTCCAGATGGTGCGATGAGCTTAGTTATGTAGCGAGACAGCAAGCTGACAACACTGCACAACTCGCTAGCCTAGTTGCCGCCTGCCAGGTATAGCCGGTCCTCCTGCGTATTTCATTCCCATGGTCAGTGTCAGTTTTATCTCGCCAGTCTGTAGTTACGTTCAGTTTTGTTTTTGCTCATTTTCAGCTACGAAATGTCTGCAAAACGTAAACGTGTGGTTTTAAATTTACAGCAGAAGCTGGAAATTATTAATAAACTTGAAGGAGGAAGTGCAATAAAACAGCTTTCATTTATGTATGGAGTGGGAGAAACAACAATTCGGGATATACGAAACAATAAATCCAAACTTGAGTTGCGAGCAGTGTGGACACAAGTGGATTGGCAAAAAGGAAAATGATGAAACTGCCGATGTACGTGGAACTAGATAAAGCTATGCTGGAATGGTTTAACCAGAAACGTGCCGCGGGAACGCCAGTGTCGGGCTTAGTGTGTGCCAAACAAGCCCAATATTTTTTTGAAGAACTGGGAATGGAAGGCGAAACTTGTTTCCTACATTAAACACTGTTGTCCACGTGCTGAAACAGCCGGCTGTATGCCACACGCACTGGACAGTGTGGGAGGTGTGTGTGTGACACAGGCGACGTACAGTTTGCTTTGAACGTCTTTGTTTCCCCTCTCCAGGAGGGGGGGTGGGAGGTGACCTGTTGCCTAGCAACCGAATGACGTCAGTCTGCCTTCCCTCTTACGCAACTTCAGATTCTAGTATCACTCTGCGATAAACACCACGCGCATCCTGTTGCGTTGTTTGTATTAACTGTAGCTGTGCATTTCCTGTAATGTTCGAGAGAGAACTACCATGATTACCTGCATATTTTACACACTTTAAATACTGTTTTGTAAGTTAGAAATCAGGGGTTCATAAATTACGCATTTTTAAATTTCTTAGTTTGTTAATAAATAATAGGGTACAGAAATTATGCGAGGCCATAAAATATGCAGGTAAATACAGTAGTATGTCAAGGATAGGCTAGGTTTCACACTGAAACATCCAGTATTCAGTTACGACCATACGAAACTTAGTGTTGGAAAAACTTAATTTTTCTCTTAGTATGTGGATTATCTGCGATTTTGGGTTATCCGCTGCAATCGTCCCCTCCATTATTGCGGATAATCTAGATTCGACTGTACTTTTAATTGGGTTTCTGCAACATCTTTAGCTCAGAATGTTCTACAAGGTTATTTTGCTGTGAAAAAAAAAGTTATTTCAAAAGCTGACACAAGAGGTATGGAATTCATAGGGACACAAACGTAGTCGCAAGATCAGCACAAAAGTCTCATATTTTAATATAAATCACAAACAAAAGGAAATAGTTTACAGTCTGCCCATTAAAGCAATACATACAAGAAATTTTGCAAGTGATGCAATGTAACTCTTGTAGGTGCAAAGTATACCCCCTTACAGTATTAATTTTATATCTGTTACAAAATTATACCAATTACCTTTACGGAAAGTCCAAATTGGCTATGGAAAATATGTAATTGTTGACTTCAGAGAGTTTCAGATGGTGTTTGGGTGATGAGAAATAAAGTACATTTCTGTATGCATTAATAGATTGATTGCTTATACCACTGCAGTTGAAAGGTAAGCATGAGCTATAAACCTTTATTCCATGCATCTGATCTGAGAGTGCTTAATTGTTTTGTATCACTTGTCTGAATGTGATTCTGCTGTAACCAGTTTATACATTGACAAGCCATTACATTACAATCACTCCAGTCCGAAAATGTTTTTCGCGCGGAGGGTTATACATAATGCACTGGCAGCATGATATATGTAGTGCAGGTCCACAGGCTCACTGTTAATAGTATCTACAGTGTCAGAATGGGAAAAGTGGCTCATCCATTAGAGTTTGACAGAGTTTTTAGATTGTGTTGGCACAGCATGTTGGTACCAGCATATCTGAAACGGCCTGTCTTATTGGTTGCTTTCATGCTGCTGTTTTGAGTGCAAGCATCATATATACCAACACATAGCCACTTTTGTCAACCATTTTATAAGATAGCACCACATGAATAAATAAAGTTTTTGTGCATATCTCGGAAAACAACAGATTCGTACCAAATTTGGCAAACAAATAGTACGTTGACATGATGATAAATGGTACGTTTTGAATATGTTGGACACTTATTTTCTGCATATGTGAATCGTGCCGGACAATGCTACTGGTCTGCAGGTTTTCTCTGGGTTCTCCCTTTTTCCCCGCCCTTGCAGTCTAGCGCTGCTTCATACTCACCTTGTTTCACCTCTTCAGTTCTCAAGACCTCAATGTTAAGAGCTGCCCAAGTCTCTTTACTGTTACCTTATTTCCAAACTGGGCCATAAGGGCATATATACTTTATCATCAGAACCATGCTATCAATTCCAACTTAATTTTGTATGCTGGCAGTATGTATTACAACTATCAAATGTGTCTACATGGAGCATTTTTGTCCACTATTTTGTAAGATATGACACGTGAAAAAAATGTAAGTTTTTATGTAATATCTCTGGAAACAATTGACAGATTCCTACGAAATACGGTAAACAAATAGTACTGCAGCAGGTGGTGTAAACTTCTATGGTTTAAGTAGGTCAGGCACTTTTTTTTTTCAAAATGGTGGCTATACAAATATTTTAGTTCAATATCTTTTAACAAATCAACTTCCTACTTAACTTTGTATGTTGGCAGTATCAATTACAACCATCAAATTTGTCTATACATCGCCTCATTTCTCTGCCATTTTGTAAATTAGTGCCACAAAAATTGAGTTATGTCATATCACGGGAAACAAACTCATTCTTACTAAATTTGGTGAATAAATTGTACTGTGATGGGCCATATAACTACAGTCTATTCCCGATTGGAAGCGACTTATGAAAATCAACCATTGAAAAAACACTCTAGGCATAACATGTCAACTTGTTCTTTCAATAACATGTATTCCACATATATGTAAATATATGTGTGTGTGTGTGTGTGTGTGTGTGTGTGTGTGTGTGTGTGTGTGTGTGTGTATATATATATATATATATATATATATATATATATATATATATATAATCACACTGTGGTTAACTTTAGAGTACTGTATTATTGAATAAATTAAACTTTACCTTAATATCTTCTATAACTTGTAATATTTATTTCTTTTTGAAATATGAATTAACAACAGCGAGTGCAGCGATGTGTTGGCAACGACCGGTAAGAAATAGTTCACAGTTAAAATATCATTTTAACCTCGTTTTTTAGTGTACTAATTGAAAATTTAATGGTGCCTATTGACATATTGAAATATTTAGGTACCGCGATGGCAACATATCTCATTTCTACAGTTTAAAATAACAGCTGAATATATTGTGAGTAGGCCGTAATGGTACAGTGTTCTTTATCGAGCGAGAGCAGCTTTGAAGCAACTGTCTGCTGAGCGAAGCTTGGCACTCTTTCTATCTGTCTGTCTCTCTTTCACACTCAGAAAGTTTCACTTCACTAGTAGATGGCCAAATTGTACATGTTTTCAATTTTAGCATATTTCATACTTATTACAGCAAAATAATGATTTTTGAATTTGTAATTTACAACTGAAAAGAGATTTTAATGTTTGAATACTTATTTTAATATATTTAGATATGATGATGGGGCAGAAACAAAGTGGAGTTGGCAGACGTGGTGAGCCATAACATGGCGTGTTGTTTTACCAAACGAAGCGTAAATTATACTTACTCTGAAAAATACTTTAAATTACCACATCGCGTTTGTAGACGTTGTGTTTTTTAAACCTACCTAAGCAAATTACGAGGTGGTGATAAATCTGTTTTTCCACAGCAATAATAAATATAATGTTACGGTGTGTTTCGTTAACCGATGCGTGTGAAATAGCGTGGCGTGACTGTGTAGTGATAGTTACGCTGGATCTGTCTGTATGCGTGATTTGAGATATTTGATATGAACTATTTATACGTTGTAAATGTGAACTGTTTTTATGACAAAGTTATTTATTTACATCCACGTCTGTTTATTTATCACAACTTTGTACCCTTGCCCTGGGTGTTTGAAACACAGTCTTGTAACGTGATTTACCACCAACCCCAACAAAATAACCAAGCCCAGCCTCAATAAATTTCAATAAACCTAAAACACAGTAAGTAGCAATTTATATAAATATGAGCGGAATAAAAGTTATAGTAGGCTTATTTGTGTGCATATTCACCACTATATTTTAAGTTTCTATAACAAAAAATGAGCGACATGAGTTGTGTGCTGATTTTATTGTCACTTTTTCGTTGGACTCTATTCCTTCATTATACGAACTTAGGCCATCCTTTTAAAGAAATAACAAACGTCAATAACAAAAAGTTACATACTACAGTTCATTACCCCGCAGTTGTAACAGTGTTGAACACAGTCGCTGCAAAATATTAACGTGCATTACGGGTAATGTGCTCTGTCGTGGAAAACAAATATGTTAATGTAACGTAACCGTAAGAACTATAGTTAATTCAGGCATTTTTAAAACGTCATAAAGCTGACCTAAATAATGTTATAGGCCTAAACTGTGAATATTCGTACAAAATAGTTTTTGAAATAGATTTAAGACTGAATTCTTTGAAAAGCTGTAAATGTAAACAACACATTTGACAGGTACAAAAGTAGAAGTCACATTTAAATGTCTATTTTTTGGTGTAGCGAAAGTATACGAACTCATGTACACACACAATGGCATGTAAACATTGATTTTGACAGATGCTACATGGTAGTCACATGGCAATGTTTGTTTACATTTGGCGGAAGGATACAAAACGGGCCTGCAAGTAGATATTTAGCAAGGCTCCAAATAAGTTGCTTCCAATGGGGAATGGACTGTATATGTATTTTTTAAGTTTGACAGACACTTATTTTCAGAACAGCAGATGTAAAATAATTTTAGCTTGTTGTGCTATTCCTAAGAAGCCATGTAATAATCAATTTTACCTTAATATTGTATACTGGCAGTATACAACCATTGAATGTCTGAATACATCACTTTTTTGTCCTCCATTTCTGAAGATCATCACATGAAAAATATGGAGGTTTTATGCCATATTTCAGGGAGCAATCAATTGATTTTCACCAAGTTCTTCACACAAGGCAGGGCATGTAAAATGTAAAGTTGCATGTTTTAAGTGACTCTAGCACTTTTTTTCAAACTGATGGCGCTGTAAATATTTTAGATTAGTAAAAACCCTATCATTCAAAACATTAGCCTGATTAAATTGAAAATTGATGTTCGAATTCGACCTCCATAATGCATTTGATTGCACACTAGCTCATGTTACGAGGTTTTCTGGGTTCGAGTCCCATGTAAGGCATGTGCATATTTGTAATTGTCTCTCTACTGTTGCATATTTTTCTAGTTTCATCTCTAATGATATTGCTCTCAGAGATAAGTCCTACCTACCAACTTGGCTTTTAAGAAATTATTTAAAAATGAATTCACTCATGTTGAAAGTAAGCTCATTAGTTATACCAGTAACTTCTTGTTATCTTTACTTTTTGGTAGTGAAACCCCCAAGCGTGAAGCGACTGGGGAGGATCAAAGCAACCTCACTCGTACTGTGTTTTACAATCACAATAAATCAATTTTCCCTTTCCCCTACACCTATGGCTAGGAATTTCATTTAATTAAAGAAAAAAATTATGTGCCAAGTTTTTTTATGTATTTTAATTTCTATGAACAGTTTTTTTTGCCACAAAATGTCAGTACATTATGATGTCACTATTCTTTTGGCCAGCTGAACGGCACTATCGTCGACATTATCCAAATAGTAATGGGCCTTGAGCGCAACTTGCCCCCACAGCAGAAAAATAGGGCTCCACAGAAGTTCAGCAGCGTTTTCCAACCAAGCTCGACACACAAGATGTGAGTATTTAGAACGAGCAAGCAGACTAATTTCCACAATTATTTCCACAAGTTTTATAACAATCACATTGCTTACAATGTTGAACACAAGACGCATTAAAAAATAACCCTAGCTCATATTGAGGCTCACTAGGCAAAGCCATACCAGAGCTGGGTGTGCTACAACTTCGCACATGTTACCTTGTCTACTGTGGTTACACGATTCTCTCTGCCCCACGCGGCCTCTACGACAAGTGGCAGCGTGCTCAGCTGACTTTCTAAAGCACTTGCTAACCATACAAAAAAAAACCCTAGTAAATTACTAGTAAACTCTAAAATATTACACAATGCTAAAATAGAAATACTAAATATAAGTACCTTACGAAACCTATTAAAAATGACTGGCCTGCCTAACCATATATTTCATAACATAGTAGCCACTCATAAGCGAGCGCCCAATTCAAAATTACCAACAGCTGCATACCTTTCTTAAGTGATGACTCGCTCGTCATAGTAGGTTGTGCAGTTATCTTCACAAACAGAACACGTAGTATACTGTGACGCGGGCCACTGGCCAGCAGCACTCAGCCCATGACGGCGCTTGCCTCTGAGTGCATGTGCTACACCAACACGTGGCTAATTACCACAGGCCACAGACTTCCCATATTAAATTTGCTACTTTTTTTTTTTTTTTTTTTTCCCCCATCAAGTGCAGGGTACCATGTTTGTTTTAAAAGTGTTATATGTATTTGAGGGTTATTGTGTCCTTTTCAGCTGGACATTTTGAAATGTGCGCAGCGCTAAAAATGATAAACAACTCTCTGGCAAGAAGGCCATACTAGAACATTTTAAATATTATCAGTCAACTATCATTTAAAATTGCTATTTCTAACTTTTATGAAGTGTGCTCACAAATTCTGCTTGTGTAGACCCCATAGGCCACCATGGTAGGTGTGCGGCGCCCCTGCCTCTGGGCAGTCATTCCCGAGATGCTGGCCAGGTAATACGCTGCCCATACGCACCTCAAACTTTTTGCACTGACGTAGATTTCTAATAGCTGACTTTAGTATACCGGTTAACCTTTGCTTGCGTACGTTGCCAGAATTGTCCCCAGCATAATGCTATCCGCTTAAATAATTTAATTGCAGCACTTGTTGGCTTTTTAACATGTAAACGATGAGAGGAGTTGTGTTGTAGCAGCAAAACCACGAGGCCCGCACTATGCTGGCATCGGATTTCATCCACCCACGAGATAAGATTTTGAGCACATTATTTGTGTTATTTTATGTAATTGATTATGGGCAACATTTCTATGTATGTATTTTGCGGATTTTATAAGGTTATCATGTACAATTCTTACTTAGTTTCTGACCACGCGGTCATCCACAGTAATTTCTGTATCAATGCCATCACCACATTCTAAGGGTTTATTGTATTGCGTTCTTGTGCACTTTCATCATTATCAGGGTTTCATGTATGTTTTATTAGGGTTCCGTGTAATTTCTGCAATTTTATAGTGTTGGTTCTTTGACCATGTTGTCATCCAGAGTACTTGTGTTTTTCCCACCATCCATGCAGCATTCACATTTCAAATGTATTACTTGTGGCAATGTAATGTTAGGATCACGGCGCTATAACTTGTTGCACAATATTGGCCTTGTTAAGGAATTTAATGTGTATTTCATGTCTGACCATTTGGCCACCGTCACGTACATCCAGAGCCATCTGCACCAACCTCAAGTTCTTTTGCACTGAATGTGCTGTAATTTACTATGCCGTGTCCTGTTATCTGCATCATGTCTTTTCATATAATTTTCATTGTGACATGTTAGTCTCTCCCACAACGAGGCCTAACCACCTACGTGTGTGTGTGTGTAACCCAGCCCTCCATTGTCCTTGGCCATCACCACACTTTGCGTGGTTAGGGGACGTATCCCGACGGGTAGGCATGGGTAACTGCATTGTACCATAGTGTTCATTTTGTCTTGTGTACCCTGTCCCTGGGTAAACCTGCGGTCCACCCTAGTGGCCGTAGGTCTCTTACCTTGTGGGGACTGTGTCTTCCAGCACGGCGGAGTGTCATCCCGCATTGTAGGTGTTTTGAGTGTGCAGAGGGTCACCAAAACAGACTTGCGAATTACGCAGTAAAACGTAGGTTCTAATAAACTTGGCATGGTATGTAACGTTCAGCAAAATAAACATCTTCAGTGCAGAAATTGAATGTTTCTATGGCGTCTTAACCATGGTCCAGATCACAGTGTTAATGTGTAACAGTGTTATGTAAAACGCATGGATGAGATGAGCACACAATACCCACGGAAACCCCTGAGATCACCCTGAGTCTCAAAAGCGAGGTGCATAAGGAGCTTTGCTGGTGCCCATATCCAGTGAGTAAACAGTGCATTCGTTCATCTCCGTGTCTCACTCATCTGCGTTAGCTGTAACATTCAAAGAACAGTATATTTAACAATGTGTGCAAAAATGGAATGTATTGTTCCGAGCTAAACAATAAATCTGGCAACCTTAAGGCCCCGTCCAAATTGACTTTGCTTCAGTAACATTACTTACACAGCATAACAAGCAAAACCGCTCATCCACAATCTGCATTAACGTAAAAGAAGAAAAGCCTTGTCTGACAAATCGGATAAGAGCAAACGAATAGGAAATGATTTTTGCTTGCACAAAAATTTTTGCACATATAATTTCGTTATCTTGTTTACAGCAGTATTTATGATTTACATTCTAATTGACTGAACTTGGCATAAGATCTTCTGAGAAGACCATCTTAACGCCAAGCCACACAAATAATGCCAAATACTTGTGGATGTTGTAATAAAAAATTTATTCTTGATGCTACGCATGTTATGTGTTGCATGTTGATTGTGCGTGTTGCAATCTCAAATACAGGATTTTATTTCTTAATGCTATGCACATTATGTGCATACTGTCGATCCTGGACGGGGCCTAACAGTAGCCGATTCCCTTCTCCAGTCTTTGCTGTGTGTCAGTATGGTGCTGTGTTCCAGTGGGAGGAAAGTGTACAGCAAGATCCAGTATCCACCTTCACCAGTGTGTGCAAGGAGGAAGTGAAGGAAGAGATGATCGTAGAAGTGCATCCCAGTGACAGTACTTTCACAGGTATACTATCTCTACACCAGCTCTGCATGTTACATTTTGATGGAACACTTCAATTTTGGCACTTTATTACATAATTCCTAGAATTGTGTAATGACTTCTAAGTAGGGTTGCCAACCATCCTGTTTTTTACTGAAGTTCCCTTATTCCAGGACTAAAAGAAGTATCTCGTAAGGACATTAGATGGAAAGTCATATTTCCTGCATGTTTAGGAACTAAAATGAATAAACACAGTGTCAGTAATTTACCAATTTTGCGATTACTGGTGTAGCTTATAGCCACTTACTCAATGTCCACTAGATAGTTACAGTTGATGTCGGCAGATGGCGTTCCTCAAAAGAGTATTCATGGAAGTAGTCGTGCCGAGATGTGTACAGTTATCTTTCAGCTTATGTTGCTACCATTTGTTGATGCTGGGTTGTGTTGTCAATGCGTTGAGTTTTGAAATTAAAAAGGAAAATGTGTAGTTCATCTCCATGAAGAAATTAACTTCGTAACAGACTACTGTCCTGCCTTATCGTTGTAATTCTCAGTAAACACCAACTAACTAGCTCAGTTGAGTTGGAAACTTTGACTAGATAATAATGAAAGTTTGTTGATACTCCGATTGCCAATAAATAAAAGAAGTTAAATGTTTACTGGAGATTTATTGTCGTCTCGGCAAAACAAACTATTGACACTTGCAGCTGACGAACAAAAAAAAAAACAAGACAGAATGGCAGCCTTCATAAAACAAAACTTCTCTCTTCTAGAGTTACGAAGACAAGAGAGAATCGTTACTTTTCTTTCCCAGCGCCCTATTGACTCCTCGCACCCACAGAAAATATATTTAATAGATATTTGAACTGAAATGTCCTAAATACAAAAGTAGGTTAAAGTCATGGGCGCTGGTCTGTGTGAGTCACGTGATCGCTTGTTGCGGGCTGTCCAACTGACAGCTGACAAACGATTGTGCTGCGACGAACTGTTGCTATACCCGAGAAAGGTCGTACTTCCCTATATATTGATCAAAAGTTTCCTCATTGAAAATGTGTTGTTTTCGAGCAGTCGTGTTACATCAGCTAAAGGTGACCTCTGTTATTTTCCTTGTTTCATCAATTCGTGCAATGTGTGGCGATGTTTTTAGTTTACCAACCCAGTGAAAAGGAAAAGATGTGCTATTGTCCTATGACGCCTGTTACTACTGATGAACTGAAAGAAAAAATAATAAATTTGGGAAAACGAAAATATATGAAATACAAACAAGTTGTCATTGCCACGAACTTTCAAATATTACATGAATTACTATCCTTGATTGAAATATAGAAAATTGACTGCAATGCTACATCTTGCTTTGTGTATTTGTAGATAGATAGGAACAAAATTATAAGTGGCTAGTTCATAGGACTCATTGTTTGTTACAAAGGTAAATGTGTACTTTGCAAATGAGAATTTTCTATTTCATATGCTGGTGAAAGTGATGTGAAACAATGCGCATCAACATCGTTTCATAGAAACATGGTTCAGCAGGTGAATGCAAGTGAAAGAACCAAGATAAATATTTCTATACGCAAATAATATTTTTAGTGATGGGACGGTTCAATTATTGATTCCTCAATTCCACCAATTCTTGCCTGAATCGAAGAATCAATGAGTTACAATTTTTTGTATTCGAAAGTTCAACTCGATTCTGTAAAATTCTCGTATTGGGTAGCATATTCTGAAAACGTGGTGGTGCTTGTTAACGCAGTGCAAATAGCTTGTCTGTGTTTGCAGTCGTAATCAGGTGAAATAACACTAAATACAGACAAATTAGCAATATCTCATGAAATTAGCTTTCTCCACAAGAAATGAACTCTTCTCCTGTGTTATGTACACTAATCTACTACGGCACTATGAAAATAAAAAATCTAGAATTGTGCGAGTTCTAGACAATATCGAGAGATACGCGAGATAAAAAAATTCACTATTTCACCTGGAGACAATTTTTAAATCTCTGATATCATAGTTCTGCGTGCAACATATGCACATAATTATGTTAAATTATTTTTCTAGCATAACAAAATGTAAACAAACATATTCGAAAGATTATACCAGCATTAAATTATGCCCATTGAAATAAGCTACAGTAGTTTGACAACAAACTACCTCCAAGTGCTAGTAACACTGGTGCAAAGTGAACACTTGCAGCTAGAATGTGTGCAGTTATCTATGGCCACAACACCGAATCAAATGTTTGTTTACATTGATAGTTGCATGTAAAATTTCGTGAAACGAAAGTGCGAGGTCTAAATTGATGCATAAACTGATTGTTTTCATAAAATATTTAGCCTCAAAATATGGACGATTCTGCAGTTGATGTGAAAGACTAAAATGTCTCTCAGTTAGACATTTTGTCTGTGCTAATGTACATATTTAACCTCCCATGCACGGTAATTGATAACACCGCTAACCACAACAGAATCAAAAGTTAAAAACGTCACACTGAAAAATTTACGAAAAGAATATACATATGTACGACATCCCTTGAAATTATATTGTTTTGTAAAATGTACAGTATTCTTGAAATCACACAATGTTGAGACATTCCTTATTCGAATCGAGTTCTTAATTGAGAATCGAAACAAAAATTTTGGAATCAAATCGAGTATTGGAATAGACAAAAACATTAAATTGTCCCCTCACTAAATATTTTGCTGTCATATATGTTCAAAAATGATTTAAATTATGTATACTACTGATTTTTCCACATTTCAATTGGTTTGGTTGTAAATAATAGTTTTTCTTAATCATTTCACCAGATGTCAAATGTCGTGTGTCGAGGTGCCGGAAGTGTCCTTTTTGATATATCTGAAAGTTGGCAACCCTACTCCTAAGAATTATTGTCAAAATAGTTATTATATTTTATATTATTTGCGATATAGAATTCAGTTTTTAATTAATGCACTTTTATATTAGTGTAATTTTTCATTTTTCTATAGCTTTATATTTAGCCCCAACACAGATAAAATTAAATTTTAATTTGTGTAAACAACAAATCAATTTCATAGGGCTTAGTTAAATATTTGAGTTTCTACCCTATAAATGTAATTATTTTTCAGTTACATTCGCGATTGGCATTAGATTTAATAATTTTTGAACCTGTAATTTTTTTGCATTTTTAATTATTTTTTGTGATAAATGTTATGAATTTAGTTTTCCGTTTTGTATGTAACCCATGCAGTGTCTCGGAACTAAAAGTTTTGTGCCTTGGCTGCATGTTTGATAGGTCCATGACCTTGCCTCAAGGTCTGCTTCTTGGTGGAAGGTTCTAACTTAGTGGATGTTGCTTCGCTCGCTGGGATTTTCCATCTGAAAATCCCCAGTGCCATCTTAACATTTTGCAGCTAGCTAACCCACCAAGAATGATTATGTATGGGAGGTGGCTCCGACATGTAAAGAAGAGGTCGCAGTGCAAACCATGTTAATGATGATTTGTGATGTTTGATGGAAGCTTTTCTAAATACAAATGGCAGCTACATTTGGTATAATTACGTTGTTTTATAATAGTGATGCTATTGTTTGTGCGTGGCTGGAAAGGCTGCTAGGCAACACTAGTTGTTCTAACTAAACATATACTTGACTGTGCTAAAAATGCTTAGTACAGTAACCTTCTTGTTTGTTCATAAACATTTTCACTGTAACCCAGATGTCTTGGGATGTGCTCTACGTACATATGCTAGTTGATACTACTTTTATAGCATTTTATTGATAACTTTTAAGTTTATGAAAGAAATGTAATTTTTGATTGAACAAACATTTTTCAGTAAACAGTTCGAAATAATTTTTGGGATTTGAAAGAACATTTTAATTGTGAAACTGGTTTAGCATGTGTTGAATTAGAGATAAACTTTGGCCTTGCAAGTAACAAACATTTCTGTGCTTTTTCACCTTATTTATTTTATGTTTTGTAATGAGAATGGTATTTTGAAGTCATTTAACTAAATTTTGCATTTAATATTTAGTTTTTATTTACCATCCAACACAGCTTTCCTGGCACTTATTGACACTTTAATATATACCATGAAATCCATCTGCAGGTGTTATGTTTTTTATTTAGTTCCTGTTTTATTCTTGTTAGTGCATTTTATATGTATCACTTGAAAGTGTGTTGTTCTGGGACTTTAATTTTTATGTCTTGTCTTTTAGTGCTTCAAAAATATGAACTCATCTCACTTTAATCTTACACACAATAATCTCCCCTCTGTTCTTATCAAATTTCATGGCACTTAATAAGTAAATGAACTACACTAAATTCCATACTTGTAAATTCACTACACCAATACCAGTTACAGTAAAATTCTGTTAAGACATTTTTCAAGGGGAAAACTTATGTAGGAAACCAAAAATTTTAGTCTGACAGAATTTTGTAGTGACAAAAACACAGTGTAGGCAATAATATCAAATAAAACCAAATAACCCAACAATCAATATAACCAAAAAATAGTCAACATTGTACATAAATTCAAATGCATTTTTAAATTTAATAGTTATAAATTTATTGTGAATAAATTGAAAAGTAATTGATATATTGGATTTGAATAAATACTGTGTATGTCAAACATGAACAGAAAACTGAAATGCGGGGTTAGGTCTATATCTTATTTACATCATCAAATATGATTTTTACATACATATATACAGTACTTACTTTTAATCAGTAAAGAGGCAACTGGGTGAAAACAGAACTGTAGTCATAAAATACACTTAACCATGAAGGGCTTCAGAGGATTTTATATTTTAAACTACTGTTTTTGGGTAACTTGTAATGTTTACATTTCAAAGTGATGTTATGTTTGTTATGGTTTATTGGCGGGAAAACTGCAATGTATACTGGGTTTCTTTGATGTAGTTACCACCAAAGATGAAGGGGAGTTAAACCCCAGGGTAAAACTTGATTTGGTAGGTTTCTCTGTAGGAGACTTTGGTTCTATTTACCTTAAGGGACACCAAATACTGTGAAACCATGGTGAGAAAGGCGCATACAAGCTGGGGGTAGAGGGGAGCATCCTTGAGGATAGTCCTCCTCTGCCCAGTGGTAGGACTGAGGTTCTACTGTAATATGGAGGGGGGGGGGTAACTGCCTCCTGTCTGCTGTTGGAGACTCAACCATCTGGACGGGCAGGGGTTTTTATTTTTGAAGCAGGTTTTGGGGTTGTATCATCCTCCTCTCCTATTTTGTGTATCTGAGTTGGGAGGTTTAGGTCATCCAGAACCACCTCGGGATGAGGCCGTACTTGACCTTGGGTCACCTTGCATGTTCACCCCTTACTATCTTGCACCCAATATATATTGCCGGAATGTCCAACCACAGCATATGGCCCTATCCATTTTGGGGCCAGGCTGGCCACTAACTGATTGGAGGCCTTACTTACTAAGCGGGTGGTTTTTGACTAGGAGTTTTGTTCATAGGGGGAAAATATGCCCTTCTGTGTGGGAAGAAAGGTACTTGCGGGCAATGTATTGATCCTGGATTTTCCTGGCTTGCTTTTCTCTAGCGAATGTGGCTGTGGAAAATTTTCCCGGGGTAGGTATTGATGAAAGAGAGTTCTCCCATTGCCAGTCTCGTAGCGTGTACCCAAAAAGGAGTTGGCTGGGAGAAGCTCGTGTGGCTTCGGTTTTTCTCCACCGAAGAGCGAAGAGAATGGCAGGGATTTCTTTGTCCCACTTGTTATGGTTGTCACCCATACTGATGCGGATGTACTCCTTCAGTTCCTGATTCCTCCTTTCAGTGGAGTTGGCTTGGGGATAAGAGGGTGTGGTTCATGCGTCGATACCCCAGTTTTTACAGACGTCCCTCCAAGGTCGGCTCGTAAACGGGGTGCTGTTATCTGTGAGGATCACCTGAGGGTATCCCCAATGTGGGAACACCTCTGCATTAAGTTTACTGATTAGCTGCCAGGTTCCTTGGCTGGGAAGGGGATAACCTTCCTCCTAACAGGAAAATAATTCAGTCACCACTATTAGGTACCGGTTTCCTCGGGTGCTCTGTGGGTACGGTCCCATGACATCTGCTGCCAGGTGAGTCCAGGCTAGAGCTGGCCGCAGGGATGTTGGAGTTACTGGAGGGCATGGGTAATCTTTACTGTGACAGAATGTTTCACAGTCTGAAACATACTGCCGAATGTCCTGGCTGATCCGAACTTTCTTGGATGCTCTGCAGTGTTTCCTGGGTCCCCAAGATGCCTATTGTGGGTGGTTGTGATAGTGAAGATTCTCTCGTATCATATATTGATGTGGGAAAACTTAGTAGCCGACATAAGCAAGGATCTTGTTGTTAATGTAATTGCACCTGTTGCCTAGTGAACCGTAATGGTTGGAGGCTTAGTGTCTCCCGAATGGGTGTGCTTGGAGGTAGAAAGAGGTGTAAGTTTACCCCCATTCTTCCTCTTCCTTAGACCCTTCTACGCTCGATAATCAGGAGAGTGCATTGGGGAGGTCATTAAGCCTGCCCAGGCAGTGCTGTATGGAGAAGTGAAATTGCATGAGGAACATCTTCCACCACCTGAGGTTGGCCTTCTGGTGAAGGGATTCGTGCAACCACTGAAGAGCATTATCAGTGTGGAGCAGGAGGTACCAGTATTTCCGGACTGCCCATATAACCGCTAGGCACTCCTGCTCGTTTCTGTGATACTTGTTTTCTGTATCATTTAACAGAGTACTTACATAGGTTATAATGAGGGGCTGTCCGGTATCGTCCTCTTGGTACAATGCAGCACCTAGCCCATCCTGACAGGTGTCTGTTTGTAAGATGAGGAGTTTCCCTTCCTGGGGTTGGTGTAATTCCCGCAAAGCTTTTTTTTCAGAGCGAGAAAAGCTGCTTGGTGGTCAGGTGTCCACTTTCATCGAACATCCTTGACAAGTTATTGGTGTACAGGGGCCACCTGGGAGGCTATGTCTGGTACGAAACTTCGTAGCCAGTTGCATAACCCCAAAAAGCACATAGCTGCTTTTTATTGTGAGATTGGGTAGCTTCCTGTAGGGCCGGAATAGATTTCAGCGGGGAGTAAGGGAGTAATTTCCTTCCGGGGTTAGCACGTGGCCCAGGTAGTCAATGGATGTCTTTCCTAAATGACTTACCGAGTTTATATGTCAGCCCATGTATTTCAAGCCGCTCTAGGACTCGTGTGTGCAATGCTCCTCCTAGGACCTCGAATAAATGATGATACCATTGAGGTAGGCAAAGC
The DNA here is from genome assembly GCA_029891345.1 of Dryococelus australis. Lineage (NCBI taxonomy): Eukaryota > Metazoa > Arthropoda > Insecta > Phasmatodea > Phasmatidae > Dryococelus > Dryococelus australis. Next base: position 104,329,391 of record CM057002.1, on the reverse strand, counting down.
AGAACTGCCCCACGTACCCCGTTCATACCTCGGCTATCATCGGGTGCGGGAAGGTAATGGGAGCGTTTTTTAGCCCAAAAGGCATTACTCAGAACTGAAGAGTCTCCCCTTGGGGAGTAGTGAAAGCCATGTATAGCTTGCCATCGTGGTGTATTGTGATCTGCCAGTAGCTAGATTGCAAGTCCGACGCACTGAAGATTGCAGCTTCCCCGATATCTCAGAGTGTGTTGTGCAGGTCGATTGAGGGTGGGGTAATAGGGTGTATGATATTGTTAAGATCTTTATAATTTACGTAGAATCGTAGTCCTTCATCATTCTTTTGTACGAGTAGCATGCAGGCGTTGGAAGGCTCTACTATCCCTTGCTCCTTCATCTCAGTTATTTGGCTTATCACGTCCTGTTGTCAACGGGCTGACATCTTGTAAAGGGGGTTATATATGGGGACGTCGGTAGTGACTAATAACTCATACTGTATACTACGTGTTAAACGCAGTAACCCAGGGGATGAGAATGCACTGACATGCTCATTCAATATCCTCAACTCAGAGAACCAGTTGGGGTCCAAGTCATGTTGGATTTCATTAGGATCCACAGTTAATACCACTGGTGCCTACGGGCTGCACCCCCCAATTGGATTATCACTCGGTTGGGCTCTCCTAAGAATAACTTCCTTTTGCCGTGGTCCATTGCACATTGCTGGCTGGATAGCCATGGTTGGCCTAGAATAACCTCCTCAATATCTGGTGATTTTGAGAATTTGGTTCTATGTAATAGGTGATAGACCTTGAAAGTGAGTTGAGTTTTGTCAATAATCTTTAAGGTTTAGTTCAGTTGAGTCATTCTAACTATGAGCGGTTGTGGTTGCAGATTGACCCTTTGACTAACCGTCAAAAGGTCACTCCGAATGGAATTCCCTGTTGCTGCTGAGTCTATAAAAGCAGAATGCGGGACACCATTTACATCCAACAGGATATGTGGGGCCCAGGAGGGGGAGGCCTGTCGTTGGACAAGAGGTCAAACTGAGCATTGTTAAGGGGTGTTAGAGAGGCTGGGAGGGCTACCCTCGCATTTTCCAACTACTGTGTTTCCCGTCACCGTAATGTTGCCAATGCGAGACTGAGCGTCTGGTGCGGTCGTGTTTAATGCTTCCTTGCCTTGGCCCTGGAGGGTTGGGCAGGCCTTGTTATAGTGCCTCCCTGGGCAGTGCCGGCAGGGGGAGGAGGAGGAGGCAGGCCGTAGGCCGTGATTAGCTGGTGGTCTGGGAGGAGGGGCTGGGACAGTGACCTTGGAGTGTTGTGCCGGGCCGTCTAGCAAGGTCTGGGCTTTGTTGGTTTTCTCCACCTCCTGGGCCCGCTCCACCAGTTTGTCGACCATCTGTGGTCTCTGGGTTAACAAGAGGTTTCACAGAGAGGGGAGCAGTGTATGTACAATGTTGCGTATGCAACTTTCCCCGTTCTCTGCAGGGTATATTCGCCTGTACATTTGGGCCTTCCGGCAAATATATATTTCCACTTCCTCCTCCGGGCCCTGAGTACAAGTATGGAAGTCTGCAATGACGCTTGCTATTACCACCTCCCCGGTAAACTGAGAAGCAAGGTGTGTTCGCAATTGCTCCCATTCTGTTATGAACTCTCCATATTACACCCATCACTCTCAGGCTTTACCAAGCAGTTGTTGGTGTGCCCTACCAACCCGCAGCTGGAATTTGGCGGCGGAGGTGGACATCACGAGACTGGGTCTCATTCTTGAGTTTGTTGGCTGGTGAGTGAGGTTAAGTTAACATATCTCACATTGGTATGCCTGACTAGGATGAGTGACCCTCTCGTCCGGCCAGCCTAACAAGCATGGTGGAATTCAGCTGCACAGGTGATGCAGCTGATAGTGAATATTTCCCTCCCCTCGCATTCCTGCCAGCTACAACAGACTGCTTGCCATTGCTGGCATAATATACAACGGTGTTTGAGCCCATCTGTATACCTAGGAATATCTTCCCACCTTAGGCAGGCACAATGGAAGCGTCCCTGGCAATGCACACAATGAATAATATGTATACCTGTAGCCGGGCATGTATTCATTGAGAATTTCTCGATTATATTGAGGAAATTATTATCGGGCATTGAAGCCTCGAGGGCATCATGCTGGCTCCGGTCAGAATCCGACATGATGTGGCTAGCTGCCGTTGAGTGTCATAGGGTGTTTATAAAGGACTCCCTGAAGTCCTGATGCTGGGTTTGAGGCCTGTTTAGGATGCTAATTTTTAAGAGGTCTATGGGGGTGGGGAATAAATTAGTTGAATTAGGCAGTGGCAGGCTCTGAAATAACCAGTTTAAACAAGGGATTATGTAATGCGTATGTAACGGTCATAGATATAAATGTGTGTGAGAGAGAGAGAGAGCTACATCCAATATGCGTATATAGCTAGCGGGTGTGAATTAGCCATCCAGCTAATTGATTACCAACATGCATGGAGTAGGGTACCTCATGGTACTGCGAACTAGTCTTAACTACTTCTGGTTAGCTTTCAACCATACAGGCCGGGATTCTGTGATATGACTGGCATGGCCTAAACTACAGAGGCTGAACTATTTGTAGTTTAAGCCCCACGTTGGGCTCCACTTGATGCTGCTCTCCCCTTTCAGGTTAACCTGACCTCACTTTGGCACACCATATATATAGGATGTTCCAGGTGAAATGTATACTGGGTTGCAAGTACAATAAAAATAAATACAAGAAAAATTTAGTGACCACCAAAGATGAAAGGGAGTTAAACCCGAGGGTAAATTTGATCTGGTAGGTCTCTTGGTAAGAGATTTCAGTTCAGTTTACTTTAAGGGATGTTAAATACAATGAAGCCAGTTTCACAGCAAGCAGGAGGGGGTGGGGGGTGACTATGCAGAGACCTTAAGTTCATGTGGTGCCCGGCTTGTATAAAGAGTTGGTCTAGTATGCTGACGTGGGTACAAAGTCAGGAGTTACAGAAATAACCCTTTGGAGTTTTGGTACCTGGTTCTGAAGATGGATGTGGATATCTTCCCAGCTGCAGTGCTTACTCTACAAGTGGGTTGAGGCGTAGCGTCATGCTTGACAAGGCAAGGAGAGACGGTAATACGCTTCTAGAGTAACAACTGGGTTGGAAGGTTCGGGTAAATTGTATCTGTGCCAAGGCCAATCAAGTCCTAGAATAGCCTCCCCTCCCTGTTGTAGGCCTCAATAGAAGTATGTTTGCTGGGGGCTATTCATATTTGTAGGCCGAATAGAGGTACTAAAACTCGCTCGATTTGAGAAGTGTCACTGTTATCCATGGTGGTTTCCACTAGTTTTAAAGTAAGTAGTTCTCTGACAGCGACCTGCAGGGCCTTTCTGTGTTGTTTACTTACATAAACTACCTTTCTCTGCATAATGCATTTAACCTCGGTTGAGAACTGTTAAATCACCATAAGACAGCTGGTTTAAGGGTGTCTTCCGGAACACAGTGTATTACCCGGTGTTCCCAAGTTCGGCTTTTGCAAGCTGGGACTGAACTAAGGGAGGTGTGAATAACTGGACCCTGGGTGAGTAACCTACAAGAGACCAATCAGGCCTGTGCACTGCCAAGTCCCTCTCTGTGGCCTTTGCAAGCTGAGAGATGAACTGAGCACCTGGTCTGGTCATATCTCTTAGAAGGTTGGAGTCGCTAGTGTTTTGGGCACAGCCGAAGGTCTACCGATTGGCAAATCTCTGCCTCTTAATGTGTGTGGGCACTACCTTTGAGGTTTACATGCGTATACCAGGTTTTCCCATGGGGCAGTTAATTACAGAGTTTAATAAATTTTACCAACACAAATTAAATATGGGATTAAGAAAGGGTTTTACAAATTATGTTAAAAATGACATGAGATTATGGTTAATACCATGTTAAGAAGTTCCTACTTAAGAAGTTTTCCTTCTTAATAAGTTGATTGATTTTGCACCTTGTCTATACACCCATGTGTAAGTTGACTCTTTTAGAAGTTTTCCTAGTTAATGAGCATTATTTTTTCAGTCCCTTCAAAAAGTCTTGACAGAGTTTTACTGTAATAAGTATTTTACTGATACGTAATAAGAAAACCATTTGATGATTTGCTAACTCCTAAATTAATTTTTAAAAAAATGGAAGCTTCCTAGAGTTTAATACAGGTGAAGGTGGCCTGAGCAAGAACTAAGTGTGATAATTTAAGTACTGGAAATAAAATTGTTTAACGAGCACATTCGACAGTTCCTAGCCTAATCAGGATGTGTTCTGAAGGAACCTGATCAAATTACTGCACTGGCAATTGAAGTGACCTAGAGGTCCGGAAAGGACATCAGCATTACCTGCTACCACGAAGGACGGGAGTGCTGGAAGTGAGAATTGGACGGCTCCTAACATCGTCTTGAGAGCCGAATGGAAAGGGGAGGAGGGGGTGCTGGAGGTTTATCAGGTAAGAGCATGGGGGACGTCTTTGGGAGTCACTGGATGAAATTGGCCGGCAGTGGCAGAATCTGCGGGTGGGTTCTGGTGGTTGCAGTAAAGTGTAGAGTCTCTGTAACCGTCTTCCATAGCGTGATCGCGGAGAGGTCTAGTGGTCAGCACCCTTTTCGATAATTCTCTGGCCTTCACAAGCTGGGAACGAAAGGAGGTAGACCACTTACTCTGGAGACTGCAGACATACCATACTTCTTGAAGCACATTCGCGAAGTGGTCTAGAAAGGTTCTCCTGCCATTGCAAGCTGGGAGAGAAGGGTTGGATACCATTTACCCCTACTACTTACCCTCAGCCTTTGCAAGCTGGAGGATGCAGCGACTGCCCTGGGCCAAGAGCCTCCTTTCATACTAATTCTCCAAACTGTTGGCTCTCCGAGGTACCCTGTGGAGAGAGGCTAGCCGCCCCCACACCCCTCGGATACTGGATACTGCTGGAGTGGATTGGGTGCTGCCCTCCAGTGTCAAACCAAGGCACTAGCTTGATCTTCCTTGAGGGTAGCGATATCTCAGCCACCAGTAAAATTCCACGTCAGGGGTAGGGTGGCAGCGTGACATCTTGGAGTTTCGGCGAACAATACAATTTCCGGCCATGTCTCTGTAGTCCCACTTGACAAGTGCCAGCGTACCCTGTAGGCCTTGTGCCCCATGGTAATGTTTATCAGTGATGACTGGCCCTGATGGTAGCAGTGTGCTCGAAGATGGGGCGAAGTTGAATAGAATGCGCATTCCCAACGCACAAAAAGCATCACACATCAATATAGTTCACACACTGTGGCATTCTCTTACTATTCTACATCACACACTAGTGATCTCCTTCATAAATCTCTGTATACTAATTCTACATATACATTTCAACTATATATATATATATTTGAATAGACATTTGCCACATAATGTTAAAAATTATTGCATAACTGCTTATGTCGCAGGCCAACAAAAAAAAAAACTTTTTTAACGTTAATAGTTGATGATTCTGATTTTTTGGGTGCACACTCCATATCTGACTTCAGTTTATTTTTATCACCCACAGTTTCATCACAATGTGACTTCGTTATAAACTATAAAGTTAGCATAACGTACAATAGGACTGAAAAACAAATTGTTGTTTCAGTGTGATCAAAACTTTTATTTAAGAATAAAACGAAAATACCTCTGTATTACATAGGCTTTGTGTGTCCATTGGCTTATATTTCTCCTTCCTCTGTATTACATAGGCTTTATGTGTCCATTGGCTTATATTTCTTTTCCCCCTCTTCTCCCTGAAGCTCCTGCTATGGCTTTTTCTCAGATGAATTCCTTTCTGAACGTCTCGGTGAAGTGACCAACAGTAGTCTCCCATCATATTGGTATTCCAGCGGCCCTGATACCGTCTTTCTATCACTTTGATGTCTTGATGAAAACGCTTACCTTGCTCCTCACTGACATCACCCAAATTGTCTGGGGAAAAATCAAGGTTACTGTTCAAGAAGCTAATCTTCAGGCTCATCAAAAATCCCAACTTTATGAACTTTTCTACCATGTTTCCTTCAATAGAAATATAATGTGTGTCCGTGTGTCCCAAGAACTTGGTAACAACCTCTCGTTTGAAGTCATTTTTGACTCAAAGTTGGAATCTAACATTTTTTGGAAGTCTGGCCCAACAAACTGGTAGCAGAATGTTTTCTCGGTCCACGAGATTCTTGCAGGCCAGTTTTTCTGGACCAATGTTGAGCCCTTGCCTTACTGTCCCATTCACATAGGAAACATGGGAATTTGGTAAAGCCACTTTGCCGGCCAGGGAGCATGCATAACACTTTCAAGTCGCCACACATCATCCAGCCATGAGTGGAATAGTTTATTTTATTTAAAACTATATCAAGGTTTTCATATGCACTGACTGAGCAACAGGTAATGATGCATAAGTGTTGCCATTGTGTAATAGAAGAGCCTTTAAATGAGTTTTGGAATAATCTATAAACAGCCTCCATTCTTCCTTTTTATATTCAATTCCGAATTCATTCCTCAAATCTCCAATATTTGAGCAGTATACTAAATCACCTTTTTGTTTGAAAAATTGAGAAAATGTTGCTCTCTTCTCCTATACACACAAATGTTTGTTCGTACTGCCAACAAGTTCTTTCTTTGAGTCTGGAGCCAAGCAGTTCAGCTTTCTCCTTCGTTAAGCCCAAATCCCTAACCAAAACATTTAGCTCGGTTTGAGTAAACAACTTAGGTTCTACATTGTCTGTACATTCAAACTCATCAGCAGCTTGTTCATCTGCATCAGACGGGGCATCCAAAATAACATCATCAAAGACCTCCTGTGGTTTAGGGACAAGAAGATCTGGATCGTGGGCTATTGGTGGAATGGCAGATGGAATGTTAGAGTACCTTATTACTTAATTTTTTTAGTTGTAACCAGTAACATCAACGCTACAAAAGTAACAATCATTACAATGGTTCCTTCCATATCATTGGAACAGCAAATCTAAAAGGCTTGTCACTTTTTTTTCTTAGATCTTCAACACATACATACATAGCACACCTTATGCAGCGCCCAAGACTTATCCTGATCACCAACTTTAGTTCCAAAGTATGCTTTTTTTTTTTTTAATGAACTCTGTAACGTTCCTTTGATGTTTTTTAATTACAAACTCACCACAAATATGACAAAAACTGTCAGGAAAGTTTTTACAGCCACGATTGGGCACTGAAAGGTAGAAAAGTGAGGTTAGGTTAACAATAACAAAACAACAAGCTGGACACTACATCAATGTGACAAGTGCTACCACTGCCAAGTGTATTTAAACCCATTTTTACCACTGAAATATTTTTAAAATACAGTTGAATTCTTTAAAGAAGTTATGTTATTTAAAAACCGAGTGTTGAAATGTGAAAAAATTGTGGGCGATACAGTCTTTTTTTTTTTTTTTTGTCATGTTCTGGTTCAGCACACTAAAAACCATAAGAATAAGGCAAATTCATTCAAAAAGTTTTTTCAGCGTTGGCCTGTGTAATTTTAATATGCAAATGTCATACCAGAATCTACCTTGGTTGCCATTGAAACTCATTAGCATACCAAGGGATTCTCAGTCGTCTAAATAGATAATTAACCGTGCAACATTTAACATTCAGGCAAGTTCTAGAAAAATTGCATGTAAATCCTGTATGTAAGCTGAGGGCTCAGGAACGTTGGAAAGCTGATTATTCAGTAAGCAAAATTTTAATTTGGAAGACGGAGCTGAACATGAATTCAGGATGACGTAACAGACTGAGGCAGTTCTCTCGCCACAATACCAAATTGCTTTTGGTCGGTGTTAGGCTAAAATACCTGAGCAGTAATTAATCTTAATCCCAGCATGGGATTGGCTCTGCTAGTGTACAACACTGGACGGGTTGGTTGTCGGCACGGGACAAAGTCGGACTCTGCAAGCACTACTAATTTTGGTGGGACCGCTCTTTCAGGTAAACCTGGGTGATGTTTGGCTGGCAGTAGCAGTAGCCGGCTAGGCTCGATGGGTTGCACACTAGGGGCTGTCCCTGAACTGGAAGAGCTGGTCAGCTTTGTCGTTCAGGATTCGGCTGTCGGCATGGTAGGCAGTTTGTGTGGCATTCCCTGAAACCACTGATTCACAAAACCCAGAGAGGTGTTGACCTCTAGGCCTGAACTACTGGGTGAAGTCCTTCAGCGATTCTGGTAGGCAGCACAAATGTGGTGGGTTTTGAGGGTGGTGCAGCTGTAATGGTGAGTCAGCTCTCACTGACTGAGAAGCTTGAACCCGTCAGGAAAGTCGTTAAGCCGCATTGGATATTTAGAGGCAGCCTTCGCCTGTTTCACACTTTTACAAATACCAACACTGTGGGTAAGTGGCATGAAGACAGATAATACTAAGATTGGGCCTTGCTGAAGTGGGGCAGTTGACTTGTAGGGGGGGGGGGTGCGCGCGCGCTACAGCTGCCTGCCAATGCAGTACCTCACTCTCAAACTCCAGCACCTGAATGTGGGGTTAGTCAAGCTGCATAGCACTGGTGACAGCCTTAATACGGGATGTGGTTGCTTTATTAGAGTTGGTCTCCCCAGATTCTGAGAAGTACTCCTCTCGGCACCACTAGCCCACCATGAGAACAACCTCCGAGCTGACAAGCAGACCCTAGTAGGTGTGTGTACCTAGTGGTGTGGCTCTACCGTTCGCTACACCAGGTGCAGAGAACGGGTGGCCTTTCAACCTTGATGCAGTGAGTGCCCCAGAAGAACTGATCCTTCCAATCCCTTGGAGCTACTCCTTTCGGCACCACTAGGGCGCAATGAGAAGTAGACCTCAGACTGGCAGTTCAATCCCTAAGGGAGCAGTACCCTAGTGTTGTAGCTCTACCTTTCACTACATGAGAGTAGTGAATGGGTGGCCTTCCAAGATTGTTTAGTGGTTGCTGTAAGGTGTCTTTATGGAAAGAATAAAACTCTGGTCTCCTGCTGTCCCTTGTACAGGCCTGGACCTGATGTTTACGAGGAGCGGTATCAGGGCTACAGAAGTGATATTCTTAAGAGTCAAACTTGTGTTTATTTCTTTTGACCTAAATGAACAGCATTAATGAATGCACTACCTCTTATCCAGGTGGGCTTAGCGGAAGTAGAACACCCTACGGTTAAGCCAGATGAAGGCTACCTGCTCCTAGATTAAGAGGGTAGGCAGTAAAGTGTCTATCAAAAGAACTCAGACATTCCCTAGTACAACTATTGTCCTGAATGGACCCGTACGTGTGTGTGTTATGGTGACGTAAGACGACGTTCTTCGGTGAAGAGTCGAGGAGAGGTTAAGTTTTCGGCACCAGGTATGGCAGTGAAGGAACAGGACAGTCATAAATTACTTGAAGACTGGTCACTAGCCTTGGTACTCCTCAGCGGTGTATCCCTTGCTCGCCTTGGAGAGGGGGTAAGCAGCTGCAAAGTGCGTGACATAAATCTTTGGTGTGAGGTCAGTGGTCAGCACTGGATCCAGGCTCATGTCTCAGCGCTTATACTAGTAGTGGCATCTGGTGGTGTGCTGCTGTACTCTGTGAACCTCTGTGCATGGCTTGATGACTCAGCTGGCAAATAATTATATCTGGCATGGATCTCCTTGTTCAGTTGCACTGATGAGTCAAAGTCGATTGAATAATATTAGAAAGATGTCACACATCAATTCCTCCCCCCCTCCCTTTTTTTCCACCCTCCTCTGCAGACTCCTCTGGGTGAAGGCACGAGAAAAGAAAAATATTCTTTAGAGGGAATGTAGTAATGTCCCCTTGACAACAATTTTTTTTCTCCCCATCAGCTCCTGTAACTGTCTTTGGTCTGCATTTTCTGGTTACTTTGGACGTGCTGGCAGGTGGCTTGCACTAACACATTCGTGAATCTGCGGAGCCAGGAAGACACATCTGTCTCTCTCTCTCTCTGTTACATGGCGATCTGCTCAGTCTTTCACTCTCTGCAATGCATAGCCGGGCCAGCTGCATGGAGATAAACACCTTCTTTAGTGTAAGAGTGTCACAAGGGATCTCCGGTGGTGGTGATGAAGTGAAGCCACCTTCATTACAGTGTGCCAATCTAAATAAACAGCTGTAAGGCTTGAGTATTAACAGTATGGTTTATGATTTTAACCCGTGGAAATTGCAAGACATGGTGGGCAGCACACGGAATAAAATAAACCCTTGGGGGAATGAATGTAATTATAATTTAATCATTTTAAAGGATTTAAAGGATAAAAAAATAATAAAGGTTGCCCAAAAACCTCACTTACCAAGGTGTGTGTTTCTAGCTAAATTGTTGTGGCCGCCTGGTGGGGAAAAATTAATTGACCACTGCCTTTGGTCTTCCTATCGTATCACACAGCATATAACTTTTACGTGTCAATGAACTACGGGGATTTGTCAGCCGAGACCTTCCATTATTTTGTCTAAACAGCTAGTCTTGGCAAAGCGAGTTTGTTGGTAAACTGTCTTTTGTTTGTGAGTTTCTTGGAGTTTTTATGCGATAAACGCATTGATTGCGCATTAAAAACATCTGATTATATACAACAGTAGAAAATTTGCAACAATGTTCTTTAAAATGTGTTGAGAGCTAAGTGTCTGAAAAAAATATATATATATATAAACTAAAATGGTGAAGCAATCACAAGACTTCAGCTTGAAGGATAGAAAACGGTTAGATGTTAGTTGCCTGCTTTGTTGTGGATAGAGGTGGTGTGTGGTTGTAGAACAAAGCTTCCCTTCATGTCGTCACGTGTCATCTGCCAGATAGGCCAACCTTCAGGCACTGGGCGGCATATTCCATCTTTTGACAATTATTTTTATCTGTATTGCAATATACTGATCAAGATCAGTGACAAGCAACCCTACAGCCCATATATTTTATTGCTGTACACTATCAGATATATTTTTAATTAATTTTCATTGTAATTTACATTTTTGTTAATGTTTTTTTATGGTTCCTGAGAATGGCTCTGTAAAATTGGTGCCCTCATTAAATCACCTACTCATAAATTAGGGGTCCTACTGTAGCTATATTCATGTATATTTTGTGTAACTTGTGTGTTTAAAGTGTTTATGTGCAACTGACTACATACAGTAAAATCTCGATTCTAAGAC